>PVKB01000067.1:762854-1282854 GCA_004027205.1 Ctenodactylus gundi | reverse complement strand
CCTCCCAGAGTGCTGGGATTACCAGTCTGCACCACTGGTCTTGGTTTATAAAATTATTGATAAAACATTTTTCTTTTTTCCCCTTTTCATAGAACTTCAAAATCTAATAAAGGGCCTGTGGCAGCACACCTCAGTTTGGATTAACATGACGCAAATGCCTGACTTCACCTGTGGTTCATGATCACCGTGACGGGCAGGCAGCACAGTTCAGGTGTTACAGGACATCTGGGGCAAATTTCCACTCTAGTACTGCCTCTGCCACTGGCAGCTCTCTTGGGGCTGAGGCCGAGTTGTCCCGGCTGGCCACATTTCTGCAACACACAATCCACTGGTTGTCCACTTTGCCCGGAAGTGCTCTACCATCCATGTCATTTAAGGTTCTAGCGCCCCTTTGGAGGCTGGGTCACAGAACTTGCTGGAATCTCAAAACTCTTCCTCCCAACCCTTGAGCCACAGATTTTTGTGAGCAACACTGCTTGCTCGGCCCCTTCCCGCTACGGATTTGTTTCCCTCGTCCTTGTGTGCTGCTGCTGCCCCATGAGAGCTGTGAGCGTGAGCTGTGATAGACAAAGCCAGCAGAGTCCCTGCGGCCAGCCCAGCGGGTGGCCACAGTGCCCTGTCCACCTCCGGAAAGGACAAACCGTGCAGACCACCAGGATGCCTGGTGTTCCTCCGGCTCCAAGGGCTACATTCTTGAAGCCACCTCTGAGTTAGTAGACCACTCCCTCTAGAATTAGCAGGGTCCTCTCTTGCAAAAACTGCATAAACTCCAGCTTCCGGCCTTTCCCACAGGGTGCTGGGGCCAGGAAAGAAGCAGGGAGCCCTGCCTGCTGGTTTGCAGGTCCAGTTGATGAAACTTCATCGTTCATGCATCCTGGCTGTCTTGCTTGTCGATTTTCATGTTTAGATCCTGCTAAATACCTTGCAGGGGTGTCGCTCCTCCTCATTAGTTCATCTTTGGAAGGCACGTTCCAGGAGAAAATGCTGGGTCAGAGGGAAACGGACATAGGGGCCGCCGCAAGCTGTCCTCTGCCCTGGGACAGCACATATCGTGACAGGTGTGGATAGTCTTCTCTGAACTGTAGGTGACTGAAGCACACGTATTTGGGGACTGAAAGTGGCAATCAACATGAGGTTTTTGTGTTGACACAGTTTTCTGACCTTGGCCTAACGTGTTGTCTCTTTTTACTCAGAGCTCCAGAGTCTGGGGAACAGGGACAAAAGAACTTTCCCTGCCAGTTGTGCTGCTTTTGTGGCGTCCTCAACGTTCCCAGTAATACGTGGTTGTGTTTTGTGTTTTGTTCAGTGGGTGGGTGACTGCAACAATTTAGCTGCATTTCCAATCTGTCTGGGTAGGAAAAAAGATTCATTTAAAATTATAGCATGCCAAGTTAAGTGTGGAGTCATGTTTCACTCAGGAAAACTTTAAGTACAAGTTTCATTCGCCTTTGCTAACCTTAATCACTAAACCTCAGTCCATCAAATGTTTAAATACATAAAGAGATATACTAAACGTTCTTATTAAAGTATCTGATTTCAATAACCTGTCTTTACACACACACCACACACACACACACACACACACAGAGTTTTCCTGTAGAAGATTGTAAGACTTTCCATTCTCATATCCTGTTTTCTAATCTTCAATTTTTAAGATAGGCTCATATTTAAAAATGAGAACAACTCCTTAAAACAGAGTAGACAAAGATGTAGGCTTTTATTTTATGTCAAGGTGAAGTTTTATGAAATTATGGCTTTTGCTATCTTTCTGTCTAAACAAAAAAATACAATTTTATAGACTAAAACTCATTTGATATTTCTCTCTCCTCTACAAAACAGCTATTACCTGCAAGTAACTTACCGTAATGTTAATAAATGTTATTCTGGTTGATCAAGATTTCATTCTAAGACTACAGAAAATTATCCTTCATCTTTTTTTTTCTTTTTTCTTTTCATACTTAAGATCCAACCCAGGACTTTCACATTGAGCCACACCCTCCTGCCACAGTCTCCCAGCGTGCTGGAATTACAGACCTGTGCCACCAAGCCCAGCTATTTTAATTGCTTTTCAAAGTAAGGAAATCCAAAATCCCTAAATAATCCGGCAAGATCCTCAATCAATGTAAATTTACATAATTCATCTTCCGCCCATTTTTCCATAATTAGCTCAGCTGTCACTAGGGAGCCGCACTCTGGTGGGCAGGTAGCTATGGGTACAGCAAGCAGGCTTCAGTCAAACGTTTTCTTTTAATCTAGCTATCAGTGTTTTCTCTCCTTTCAAATGAGTCAGGTTCTGTAAAGAATTTGTTGCCTACCAGATTTTCCCTTCCTGATTTTGACTCTCATCCCCTCACTTAAAATTCATTCCCCAAACTCACCCAACCAGAAGACACAAGTAAAGATGTAAAGAAGGTCATGGTCAGGCCAACATTGTGCCACATCTGTGATTTTTCTCTTTAAAGCTTTTGTATTTTTATCAAGAGAGATCCTCATTTCAACATGCAGCTACAGTGTTGTTTTAAACATAGCAAAAGCGCACACTTAATTATAATCAGGGCTGTGAATGTCACCAGCCATGGGGCACTTGCCCAGCATGTCGGAGGCCCAGGCTCCAATCCCTAGCACTGACCACCCCCCCCCCCAAAAAAAAAAGGTAATATGACAAAACAAGCTTCAGAACCGTATAGAAAATACAGTAAGTACAGCTTTCTCTTTTTCTTCCATGTATATTCTTCCAGTTTTCTTTCTCGCTGGCATAGTGGCACATGTCTGGAATCCCAACACTCAGGAGGGAGAAAGACGATTACAAATTTAAACCCAGCCTGGGCAATATAGCAACTTAGTCAGATTCAGTCTTAGAAAAAAAAAAAAAAAAAAAAAGACAGGCATGCCACGTGCTTGTAATCCTAGCACTTGGGAGGCCGAGGCAGGAGGATTACTGTGAGTTCAAAGTCAGCCTGGACTACAAAGGCAGTTGTAGTCAGGACCAGCCTGGATTGCAGAGAAAGACACTGTCTCAAAAAAATAAAATACAAAATAAAGAAGAGGCTGGAGATAAATAGCTCAGTGCAAAGGCCCTGGGTGCATCCTGTAGTACTTAAATAATTAAAACTATCTTTCACTTAAGCATTTAATGATGCTCCTTAAAACAAGAATAAACAAAACATTTTTTCCTACTCTCTTACACAATTAATACAACACAGAATTGTTCACCTCTGGTCACCAAAATATGTGGAGATTTTTCCTCACCATCAGCTAATCAGCTCTCTATCAGACACCAGTGGGAGTGCCCTACAATTCAGTATCTTTCTGCCTTTGTCTCTCTGGGGGTAGTCTGAGATTCCACGGGTTTAGGGCTCAGTCTCCCAAGACTCCTCCCCTTGCAGATACCTCTCACGAACTCTAGGGTGCAAGCTGTGCTTCTGACTAGTTATAAAATAGAAGTTCTCACTACCTCCACCATGGGTCCAATTAGTTTGACAGGGCGACTTACACAGCCTCATTAAGAACTCAAGGAAACACTTATATTTCCCCATTTGTTGTAAAGTCAACCAGAATAGATACAGATGAGGAATTCAATGCAAGAGCTAAATAGGGGATCTTCTGTGATATACAAGATGCGGAAGGTCATATATGGAAGGAAGCGAGGGGCTGCCATGCCCGCTCAGGGTGCACTGCCCTCCAGCACCTCTACACATTCAACGGTGTGGCAGCTCTCTGGACCCGGTTGTTTTGCTAGTTTATGGAGGCCTCATTACGTACAGATGATTGATTACTTCACTGGCCACTGGTGATCAGCTCAACTTTCAGCGTCTCATCTGTTCTCCAAGGTTGAGAGACTTGGCTGAACTGTCCAACCTTCTGTTCACACTGTTTCATGCCACTGTAACAGAATATCACAAACAAAATAATTTATAATGAAGAGAATTTTACTTCTTACAATGCTGTGGGCTGGAAGAGCCAAGATTAAGCTGCTGACATCCACTGAGGGCCTTCTTGCTGCTTTTTTCTATGGTGGAAGGGCACAGGGAGATCAGAAAGAGAGATCTGAACTTGAAGATACAGCTAGACTTGTCCTGTGATAAGGAATACTACAACAATAAATAAACCTATTTTCTTGATAATGGTCCGAGCCCATTCATTCTGCCCTAATCATCACTCGTTTGCCCCTATCTCCAAGACTTGCATTGAGGCTCAAGTTTCCAACTCACATCTTTTGGGGGAACATATTCATATTGTAGCACATGTCTTGCTCTTTCTGGCAATCAGTTATCTTCTGAAGCTATTTGTGGACCTCAACCACTAGTCATCCATTAGCAAGTGTTATGGTTTAGATCTTAAATGTCCCCCAATGACCATAGGTTAAATATTTGGTCATTAGCCTATTGGCAGCTATTGGGAAGCACTGTAAACTTTAAGAGTGGAGCCTAGCAGAAGGGAGTTAGGTCAGGGGGGGCATACCCTTGAAAGGGATCATGAGACATGGCCTCTTTCTTTCTCTGCGTTTCCTGGTTGCTGTGAGATGATAAGAACTTCTCTACTGTGCACTTCTGTCATGCCATTCAGCCTTGCCACAGACCAAAAAGCAACAGAGCCAGCTGGCCATCCACTGAAGCCCTGAGCCAAAAATCTTTCCTCCTCTTATTGTCTTGGAAATAAAAGAGAGATGGGAAGAAACAGAAAGATAGACTTTGTGGAGGGAGAAAGGAAATGGGAGTGGGATAAGGGAAGTAAAAATACCTATGATGCAGGATTACATGCACTGATTTTTCTCAAGCCAATTGTGTATCACAAATGTATAGCAATAAAAATAATTTTGGCTAAAACAATGAAATTCATTGACTCGGGTATTTTGTCATAGTGACAGCTAACACAGCATAAAAAGACTTTTTTTTAACAGTATTAGGTAACTACATCTCCACCTCTTTTATTTATTTATTTTTTATTTTCAGACATCTCTGGATGCCCATCAGGGCAAGCCCAATCCTCTTAGCCTGAGACTTGCTGAGGCCCCTCCAAGTTTGCCCCAGGACTTCTCCTCTGATTCAGTACTGCATGAATGAAATTCTGCCCTAGCCACAGGTAGCTGTAAGCACACCACGTCTCCTTCCTTCTTCTTCCCCAGGCACATAGCTAACTGACATGATTCTTGCTTAGGGGAGGCCACAGGAGTGCATTCTAGACAAAGCAATGTGAGCCTAAACATTTCAAGTCAAGTTACTTCCAGGCCTGCACTGCAAAACCTTCCACGAGTATGCCTCTCAGGCTCTCCACACCCTGGAAACCATGAAGATGACAGGGCCACCATCAGCCTGGATACCTGACTGTCAGTAAGAAGCACAGTCCCATCCTCCTAGCTCTGTCCTGGGCAGTTAGAGGAGAAAGAAATAAACTTCCATCATCTTACTATGTTGTCAGAGCATTGTAACCTGCTCTACGTTACAATTCAGAGTAGCCAGAGAGTTTTGAAAATCCCAAGAGGGTTCTCATAAAGAAAAATGCTCCCAAGGCCTCACCTTAATGTGTCAAGTGCATGGACACTCATGGACAAAAGAGATTGCTTCCATGGTAACACTAGGCCCACTAGTCTGCTTGTTTATAAACTGAAAGGTCTTTGCTCCATGTAGATGATGGGAGAAATGGTAATATGGTCCTCTCTGCTATACTTCCATAACCTAAACTACCAGAAGCAGCAGTTTAGTACAGTCTACCTTCATTTATAAATATCTCTGCCTGGTGAAGAAAGCAGGAAATTAGGAAGGGAAAATCAGACTTGGCTTCTGTCGAGTCAAAATTTCATTAAAAGGGAACTTTGCTATGCCCGGTTTAAGTGGAGTCAGATGTCCTTTTAATTCTCAGAGTTCCAAATGCCCAATAAAAGCAAATTATGAAAAACCTATTGCTAATGTTATATTAAATAGGAAAAAAATGAAGGCACTTTCTCTAAAATCAGGAACAAAGAAGCTCACTCTCATTGCTCCTGTTCAGTATAGTAGTACTTGAAACGTTAGCTAAAACAATCAGGCAAGGAAAAGAAATAAAAGAGATACATGAATAGAATACAAAGAAAGAAGCCATGCTGTTCTTATGTGTAGATGACATGATCCTTTATATAGAAGACCCCAAAAAACTCTACCAGAAGGCTATTAGAATCAATAAACAAATCCCGCAAAATGGTATGACTCCAACTCTACACACAAAAATAATGATGTTCCTGTATACCAAAAGTGGACCCACCAAGAAAGAAAGCAGGGAACCAATCCCATTCACAGTATCTTTTAAAAATTAAAATATCGGGGGGGGGGGGGAGCGGTGAAGGGAGGGAAGAGAGGGTAGGGGGAGGAACAAAAGGAGAGCGGGAAAAGCCCTTGTCACTTTGACAAGAAATGCACGTGCACAAAATGCTCAACTCCACTGTAAACCTTAAATTCTGCACTTGTACATATCAATAAAATGGGAAAAAATTAAAATATCAGGAATTAACCTAACCAAGAAAGTGAAAGACCACATAACAAAAATTATAGCACTCCAAAAATAAAGAGATTGAAGAGAACATCATAAAATGAAAATACATCCCCCGTTCTTAGAGAGGTACAACCACTACTGTCAAAATGGCTATGTACTATCAAAATTGCTATACAGGTTTGGGATAATTACAATCAAAATGCCATTAGCGGTTTTCACAGAACTAGAAAAAACAATCCCAAAATGTAGGTGGAACTGGAATAGCCTAAAAGGTCCTGAGCAACAAGACCAACCCAAGAGGCATTACAATCCTGGATTTCAAGTTACACTACGATTCCACAGTAATAGAAACGTCGCAGTGCTGCACAGAAACAGACATGTTGACCCTTGGAACAGAGCTGAGGGTGTAGAAACAACGCCAGGGCACCTTCAGCTATCTGATCTTTGACAAAGGGGCCACAAGCATACACTGGAGAAAAGACAGCCCTTTAAACTTTTTTTTAGATATCCTCTTTAGCAAATATCGCTAGGAAAACATTATCCACGTGCAGAAGAATGAATCTAGATCTGTATCTCTCACCCTATACCAAAACCAAATCAAAATAGATCAGATATCTGGACTTCCCCCACCCCAACCCTGACATTTGATCTCAAGGAGCCTAAAGCACTAAACCAGCTAAATACTGTTCTGGGAGCTGTGACTGTTGTCTTGGAAGAGCTTCAGAGCTAGACCCTTCCGATTCCTGCCCACAGCAAGCACCAAGGATAACTCTAGTCAGCTCAGCACAGAGATAAAGGGCACAGATTTTGAGAACTACTATGTTGGAGAGAAAAAAAGTACACTGTCTGGGAAGTGAAGTGTTCTCCTGTGGGTCAAAGAAAAAGAACAGGACATTCCGTTCTGAGGTACTTCCCCACCCCCACCCCTTTTTATTTTTTGATTTTGAAACAGGGTCTCCTTAAGTCTCTAAATTGTCCAGGGTGGGCTTGAACTTGTGATCTTCCTGCCTCAGCCTCCCAGAATGCTGGGGTTTCAGATGTGTGCCATATACCCAGCTTCCTCTGTTTGCCTTTGGAAGTTATCCAGACAGGACAT
Organism: Ctenodactylus gundi; assembly: GCA_004027205.1. Taxonomy (NCBI): domain Eukaryota; kingdom Metazoa; phylum Chordata; class Mammalia; order Rodentia; family Ctenodactylidae; genus Ctenodactylus; species Ctenodactylus gundi. Next base: position 1,275,293 of record PVKB01000067.1, on the reverse strand, counting down.
CCTAGAGGAAGAGGGGAGTATTTCCCATCACCTACTTAATACTACCGTACTAGTGACTCCTGATTGTTTCTGAGAATCACACCCATCTTTGAAGTATGAACTGTACTACCATTGAGGATTTTCATGCGATGGGCCTGGCTAATGAGTCAGAGGCAATCTATACATGGAAATGCTCTTCTCCTGAGTGCTTATCCTCTAATAAAGCAGAAAACTAACAATGAATTGAACTTTTTCTATATTTTCTAGCTTCTACAGTATTTCAAACGTCCTCTTTTCCTTGATTTCTATTTATTACCTAAGTAATCAGGGCCTTTGCCAAAGCTTCGGTTTACATCAGTGGTGGGGAATCCCACAAAACCCCGCTGTGATTCACCTTCCTGGCTACAGTAGCATAGGCCAGCATTCAGTGTGCGGGGGACAGGCTTGCCCTAGAGTAGTTTTTTTCCAAACATTAGCAAAGCATCAAGATCATCTGGGTGGTCTATTTAAAATGCTTATTCTTTAGTTTTAGACCAGCTGGAGAAATAAAAATTTCCCCACCAACCTCTTCTCGTAGCAGAACCTTGAGACAGTGAGAGCTCTCTTTCCAAAGCAAAGCGTTACTGTCCGTCCACTCAAGAATTCATCTTCTCACTTGTAAGTACTTCTGAGGGGGCAGGGGTGGTGCCCATGTGCTCAGCTTTATTCTAGGTAGTGGGACTGCAAGAGTCAGGAAATTGGCACAGCCCCTTTGTGATTAAAGTAACGGATGATAAAATAAACCAGCAAATGCACAATGGTACACTGTGAGAGATGCTGTGAAGGCATGGTATTAGCCGATTGTGGAGGGGCCCACTAGGTAAGGTGGCCCTGGGTAGGCTTCTCTGGGAAGTGACACACACACTTGATGGTATAGGGAGCCCTAAGAAAAAGCAAATTTCATGGGCTCAGTGGTTAAAGTGCTTGCCTAGCAAGCATTAAGACAAGTGCTAAGTACCCAAGTTTGATTCCTCAGCACAACATAAACTGGGCAAGTTGGGCGTGGTGACACACCACTCAGGAGGCTGAGGAAGGAGGACTGTTGCGAGTCCAAGGCCAGCCTGGGCTACATAGTGAGTTCAGGACCAGCCAGGGCGACAGAGGGGGACCCTGTCTCAAAAAAACAACAAAAAAAGTCTATAGATTACATTTACAAGTCCTCATTAGAGTTTGTAACTCATTACAGTTGTAAGTCCTACTTACAAAAGGAAAAATCTTTTATTTCCAATAACACCTTTTAAGGGGACAGATTTCATATCCCCCAGATATTCTTACTACAAAGTTACAATGTGCAATTATAATGCAGTATCAACAACATAACAAATCTAAAAAAGTTGTTGACAGAAAACCTGTGAAAGGTGTGAGGCTGTTTAATGCACACTGTACAATGTTATTTTGGGAAGTGAAGTAAATAACTCTCTGGAATTGAGAAATGGTAAAAATTAATTTTCAGCAAGATTAGAAGGAAAAAGTATCCTTCCCTTGCAAACAGATGGTTTCAACTGTTTACCTCTAGCAACTATTTATCTCCAAGACAAAAGTGTTTGGTGTTTACAATCATCACAAGTCTCCTGAAAATCATGTTTTTAACGGACAATATGAATGTCTGAAAATGTTCCTGGTTTATTCTGAGAACAACACTATTTTAATGCCATGCAGTATTTCATACAGGAAATGCACAAGAATGCAGGCAATTTCTTAGATTTTTTGATTTCTTGTATATTTTTAAATGACCAAAATCAGCTTGTTTTACTTCAACTAAAAGTACTGTTCATAGATGACATATGACAGACAGGTCTTAGCTTCGTCTCCAAAGCCTGGCACATATTATGCCTACATCTAGGCTGAATTAACATGTAAGTTATATTTGGAATGGTTAGGAGGGCAAAACAATTTTATTAAAAGATTTGCTAACCTGAGTGTGGCGTTGCCTTGCCTGTCATCCCACGACTCTGGAAGACTGAGGCAGCAGAACTGCAAGTGTGATCAAAGCATAGGCAATTTAGTGATTTTGTAAGACCCTGTCTATAATAAAAATACAACATCAACTGAAAATCCCAAAAACTCCTGGGTTGGTTAAATCTCCAGTACTCAGACAACATACTGGAGCATTCCTTCTGAAGAGCAAATTCAAAGGGCAAATTGACTTTTAATACTTGTGTAAAATCAAAACACATATGCTCAGCACTGATAAAATCCTAGAACGTCTTGGTGACTTGTCTGTAGTGAATATTCTGGCTCCTCCACAGGGTGGAGGTGCTGGGAACTATGACCCTACATTACAGCGAGAGACTGGCCCCTAGTGGTGGTGAAGGATAGAACTCATTCTGAGAGAAACGGGTATACCACCATCTGCCCCTTCTAGCGTTCATTTACCCGCTGCCACACGACCAGAGAATATTTTATTTTATTCAAATGAAGTATTTCTTTATAAAGGAACGACATAGTGTTTTTAAATTTTTATGTTTTGTAATGTATTTATTCTTTATGTATATTTAAAATTCCTTAAGAAAGTCCTTTACCAACTCCTGCAGATGAAGATAGTGCCACTGAGGGGAAGGGAGGACCAGGGCCTTCACACTGAGCTATCTCACCAGCCCGTTTGTAATTTTTACTTCTGAGGCAGGGTCGTGCTAAATTACTAATTTGCTCAAACGAGGCTCAAACTTGCAATAATCCTCCTGCTTCAGCCACCCAGAATGCTGGAATTAATATAGGCCTGCATCACCAGGCCTAACTTTGTGCTAAATACATTGAAAAGCCTTCCATAAATGCACAAAATTTAGAACTTAAAAAGGGGGTAGTTCAGGAAAATATTAAGTCTGGCACACTCAGATTTCTTATTAGAATACTGGCATACCTCTTCTTCCTGTACTGGGTACTGGACCCAGGGCTTGTGTACTGTGAGGTATGAACCTGACATTATCATTGTCACTACTAGTAGTAGTTTTCTGTTGTTTCTGAGCCAAGGTCTTGTAGAATGACTAAATTGACGAGGGTAGGCTTGATTTTTACCATCCTCCTGCTTCAGCCTCCCTGAGCGACTGGATTACTGGTGTGTGCCACCATACCTAGGCGAAAATGAAGTTTTAAACTGAGTAAACCTTAACTAAATTGTTCACAAAAGCACTTCCCTATGTGATCCTTAAACTTTTAAAAATAAAAATCTAATACTGAGGCTGGAGGAACAGCTCTGTGGTTAAAGCACTTGCCTAGCAAGCTCAAGACCCTGGGTTCAATTTCCCAGCACCACGTAAATGGGGCTTGGTGGCACAAGCCATTAATCCCAGCCCTCGGGAAGCTAAGGCAGGAAGACTGCCTTGAGTTCAAGGCCAGCCTGGGCTAGGCAGTGACTTCAGGACCAGCCTGGACTACAGAGCAAGACCCTGTCTCAAAAAACAAAAACAACAACAAAAAAGATCTAGTGCTACAAGAGTTCACTTTAAAAAAAAATCTGCAGTCCATTAAGTTAGATTCCTGTAGCATGTAACACAACTTTATTCCTAGTTATTAATAGTATAAAATCACCAAACTGCCAACATTGCAGATTTTATTAGGCTATGTGGCACTATTTGTAGTCCTCAGGGCTTTTTAGTGGAAAAAACCCCCAAGTATCTAATTTCTCATGGATTTTGACAGTCTTTCAATATGCTCCTCTTGCATAAATAATTAGAACTGGCTTCTGACCAGCTTAACTGCTGATGAAAACTTGAGTCAACACTCTCAAGTCTAGAGCATCCATCTGGCACAAGGACTACCTTTCACATAACCGACAGAGACCACGCTACGTAGCCAACGAGTTCTCCGGTCCTTGGAATTTCAGTTTCTCCAATAAAAATACTAAAAAGCGGCAACTGCCATGCAAATACATTAATGGCCAGTAAGGCACAAATTCCTACGCAGAATTGTACTGCCACATTTCCTTCCCAACCAAAAATCATTCACATTCTGAGTTGAATTCATCTTATCAATTTCAGAGATGAACTGTAAAAAAACCTAAGCAAAAGTGCCTTGACAGGTGTTTCTCTCCCATTACCAAGTAAAATCCACTTAGTATTTCTCAGCACAAAAGCCAACAACTTAAAAGGGGAGAGGAAGAACCCTAAAATTCTACTATTGCTGTGTGTATATGAACTCAAGAGAACATGGTGGCATCTACCTCGCAGATTAGATGTTAACTAACATTGATACACGTTTCATTTGTGCAGCTGATAATCTATCATGACCACATAACTTGTATTTTACTTCATCTGTTTAACTTTTATCACTGTATTGGTGAGGGAGATGAACATCTTTCTTAGCATTTTTATTCTTTATCCTTAGTATCAAGGGGATGGAGGCTGGAGGAATAGCTTGGCAGTTAAAAGCGCTTGCCAGAAAGCACTAGGTACCTAAGTTCAATTCTCCAGCACCACATAAACTGGGTGTGGTGGCATATGCCTGTAATTCCAGCACTCGGGAGGCTGAGGCAGGAGGATTGGCATGGGTCCAAAGCCAACGTGGGCTACACAGTGAGTTCAGGACCAGCCCAGACTACAGGGTGAGACACACACAATCAAGGGGAGTGGGTGGTTTGGTCTTTTTTGGGGGGAAGGGTGCATTATAAATCAGTGCATTTCTGAGAACAATAAATTACAAACTACTCAAACTATCTGGGCATCTTAAATGAACCCTTAAGCCCTAGGGGAGAGGAAACCTACAAGAAGAGATCAGTACATGACTCAGTCATAGATGTTGTTCAGAAATCAAGCTGTTCAACTGAAAGAACTGGAAACTGTTTGTCCAGAGACTAAATGCTTTAATGTAAAATTTCCTGAAAGCTTCAAGTTCCTCTTTGGGCTCTTCAAGAAACAAAATGTATAATGTGATACAGGGAACAGCCTGGAAAGCACTTCATGAATGTTTTTAACTCCACCACTTGAAGCAAGAGTTGAAATTGGGGGGGGGGGGGGGGGGGGGGGGGGGGGGGGGGGGGGGGGGCTGGAGGAATGACAGTGGTTAAAGTGCTTGCCTAGCAAGTGCAAGGCCCTAAATTCAATTCCCCAGCAACACACAAAGCCAGGCATGGTGGTGCACACCTGTAATCCCAGCACTATGGAGGCTGAGGCAGGTGGATAGCATGAGTCCAAGGACAGCCTGGGCTACACCAGTGAGTTCAGGACCAGCCTGGGCTACAGAGCGAGACCCTGTCTCAAAAGAAAAAAGAAAAGAAAAGGAAAGGAAAAAGAAAAAAAGAGACAGAGTTGAAATTAGGATAAAATGATAGAGAAGACAGGAATGGTTCTAATGTACAGGCAGATCCCTATCCTTTGACTAAAAAAAAAAAGGCACTAAGATGTTATTCTTATGAAAGAATGAAAACATTATGTATGGTATGAGGAATGTGTGTGAGGTACCACGTTTGTTTATACATAAACACAGCTATTACTGAGAACGGTGAAGTTCTAGATTTAGAATAGATCGCCATAGAACGTAATACTGAAATAATTTGTTTACATTTGCTCCTGTTTTAAAGCCAGTTAAAGTTTTCTATGTTAAGCTGGTCTCTTACTAAATTGTTTTTCAATGGAAAGGCAAGTTTAAAATACATGCGAATTTTTTCATTGATAAGTGAATGCCTACAATATAGTATCAGTATTAAGAGTGCTGTTTTAAGAAAAAAATTACAAACTCTATTCTGACAAAAATTTTTGACATGGTACAAGTAAAAATGGTCCACTCTTGATGGTTACTACATGTTTTATTTAAAGATTTTAATGTAAAAAAGTACACAAATACAGATTACATTTATGATGATCAAAGCAGTACTCTGCATAACAAAAATCAAAACAAATTTATAAAGTAAATGTACCAGCACTGAACAAGCATAATACTTGACATTCAATCCACACTGCATATGCATAAAATGATCTGACCACATGCTTATGCAAAATAAATTAGTCCTAGAACACCAAAGCCAACCATTCCAACTGTCCACTGCTTCAATTGCCATAGTGAGTATTTTGAGAGAACTTCTGTATATATATATTTTTAAAAAAAATGGTATGGCACTTAATGATTGCAAAAAATAGAACACAATTAAAAATATGCCTGATGCAATTTTGTATAAAATATACACAGTAAATCTTATTAGCTAAAAAAAGATTTAAAAACAAAAGACTACCCTGAATAATAGTTAAAACCTCATCAGGAAAAAAATGCTTGTCTATTATTGTAAGAAAACTGATAGCTTTTGAGAAGATACTGAATTTGAAGTCACTTATTTAAAATTTGTTTAAAGACACTGATAAGGTTATAATTTGCTGCTTACATTGTCTTACAACATTGTACAGTAAATATACTTTCTGTTATTTAAACATAAGATAAAAGAATAACTTGAATAAAGTATTTCTCAAAATGAGGTCCAGAGGCCCAAATTCTAACGTGAGAGCACAAATATACATTTTAAACAAACTCCCAACATGACTACTCCACATTCTGAAATGCCCCAGGGGAAACAGCACCACTTAAAAGCAAGACCATAAACATATGACACAAAATATTAAAATTCTCTAGAAGTTTATGATGTGAAGTGACTATTATTTTTTGTTTTAAAACAAGTTTCAGGCATTAAGAAAGGCATATGTACCTCTCAGATAAACATATGAATGTACAGAAACATTTTCCTTTGAGGCTTTCATTACTCTCAGACTTTGCTATTTGAAGAAGAGATAACAAGTGACCACAAACTTTGGAAAAATGACATATCTAATGAAATTTAGTATGAAAGACAGAAAAGAGAATTTCATAAATGCATACAAAATTTAAATCACTCTAAATTTATTAAACTAGACAGCCTCTCTAAAATTAAATTTTACTAAAATTGAACAACTTTACTTAGATGATCATGGTTATCTTTCTGGAGACTTTTGCATAAAAATGGTATTTAAAATAAGCAGCAAATATGCTATATCTGGCACCTCTTTAAATAATAAATTGCTAACCAATAATATTAATAAAAATAGTCTGAAGAACTCTGCCCTGAAATGTATTCTACTATGCATTATGTTATCTACTAAATGAAAAATTGATTAAGGAGATAGAACTGTGATATATGTGCATTCTAAACATTTATTCATAATAATAATTTTTTTGGATTTCATTGAAGATTACACAAGTACAGACACCATGAATTTGGGCAAGAAACAAGCATAATCAAGACATTTTACTCAGAAGACAAATTACTTTCTTATACAGTAAGTAATAAGGAAAAATATATTCTGTTTCCACTTAGTAAATGGAATATGTTTACAAGTTTGGTTGTAAGCAACTGCGTCCCCATTATTTGAGTCAAATCACAAAAAGCAACTGAGGGTTGCTTAACTAAGAAATAAATATTGCCATTGCACTTTCTGTATTTATTTTAAATTTCCATTTTTTTTCCTTTTCTATATACTGAGAAATTTCCCACTGAACTATTCATGGCTCATCTGAATGACATCTATTAACATTCCAGTTAAAGTTTATGCTGAAAGGACAACTGCAGAAGCTACCCTTTTATTTTAAAAAAGAAATCACTTAAGACAATCTTTTCAAAAATAGTTAATGATTTGGAATCTCATTCTTTATAAAACCTGTCTACTTTTTATCTCAAGAAACTCCGTCCTACCATTTGAAAGGCTGAGGCAGGAGAATGATGGGTTTGAGGCCAAAGTGGGCTATATGAGGTCAAGGCCAGCTTGGACTACACAGTGAGACCAAACAAACAACAATCCCCATCCCAATTCTGACCAAGACACATCTTTTATTACCAATACAATAACTGATGCCATAAAAATCAATAATTTAATTATCCAAGCAGTAAAGAAAATTCATAACTGGATTTTTACACATAAACTCTACAATAGGTAATGTAAAAAGTTGTATTTTGAAGAAAATCTTTTATTCTAAAATTAAGCCTTCAAATGATTTAACAAAAATGATAAAAATTATGAGGCTTAAGATGGAATCCCACTATGTGCCTTAATGCAACAGATACTTTCTTTTAAAAGCAGTATTATTTCTTTTGAACAAAAAATGTAACTCCATTACTCATCAGTAGGCCTCTGAAGAACCTGTATAACTACATTACAACATGATTGTCTGGAAGCTAATTTTCTTTTTCATAGTTAGATGTAATAATTGATTCTGATAGTCTATATAACAGAAACTATTGAAAAAATTTGAAGTGGCAAATATGAAATGGTTAATTGTATCCAGGATGGTAACAAGTTTATCCATGCATTAAAAGGCAACATAAGCAGAATGCATAGCTGAAAAATGAGGCTCAGACACATTCTTCTGCAGACATCAAGAGAGGATTGATATACTCAAAACCTTCAAATTCAGACTGATCAATCTTCCTCACAATGTCGCTGTTGAAAGAAAAAAATATTGTTCTTATCACAATTAAGATTTTGGACTTTAATGTAAATAGCAAAGTAACACAAAAAATTTTTAAAATAGGGCTAAATACATATATTCTAGAAAAAAATCTACAAATTCTTAGATAAAATCCCAAAACATTTTCCCTACAAGAATCAAGAAGATGACTGAAAACAAAAAAGACTTATAATCTCCCAAACAAGCTTAGAAGCAAAAGGCAGTTCAAAACTGACCAGGAATAAAAAAGGCACATGTTATCACAATTCCAGTTAATTTTAACTTTTGACCTGAACAACACTGTTAATTAAGGTGAACATCCGGGTCTTATTAGCATCCAATAGTCACCTCAACAGCCAGATGGAAGATGGTGAAGAGAAGGCCCAGAAGTAGTTACCCAAAGGGGAAAGGCAAGAGGAACAAGTACACTGAGAGACCTAGAATAAGGAGAGACCACAGGAAGGTAATGGGGCACAGAGGCAGAGGGCGGCACTGTTACACTAGGAGTCTAGGTTAATACACCATGAGAGAAAGTACTAGCATATATTTTCATACCTACATGTACATGTCACACGGGGAGCACAGAATTACAGCTGGCAGAGCCCTTTCCTTTAAGGAGGCAGGTTAGCTCCCACACTGCAAAGCCACATGGGGTGCAGTGTCTGGAATTTCAAGACAAGCAAAATCCTGTTTAACCACAATTCTAGTAAGGGCTGAAGAAATCCAGGAAGGCAGCATTCACTCTACAGTTAGTGGGATAATGAAAGACTGTGGTAGGTCAGAAGAAAGGCAGGTAATATGTTATAGCTAGGGCACACTAATAGAAGGATACTAAATGTCAGATGATGCCAGAAAGAAAATGATGTCTAAAGAAGTCGGTGCTATTTACACTGAACAGTTCTGCTTCAATCCATTAAAAATTTCCCTGCATTTGAGGTAGTGCTGGAAGATGGGTAGAGTAAACTCGTAAAAATAATGGCGGCATAAAGCACAATGACAGGCACAGAGATAATACCACTGGAATGGTGAATGAATGAAATTGCTGGGAGTATCGTTGCTCTAGCGAGTGGTATGGCAGGGGAATAAGGCTGGAGCAGATGAGGGAGGCTTCCAATGCTAACCAAGAGGTGAGAAGTTACGTGATAAGCAATGAAGGTACTGATGAAGGTTTCTGAGTAAAGAGGCCACAGGACCAGAGTAGTACTTCAAGAGGCATACAGACAGGTAACACAGCAAAGGAGTGGAGAGGATCAGTTGGGAAGCATGTGCGATACCCTTGGTATGAGGCAAATGACATGGGAAATAGAGTTATGACAATGGAACAAAAAGACAAGGCTCTGATGCAACGGATGAAGTAAAGGAAAAAGAGCGACCTCAGATTTTGTATAATCTGCTAAGGAGTTGAGGAGGCAACCATCACTGACATTTTGAAAACGAATGGCAGGAGTATGTGGTGACACAATGAGTAGAAATTGGTAAAAAACAAAACACAAAAATGGTTAAAAATAATAGAAAAAAGAGACCAAACTTCTACTTTAGACTTTTACATATTTGAGATGTTTGTCTAACAAATTGGAGGAGATGTTAACCAGATGGAAATGTAGTCAGCAGTTATGAAACGGGCTGGATGTTCCTAAAGCAATCACTCATTTATTCTCCACAGGAACTCTGTGAGGCAGGCAGCAGAAGAAACAGGCTCAGAAAAGTTACACAATCATACCCAAGTTACCCAGGTGGTAAGAGGTGGCATCGGGATTCAAATTCCTATCTTCTGATTAATCCAGTGTTCTTTATAATACACTGTGCTGTCAGAAGTAACTTGGTAAGCATCTGTCTTCTAGGAGACAGCAAGCTGTGATACTGGATTGTAAGGACTGTATGTGAATTTCTAGTACTAAGCATGGAGCCTTTTGCTAGGTCAGATAGGAGTCACTTACATAGCCAGTGTCCAGTTACACGGCTGGCTGAAATCTCCAAGGTACAAACTGCACAGAGCAAAGGAAAGAGGGTCATGAGCAGAGCCTTGGAGAATCCTGGTCTCGAGGGGAAGGAGGAAAAGAATGACAGATACGTAGTCACAGAGATGAAATATAACCAGGTCAGGTGGTACTACCAGGGAGAAGTGTGTAGGTGCCAAATGCTTTACAAATATCAAGGAAGATAAAGACTCACCAAACAGTGCTTTATAATTAAGAAATTAAGCAGTCAATTTGACCTTCAATAGTTCAAAGAACTGCCTAAATTTCAAGGAGTAAATAAGGCAGGAAGAAAAAAAACAACCAATGTTGACGACTGTAAAGAAGTTCATACATGCTTCATTTTCTTTTACCATAAATAAAATCTATTAAGTATATTTTTTCATGCCTGAAAATGAAAATGTGAAAAAAAAAAATGTGTTGGTTCAAATGGGGACTAAGTTAGGCATGGTGGTACATGCCTGTAATCTTATTACTCGGAAGGCTGACACAGAAGAATCACAAGTTTGAGGCCAGCTTGGGCTATAGAGTAAGACCCTGCCTCAATATAAATAATAATAATAATAATAATAATAATAATAATAATAAAAAGGGGCTAAACCTTATGGGATAATCAGAAAAAGTTTGCAGGTAGAAGAAATTAAATGGAAAAAAATAATTCTAAGAAGGTGGAGCATTAAGATAAATGACAACATGGAATTCCAGAGGACACTAAAGAATGGGTTTAAGAAAATGAAAAGGCCACCCCTTCCCAAAAGACAGCCTTCTAAGGACAGGAACAAGAAACAGCTAATAAAAGTTAACAGAGCAAGCAGACACAAGGCTGCCTCAGACAGCTGCTAAGGAAGCCCGCTCCCACCAAAGAGCTCTCCTGTCTTTGCAGTCAAAGCCCAAGATTAATCCCGGAAGAGCGATGGAGGCCGGGCTGGGACTGAAGGCTTCTGAAACAGAGACCCTGTGGTACAGCCGATGGTAAGAATGTGATCAAATTTGAGATGTTAGTAAAGTGACTCCCAAATAACAAAGGCCTCCTTGAGAATAAAGAGAATGAATCTGGAATGACACATACATCGTCAAAATATCCACAAATTATTCTAAACTATATTTTTAAAATAGGCAGCATAAGCACAAAAGTATTTCAGATCACTTGTGGCTGGATTTGATAACTTGATGTGATTTTAAAAGGTAATATTCAGAAACTTAGACAAAGATGTTCATCATCAAAATGGGACACAGTGCAGCACAGTGGAAAAGAGCACAGGCCTTAGTCAGTCAGATCTGGGTTTGAATCCTGACTCTGCCACCTGACAGCTGTGTAACTTTGCTTAACCTCTCTGAGCCTCAGTTTCCTCATCTGCAAAATGAAGATGACAACACCTACTTTACAAAGTTGTTCTGAGAATTAGGATAATGCATGTCAAGTAAAAAACAATGACAGTTATTATAATTTTTAACAGTGTAATGAATTCAAGTATCCAGGGACTGAATGACACACAAATTACAGGATAATCTGATAATAAAACTATGTAGCCACTAAAAATGATTTTCAAACTTAACTTGTAAAAAATTAATTTCAGTATGTACAATTACTTACTCATCATCAGGAGTGAGCTGGACAGGTTCATTAGTAAACTGAGAATCAAAGTTGTCCAAACCAAACTCTCCAGAAATGTTTGGCTTAAACGGAGGTACCACCTGCTTTTGCTCCATCTAAAAAGATAGGCAGAATGATAACTCAACCCTGCATTCTTGGAAAAATTCCATTTCTACACTTCTCTCCTGCTCTCAAATGTTTATCCAGGCATGATTCTACAGGATGGGCCACATGACTGATTGACTCTTTTTTTTTTTTTTTTTGAGTCAGTGTCTTGCTCTGTAGTCAAGGCTGGCCCTGGACTCACCATATAGTACAGGCTGGCCTAGAACATACAACAATCCTCCTGCCTCAGCCTCCTGAGCGCTGGGATGACAGGCACAGCTGTGAGCCACCACGCCCAGCTACTATGAAGTGCTAGATGACTGAATGTGGGGCCTTGTACTTCCAAGGCAAGCATTCTAATCACTGAGCTACATCCCAGACCCAGTAATGAGCATAATTTATAAATATGAACACTGACACAGACATTAATAATATTACAACCTGCTCAATTACATTAATATTACAACTGTTTTCAAAGTTTTTTAAAAAGCACTTTAGAAAGCAGTTTTCAGTTATTTATGCTGTGATATACAACATTTCAACACTCAATTTTAAGACATTAAAATTTGGCTCTAGGTAACAATAAAGCCTAATGCAAAAAAACCAAAATTTACATACCATATCCCAGTCAACATTTCGAAAGAATGGGTGCCCCTGAATATCAGCAAATCCTGTTTGAGGATGACAACCCAATCGTTCTTTTGGGTCCTACAGTGGAAAAGAATGTATCAAGGACTGGGTGAATGTCATGTTCTAAAATAATTCACCTGTGCCTGGTGGTTCACTCCTGTTACATGATACCTCCATTTCTGAAGCTGAAACGGTCTACCTCTTATGTCTAGAAAGCATACGCTAGAACCAAGTGAGTTATCTGATGTTTGTGACAAGTGAAGTTTCCTCACCGCTCTTCCACTTCAGTCAGTGAAGCGGAGAGCTGTTACCACTCCTTGCGAAAGACCAACGGGAGGAGGAAGAACAGCAGCATCACTGGAGCAGCACCACGTGTTTCTCCAGCACATGCTGTGTCAGTCAGAATAAGGAACCCACAAATTCATTCTCAGCTCAATTTTCCTTGTGCACATTTACAACAAAACAATTTGGGTAAGAAAATAATACCAGTGTTATGTGAATAACTGGAGTGAGAAGGGGCCTGCAATTTATAAAGTATTGGTTTAGTCATTTTTTTTTTTTTTTGAGACAGGTTCCTGCTCTGTAGTCTAGGTTGGTTCTGAAAACATCATGTAGTAGTCTAGGTTACACTCAAACTCACAGCAATCCTCCTGCTTCAGCCTCCCTAGTGCTAGAATTACAGGCATGCACAACCACGTCAGCTAATTTTGTATATAGTGCTGGGGAATCAAACTCAGAGCCTTGTACACACCAGATAGGTGCTCTAACTGCTGAGCTATGCCCGAGCACCCCACTAACACCTTTGCCTTCATTTTTCATTTGTTAATTTATTTATTTACTGACCTACTTCTCGACATAGTCTTACTCTATAGCCCAGATTGATCCTGACTCACTATGAAGTCCAGGCTACCCTTGGACTCACAGTAATTCTGCCTCAGCTTCCCAAATGCTGGGATTACAGACATGCGCCACCACACCTGGCTTAGGTGGTGCTGGGGAATTGAACTCAGGCCTCCCTATAGCCCCTTGCCTTCATTTTTTTACTATATGGAAAGTACCATGCTTAAATCTTCCCTCACACTATTTATTTTTAAAAGTTTTGATTTCAGATGTTATTAAAATCATCACTATCGTATATATTTACCTTAAAAGGTAAATGTGCACCAACTCATGTTTTATCCTGCCATTTATTCAAGTAGAATTTATCATTGCCAAGACTATAATCTTAGATCTTAAGACTCTTCTAGTTTACCAACTGCAACAAACATCTGAATGATGCTCACATTTTTTACAACTGCATTTTGCTTCTTCTAAATCTACCTTTAGATTTTTGGTATGACAATTTGTTAAGAACATTCCTATTGAAGAGCTCAGAAAGTATATAGTGATAAACAAATGCTATGGATAACAAAGAAAATGGAAAAACAAAAGTAAAATTTTGGCTAACTCCAAAGATTCAATTTTTTCTTCATTGAGAATATGGTATAAATATTCACATTTAAAAATTATATGTAATATATAGCTGGGGTAAATCAAACAGGCAAATGGAAAAGACCACTACCTTGGGATCTAAAGTCATCAGATACCACTTAGTTGAGAGGCAAACTCCAGATCCAAACAAAAAAGCTACATCCTCTACTGTTTTGAAATCTGAAGTTGCCTGAGCATCCACTTACCAGTTTGATTTACACAAGGAAAGACAAACCACAGCAGATTTTCATATATATTTTATACCTTGTTGAGAAAACTTTTCAGTACACTTGCAGCTTTCACAGACAGAGAGCGTGGTATGCGAATTTGCTTTTCCAAAATCACTAGAAAGAAAAAGATTATGGTATTATGTTTAACATGTACATGACTTTAATCTTTAAATTTTTGTCCAGATATTTAAGGCAGTCCAAGAAGGAAAAAATAAGACATCACATACATGACTCAAACACTTCCCATACTTTTTCAATCCCATAACCTTCTCTCCTCCTCAGAGATAACCTCTCATCTAAAAAGTTTCTCCCCCCACCACATTCCCCCCATGCTGGGACAGAACCCAAGGGCACATCACCACTGAGACTACTGTTTGAGACTATTCTTTTCTTACTCAAATACTTGTGTCACTCTCATTTATGCTGTAGATTAGGTTATACACAGAATATTTCTGTGAAATACTATAAGTTACCTTGAAAGAGATAATCTTCTGTGTTTTGATCAGGGTTATCAGAGCTTCCAACAATATCAAATGGAGACCTCCCTGCCATCATCTCAAACATTAATACTCCAAGAGCCCACCAGTCAACGCTGAAACCTTTAGAAAGTTGAAAGAAATAAATTATCCACTCTGCACATTTTGAACTTAGCAATTCGACATTCATTTTTATCACATAATGAAAAATAAACATTATGAGGAAGTAAAGACTGAACATATTTTAACTATCATGATAGGCACTGAGAATTACAAATACACTTCATTTATCAGTAAGGGTAGGTAGGTACCTAAAAAATGCTCGACGGTAAACTTGAAATGACTCAGCAGTTACAGCACTTGCCTTCCATGCTCAAGACCCTATGTTCAATCCCTCAGTACCACATAAAAATAAGCTGAGTGTGGTGGTGCACTCCTGTAATCCTAGCACTCAGGAAGCCGAGGCAAGAGGATTGTCGTGAGTCCAAGGCCAGCCTGGGATGAACAGTGAGTTCAGGGCCAGCTCAGACTACAAAGCAAGACTCTGTCTCAAAAAAATGAAATAAAATATAACTTTTCTTTTTCCCCAAATATACCTATGATTTCAGATTCATGTCGAATAGCTAATAGTTTGTTTTGAGGATGTAATTATATTATACTTGATGTCATGAGTCCAGAGCTAGCCTGAGCTACAGAGAGAGATCCTGTCTCAGAAAAATAATAGTAATAATTATATCGTACTTGAGAATAAGCTCCTTTGGCTTCAAACATGCACTTTTGCTAGCTGATCAGACTCTCGAAGAACCCTGAATTTATAACACTTGGACATGTCAGAAGTACCACATCCTCTTTTACATCTGCTGAAATCAGAGAGCCAGAAACCTAGGAACCAATCACTTTCGTATTACAAATGTATTCTGTAGTGCTTGACCATCATTTCTACTATCTTTCAGATTCCTAACAAAAATATCACAAGAAATCTGACAAATCTTCCAGAGGTTCAAGAATCTGGGGTCACATGGTTGCTGGTATGAATCCCTACTGTGCCACTTTATAGCTGTGATGACATACTTTATGTCAGTGTCCTCACTTGTACAATGGGAATCAACCTCAGAGGGCTGCTTGAGAGGATTAACTTAGCTAAGATAAACTGCTTAGAATAGTCTCTATAACTCTTCAGCTATTGTCCCTAATAAACTATGCAAATTTGTACCCTAAAGATTACCAAGGGTCTTCTGTACCTGATTTCAGAGTCTGAGGATCTTTACATAGGTCTGAAGAGGATCAAGAAAAATTACATTAAATAAGATCAGTATTAAATGTTACAGTGTAGCAAAATGCAACTGGCATGGCATTTAACTGTCCATCTAGCAACAGCAAAAATACTTCATTACCATAGTCTTCTCCTCTCAAAATTTCAGGAGCAATGTAATTAGGAGTACCACAGAAAGTGCTGGTTGTATCTCCTGGCCGCAATCCTTCCTTTTATTCAAAAAGAAAAGGAAAAAAAAAAAAAAAGAAAAGGAAAAAGGAAAAGACAGAATGAGATATAAAAATTTTATTTTAAATTCATTCTTTTGTTACCCATCATATAAATTCTCCAACTGAAGGCAATAAATTAAGCCTAAATAACATTATCACTTTAACAAATGCATTATAAAAATCATGTATTGTCACTAAGTGGGTCAGAGTAACCCAATTCTATACATACTGCCAAAAATACAGTTCACTGAAGACACAAACTGCATTTGAAGTATTTTATACTCAAGTCAAAATTTAACACAAAAATTTTAAATTAGTGAAATACATCATACTTCATGAAGAAAAGCATTTTAAACGTCTACTCCTAACACAACAGTGGATATTGTTTTCCTATTTTTCCTACAGCACAATTTTTTACTTTTTGTATTTTAATAGCTTGTGGGATGGTAAAAATAAGAGCAAAATATAACAATAAACACATGTATAAAAACTGAAGGGAACCAAGAATTAAAGACACAGACCACCAAAGCTTAAAAAACTAAACTAGTCTGGAGTTTGACTCTGTTGTCACAAAGGAGACAGATAGCTCTGTCTGGCCCCCTGGGATGAAGAGACCTTGCCTGCAAACAGGAAGGACTTGGAATCTCAGGTAGTCTTTTGTTTTACAGTCTGAGATGATGGGCTCTTGCCTGCAAACAGGAAGGGCTTGGAATCTCAGACAATCCTTGTTTTGCCACCCAAGGTGAGCCACTGCTTGCACGCAGGAGGGGCTGGAGGTCTCTTGCAAATGAGGGCCTCTCTTGGCTTGTGGCAAACAAATGCAAGCAGACTATGGCAGACTTTGAGATTCCTGACTAGATAACAAAGTTAGGTGTTCTAATAAGAGATGCAAGACAGAATTAGGGTAAAGGTCAGCTAGTAAGAGAGGGGGTTGGATTAGGGACCTATAAAAAAATAAAGAGTGCGGTCTCTCGTGGCTGCAGTCTTCGTGTGTGTGTGTGTGTGTGTGTGTGTCTTTTGTCTGCGTCTTTTTGTTCATTCCTCCCTTCTAGGACAAGTGGACCGCAACAAAAAACAGGAGAGGGCTGGGGGTGTAGCTCAAGCTCAAGGTTGATTCCCCAGCACCACAAAAACTGGGAGTGGTGGCACAAACCTACAATCCTACCACTCTGGAGGCTGAGGCAAGAGGATTGCCCTTGGTTTGGGGCCAGCCTGGGCTACATAGTGAGTTCAGGACCAGCTTGGACTACAGAATGAGATCCTGTTTAAATAACAAATGAATAAATAAATAAAATGAATAAATAAGTAAATAAATGAAGCAATCACCAAGAAGCCATTCCAAATATAAACTTGTATATTACTTACTAAAAGCCTCAAAACACGAGGAGTAAAACAAGACAAATTTTTTAGGATTTCATGATCTTTAAAACATGACAGAAAAATTTAACATTTCTATAACAAAAAATGATAGTTCACCACCAACAAAAAATAAGGAAGCAGAGAAAAAGCTGAATAGACAAGTCTATTCCTACATATGTATTATGCATGTGTGTGATATATATGTTGGGGTGTGTGTATGTGAAGAGAGGGAGGAGGGAGGAGGAGGAAGACATACACCAAAAGAAAAAGCCTCAGGGGTAGGGGCACAGCTGAGCAGTTAAACTGCTTGCGTAGAACATACAAGGCACTAGACTCAATTCTCCAGCATCACATAAACTGGACATGGTGCCACATGCCCATAATCCCAGCACTCGTGAAGCTGAGGCAGGAGGGTTGCCTAACTTGAGGCCATCCTGGGCTACGTCAGTTTAGGACCTGCCTGGACTACAGAGGAAGGCCCTGCTTAAAAGAAAGAGGCACAAGGTGGCAGCTGAGCAGGGGTACTGCTCAGTGGCTCCTTGCAGGCTCATTCAAAATGTAGAGATACAATTAAACGGTACCTGCTCAACTTAGCTAAGGGAGGGAGCAGAGCTCCAGGAATCAAAAGGAGGCCACAGCAAGGATGGAAACCCAGAGATAAATCAGAAGCTGAAGAACACACTAGCCAGGAAATTGCACCAGGCCACCTGAGAAAGGCTGTGAACTGCTACCATCTGCAGATCGAGATAAGCATGAGTGGGGAGCTGCAGGAATTAGCAGCAGCAGGCAGTCTCAGGTGGAGGTAAACTCAGAGGTGGGAGCTGTGGCAATGACAGCAGGTGACAGCCCCAGCCTCCAGAAATGAGCCCGCGGGTAGTACAACTGCAAAAGCATTGCAAGCTTCCCCTGGGAGAAGCCGCACTTGGAAACCACACTAGAAAGTTACACAGGTAGGAGCCATTTTGAAAAGAGCCCAAGTCTGAACTGTTTAGGGTAAAAGAAGCCACAGACTGACCAGACACCAGGGATTTGGGGGACTCTCCCAATTAGTGCCTACGAAGAAACTGGCAAGAAACAGCTGCAAAGAAAAGAGAAAGATTGCCAACTTCTTGAACAGTTCGGATGATAGTGAGAAGAGGCTACACATAGAGGAGAGTCCTGCCCTTGAGGGAGGGAAGCCCAGGAGAGCTTTGCTGAGGAGCTGAATAAAAACAAGACACCTTAGAGTCCATGGGACTGTTAGGTCCTCCTCTTACTGCCTACTCCCAGCACAGAAGTCAGTGGATTTTCACACCATCCTTGTCAGAGAAATGTCTTGGCTAGGTCATTAAAGTGAAGTCCCTCAGCAAAATCAAGGCAACAGGACACAGGCGGAAATGTCTGACTCCCCAGAATCTAATGCCCAGAAAAAGTGGAACTCACAGAAAAGGAAGTTAAAAACCAAGCAGACCATTTGGTTTATGTGAACAATCAGTTCAAACAAGATATTCTTTTTTTTTTTTTTTTTTTTGCAACAGTAGCCAAGGCTGGTCTTGAACTCACTACAGTGCTCAGGCTGGCCTTGGACTACAGCAATCCTCCTACTTCAGCCTTTCGAATGCTGGGGTTACAGGTCAGTGACAACATACATGGATTATGTGGTGCTGGGGAATGGAACTCAGGTACTTTATGTTTGACTTAGTGCTTGCTGGGCAAGTGCTTTAACTGCTGAGCCATTCCTCCAGCCCCGAAACAAGATATTCTTAATGAAATTGAAGCAATGGTGCCAGAGGAACAGTTCAGTGGCTGAACACTTGCCTATTGAGTTTAAGGCACTGTGTTCCATTCCCCAGCACCACATAAATTGGGCATAGTGGCACACATCTGTAATCCCAATACTTGCCGAGGTAGGAGGATTGCCATGTGTTCTGAGGCCAGCCTGGACTACATATAAGTTGAGGAACAGCCTGGACTGCAGAGCAAGACCCTCTCTTAAAAGAAAAAAAAAAAATCAAGCAATGCTAGCAGGCTTAAAGAAAAATTTACAAAATAAATAATGATCCTAATGAATACAAAGCTTACTGAACATATAGAAAACATAAATAAAATAAGTAAACAATGCATGATATGAAGAAACATTTTGACCAAAGAAGTAGAAAATGTGAAAAGAAATCTAGTTGAAGTTCAGGATATTAAAAACTCATTTGAAAGTACGGGGAGCTGGCCTGAGCACTGAGAGGAAGGAATTCCAAACCCTGAAGGTAAGGTTGAGGAAGCTCATGCCATAATCAGGCATGATACCAAAATAAGAAGTGAACAAAATAGCTGGATACAACAGCTAATTTATGACTCAAAACCAAACTCAGAATTATGGGTGTGGAAGAAAGAGAAGACAACATGAAAAGTATAGAAAATTCATTTGCTGAAATCATGTCAGTAAATTTCCCATATCTAAGAAAAGAAATTAATATTCAGAAATACTACATAAGAAGCTTATAGAACAGTGAACATGGTTTACCAGAAAAGAATCTTGCCTCAACTCATCACAATTAAAACCTCAGAAATTCAACAGAGAGAATACTAAAAGCAGTTAGGAGAAAAATAGATATTATTCTACCCTGGCAAGTCCTGAATTACTGTGGATGTCTCAATGTAAACCTTAAAGGCTAGGAGAGCCTGGAACATCTTTCAAGCTTTAAAACAAAGCATTTCCAGTCAAGATGGCCGCCAAGTAACAGAACTACACAATGTCGTCTCAGAGACCTACTTAAAAAGATGAGAATATAATCAAAAACCAATGTAGCTAGGAGATAGAAGAGTGCCCCAACAACTGAAGGGAAGGTCAGAAACCCCCCAAACACACTGAAAGTGGAGTGAACATCAGCACAGGGAACAGCCTCAGGCCAGCCGCAAAGGGCTGAGAGCCACTAGCATTTGCAGATGGAGGAAAGACTGCCTGGAGCCTGGAACCTCTGACCAAGATAGAAGAGGAAGGAATGCTCCAACAACTGAAAGGAGGCCATGAGAAGGTCAGAAATCCCAAAGACATATCAAAAGTAGAGGGAAACAACTGCCCAGAAAGAAGCCCCAGGCCCAATGAGTGTGGCTCAGAGCTACTGGCATCCACAGAAGGAGGAAAACCTGAAGCC
Source organism: Ctenodactylus gundi (assembly GCA_004027205.1). Lineage (NCBI taxonomy): Eukaryota > Metazoa > Chordata > Mammalia > Rodentia > Ctenodactylidae > Ctenodactylus > Ctenodactylus gundi. Next base: position 1,254,425 of record PVKB01000067.1, on the reverse strand, counting down.
TGGAGCCCAGAGCCTCTGACTGTAATCACAGATCTGGGAGAAGTGACAGCAGCTGGTAGTCCCAGCCTCCAAAAAAATGAGCCTGTGGGTAGTGCACACTACAAATGCAATGTGAGCTCCCCCCAGAAAAGGCCTCCTAGAACCTAGATCAGAAGCAGTGCTCAACAGGCAATGACGTAAGCAGGAGCCATTTTTTTTTTAAAGAGCCTGAGACTGAGATGTTTAGAGTAAAAGAAAGCTCAGAAGAGCACCTCACAGCTTTTGGGGTAACTCTTGCACAGTGCCTAGGAAGAAACACAAGAGACTGTTCAGGAGAGGCGAGAAAGGCCGCCAACCTCTGAATACCTTAAGTGTAGTGGGAGCACCTCTGAAGGTGGAAAGCCCCAGCCTCAGGGGAGGGAAATCAGGACAGGCAGGAGAGCTTTGTTGAGGGAGACTGGGGTAAACAAGACACCTCAGACACCACCATCAAACAGGCCCTCCCTCATTGCCTTCTCAAAGCACAGAACTCAGAGGAATTTCGGCTCCTCACCCACACACCTTCATAGTCGTTCAGAGAAATCTCTTCTCTAGACCTTTAAAGTGAAGTCCCTCAACAACAGAAACATGGATAGAAGACACGGCAGCAAGACACCCACAGAAAAGCCTGAGATCCCAGAAATTAATGTCATGGGCCTTGAAATAGTGGATTTTATAGGGAAGGAAGTCAAAAATCAAATACATGAGTCAAACAGCCAGTTCAAACAAGATATTCTCAAAGAAATGCAAGCAATGATCAGTGGGCTTAAGGAGGAACTTCCTAAACAAACAGTGGTCCTAACAGATACAAAGCATACTGAGCACCGAGAAGCCACAAATAAAAGTCGGTTGAGTAAACAAGGAAATGTGAGATATGAAGGAATATTTTGAGAGAGAAGTAGAAATTCAGAAAAAAAATATAGCTGAAATTTAGGGTATGAAAAATACATCTGAAAGCAGGGGAAGTTGACTTAAACATTACAAAGACAGAATTTCAGACCCTGAAGACAAGGCAAAGGAAATAAATGCTGTAAGCAGGCACGACTACAAAATTAGAAACGAACAAAGTAGATGAGTACAACAGCTGATGGGTGACTGAAAAAGAACTAACCTCAGAATTATAGGTATGGGAGAAAGAACAGAAGGCAGCACCAAATAAAGAATTTATTCACTAAAATAATGTAAGAAAATTTCCCAAATCTAGGAAAAGAAATTAATTTCCAAGACAAGAAGCTTATAGAACAACAAATAACCTCTACTAGCAATGACACCTGTCACACATATCATAATCAAAACCTCAGAAACACAATATAAAGAGAAAATAATAAAAGCAGCATGAGAAAAACAGACACAATTCTATCAAGGCAAACCCATTCAAATTACCACAGATTTCTCAATGCACACTGTAAAGGTCAAGACAGCCTGGGGCAAAATCTTTCAGTGTCAACCCAGGTTGTTGTAGTCAGCAAAATAATCCCTGAAAATACATATAAAAGAAAAAGTGTAATCAAAAAAGAAAGTACTTGAATAATTTGATTGGTATTCTACTAAAACAGTCCCAGTTTTCTCATAAATCTCTGGAACTTCCCCCATAATTTTAAATAGTATATTAGTTTGCAAAACATGGGGAATTGACATAAAATGTTTAAAAATATGTATACATGAATTTATGGATGGATAGGTAGACAAGATGATAAACCAAATCTGGCAAAATGTTAGTAATTAGCGAAATGTGCATAAATAATGTATTAAAGTTTTTAAAAATCTGAAATAATTAAGTAAGCCATTGCATCTACTGCTTTATGTATAATATACTTTTGTGATATAAACTTAAGTTCATTTAATGTAGCGACTCACTTATTCAGTCTTTGATATAAATTTATCCTAAGAAAACTGACTGATATAGTGATAACCTGAATGTCTTTTGAAGGCATAAATATTTACCTCAGTACTCTGCTAAGGAATTTGAAATTTCACTTCAACTCTTTTCTTTCTCACATTTTCTAGTTTTATGAATTTCATGGTTATAGCTCTTTTCATATGCAGACTGGTGGGTGAGGCCATGTAAAAGAATCCCAACAAAGATGTACAAAAAAAAAAAAAAAAAAAAAGAACTTTCAACAAATTGTCCCAATAAAGGGCTCTGCTGGACCCAGAGAAGAGTCATCAAGATATGGCCACTGCAGCTCATTCTAGGAGTGGGAAGCTGAGCTTAAAGAGTGGTGATCTGAGTGATACAGTGAGTCAGATGCAGAAGATTAAATACGTTAGAAGCTGGAGGAATGGCTCAGTGGTTAAAGTGCTTGCCTAGCAAGCACTAAGTACCAGAGTTCCACTCCCCAGCACCACATAAACTGGGCATGGTGGCATACACCTGTAATCCCAGCACCTGGAAGGCTGAGACAGGACTGCCATGAGTCCAAGGTTACCTGGGCTCCATAGACCCATTAGCTAAATTATCTACAACATAACACAAATGTGACTAAATTCTCCTGTCAATGATAAAACAGGTAGAGGCAAATCAGTTCATCAAACAGCTATAGTTTTCACTCAGTAAAATCAATGTCCATAAATCATTTCAAATACTAAATATGAAGCTATTAATTCAAGTTTTCATCAACATTCTCTGTAACTTGAAGGAAATATTTCCGAAGAAACTATGAAAAATAACTATTTATTTCTGTAGAAATTACTACAATAAAAAAAATCCATTCAGTATTTGCATGAAGTTAGACTTTAGGAATGTTTAAATGTTGAAAATCCTAAAACAGAAGCATTCCATTTTCAAAGGCTTCATTTCTCATCACCTATATAAGGGTACAAATGTGGTACAAAAGTAGAAATAAAGGCGTTGAAAAAAATTCCTATCCTCATGTTTTTTCTCACTAATAAAAACTAACTAGGCTCTTGTAGAAGTGGATAAAGGCAGCCAGTGAGGCAGACAGTAAAACTAATTTAAGGATCTATTAAGTTAGGTGTGGAGAAGCAGGCCTGTAATTAAGCCCAGCCTGGACATTTTACTAATTTAGTGAGACCCTCTCTCAAGATAAAAATAAAAAGGGTTGGGGATACAGATCATTGCAAAAGCCCTGGACTAAATCCCAATCTCTCTTTCTCTCTCTCTCTCTCTGTCTCTCTCCCCCTATCACAGATCTACTAAATAAAGACCTATCAGATTCACTGTTCCCAGAAAACTTGATTTGAACATTCTTGCAAAGAATAATAATATATTCCAAATCAATACTGGTTTTCATTAAAAGTAACAATAGACCAAAGAAGGAAGAAAGAAGGTAAAGAAATAAGGAAAGAAGAAAATGAACCTACTTTAGTTCATTTTATCATAATTATGGCTAACACAAGGCTACCCAAATAACTTTTAAAATATGGAAAAGTAGACAGAATCATTGAGTGATCTTATATGATAAAGTATGTTCTACATTTTAAGACTTTAATGCTAATTATATCTTATGTTGCTATGAAAATTTTAGAAACAACCTCTTACGTGACTTTATAGTATCTATCATAAACTACAGTAAACATTTTCATTATAAACTTCTCTTTATAAACCAAACTGTTTACTCAGAATATCCAAAAGATAGAAAATTCGGACCAAAGAAATGGCATTCGTCCTCCTCTTCCTCCCTCCTTCTCTCTTCTTTTTTTTAACCTTCTTCTTATCCTTTAGGCGATGGAGGCTGAAGCCAGTGCCTCATGCACACTCTACAGCTGAGTTACACCCCAGTCCCAAAGGTTGTAGTAATGTATGTACACACCCATGATGTATGTATGACAATGTCTACTTCATTAAATTCTAACTCCAGGCAATTCTAATTTAAAAACTACATCTAACAGGCAAAAAAATCCTCAGTTTTAATTAGTTTGGATTTTGTAACAAAATTGACATTCTTATTTTTTAATTTATTTTCTATTGAGAATTATAAGGTTTCATTATTATTACTATATTTTTGCAATGAGAGTATGTGAAAAATCTCCCAGGAAATAAGTAACACAAAGATCAAAATATATTACAAGGGCTGGAGGAACAGTTTAGCAGTTAAAGCGCTCGCTAGGCACCACACAAGCTGGGAATGGTAGCACATGCCTATAATCGAAGCACTTAGAAGGCTGAGATATATGGACTGCTGAGAGTTCAAGGCAAACCTAGGCTACATGGTGAGTTCAAAACCAGCATGATTATAAAGTAAGACCTTAAAGTTTTATACTGAAAAGCAAAATTAGGCTAAGTGAAAAGTTTACTTTATAATTTATGAAGAACACATAATAAAAGTTAAATCTTTAAGAATCTCTGTGTCCTGATAGTCCAGGAGATATTCTCAGATGAATGGAGAATACAATTTACAAATTCACACTCTTGTGAGGATAACTGTGTACCTGCTATTTAATAAGTGCAAAATTTCCCAACATACTTTGTTGAAAAAGATCAGACCTTCCAATGAAAACATCAGAAAAGGACTAAACCAAGAAATAATGAAGACATAATCTGAAACTAAAATTCTTGAGTCCACTGTACTTTATGTTAACTGTTTAAATGGTAGATTTCCAGAGAAAAATCTTTCAGTATGTAAGAGTCATTACTACATGGTAACACTGGAAAGTGATAAGCAAATGTCACGCATTTATTTCTAAATTTTTTCAGTAGTGTCATAATTTCCAAGATAAAAAGTTACAATCAAAAACTTTAATTTGTACTGGAGAATATACAACACAGAAGATAGTGCATTTTGCAAAAGGTAAAAAGAGTATTTGCCTTTGTGCTAAAAAATTTAAATAAGTATCCAAAAAAAGTAGTATTGTGGTTGGGATCTGGAATGTTCCCCCAAAATCTAATGTATTCAGGTGTTATGGATTATATATGTAACCATGTCCTACTGGGAGATCAGGACCTGGTCTGGAGGGGTGAATTATGGGCACATGGTGGATTGTAAGTGTGTGGTGGAAGACAGGCACGTGGCAAGGTTTTAGATTACAGACAGGTGTGTGGTAGATTAAGGGCTTAAATCTAGACGGGGCAGAACACTTGAAGCTGGACCCAGAAGGGGTGACACACTGGGACAGGATCTGGAAGGGTGTATGCTACTGTATCCTCCCTTCCTCTTAGATTCGGCTTCTTGTTTGCAATGCCGTGAGGAGCTGTCTCCACCTCTGCTTCCACCATGCGTTGCCACTGTTACCAGAGGCCCATGAATGAACTGTGACCTTCTGAAGCTGTGAGCTAAACCTTTCCTCCTCAAAACTTCCTCCTCAGGTACTGAATCTCTGCAATGAAAATGTAACTAAGTAGTAATCATTTCCTCATCTTTATTTACTTAATTATTATTATTATTTAGAGTCAGGGTCTTACTCTTGTCAGACAGGTCAGTCCTGAACTTACTATGTAACCCAGGCTGGCCTCAAACTCAGGGCAATCCTCCTGCCTCAGTGTCCTGAGTGCTGGGGTTATAGAAGTGCACCACCACACTCAGCTTGTGGTGCTGGGGAACTGAACTCCGCTAGGGCTTCAAGCTTGTTAGGCAAGTGCTTTAACAGCTGAGCTATGCCCAGAGCCTCACTTCCTCATCTTTAAACATGCAATTATCCTACCAAGACAATTTTATGAGCTGAAAATTTTTTTAATAAATAGAAAATTTTTCTCACCTTACACATGCCATAGTCAGTGAGTTTAATGTGCCCTTCTGAGTCTAGTAATACATTATCCAGTTTCAAATCTCTATAAATTATCCCTCGCTCATGAAGATAATTTAATGCTAGACTGATTTCTGCAGAGTAAAACCTAAAATAAAATTAAAAATAAGTCATGTTATTCAAAATTATAAATCGCAGTAATTTCCTAGGAGAAGGTATTGAAGAGGTATTCCCACCTACAACTGGAAGCATATAAATCACAGCACATTCCTCCCCACATCTTTAGGAAATAATAAAAAAAAATGAGAGTACTGCTTTAAAATATCTGGGCCCACACCACAGTTATAAAAATTCCAGTATAACTTAAATTCATATTTTTCACAAAGCTGTTAATTTGAAAATGTCAAACAGAAATTCTTACTGGGCCCTCCAAAGGACATTGGACAGTTCATACTTCTACAACTGGGGACAAAGTTGTACATGTATATTTTCTAGAGATTTTCCACAGCTAAGCCTGATGTGGTGACACACATCTGCAATCCCTGCACTCAGGAGGCTGAAGCAGAAGGATTACTGTGTATTTGAGGCTAGCCTGGGCTACAGGGTGAGTTCAGGACCAGCCTGGAGTGCAGAGCAAGAGCCTGTCTCAAAAAAGATTTTCCACAGCCTTCATTACTTATCTAAAGGACAAATGAACCCTCTCCTGACCCTCTCTCCAAAAAAATCTTAAGAACCACGACGGTTCTAAAACAGAATATTAAAAGTTAACTATTCAAATATAAAATATACCCCCAAGAGCTTAAAAAAGAAAAGAAACTATGCCACAAACATAAAATTTAAAATTGAAGAATAAACTTTTAAAAACTATTACTACCTCACTGGTGATAGCCCAACTTTTCATGTGAATATAGAAATGCAACACCCAAGCTGGTTTATAGCTGCTATGGTAAAATTTGAAAAACATCACACACACCTCTGACTGCTTAATTCTATGATAGGGAAAGTTGTATGTGTATATTTACACTTATTGTGTGCTTCAGATCCTGGAAAAGCAAAGAGGGAACACAACCAGCACTGGTACTTCACACTACAGTAAAAACCAGATGTAGCTTCCTCAGTTCAACAGACCAAAACAAGGAACAAACATTGGCTATGTTCGCAATTCAAATTATCATCTGCAGTTTTGTTCTGGAGGATGATCATTTGATAAAGCCTAAATACACAAAGAACAAAACCAAGAAATCATACCCTATCTTTAAACTTTTAATCACGTAAATTAATTTTTAGCTTAGCCTCTACATGTCTTAGATTCAACTAGCATTAGCCAAATTACTATATACTGTTTTCAACTACTGCACATAAAGAGCCATGTAGTCCTGGAAAAAATGCAGAAACAATGTACTTTATAAAACTTACCTGGCATGTTCTTCAGGAAGTTTTCTTTGTCTCTGCATATGAAACATTAGATCTCCTCCATTTACATACTCTATAACAAAGAACAATCTAAAACACAAGAGAGAACCCATAAAACCAAACTTCTAACTAAGGCAGTAGAACTTTACACCTTACCACTACAAAACACATAGAACACATAAAGCATTCTTTAGGATTTAGACAAAATGCTGAGAATTTGGTAGAAATTAAGGGCATCTAGAGTACTGCAAGTACAACACCATCGTAACAATTTTGTAACCTGTAACTCATACTTTAAAGTAGTACTTCTTTCAGCTCACAGCACTCATACTCATTCTAATTTTAACATTTGCTAGATAAGTAATTTTTATTACTTACAGTAAAGAAGTTTGAATTCCCCCCCCCCCACTTAAACTCTAAGGAACATGTCATAAAACTAGAACTCGTGAAATACTTAAGAGGCAGAGGATTTCTACTGTCATAATTACAATCTCTCCTCTTCACTCTCCCCCTCCTCCCTAAAATAGGTAAATTCCTAATACTGAATCAATGTTGAACTGATATCACTGATTGCACTACAAGCAGCAGGAAGTTGAAGGGCAGTGTCATTTTGTCCTAGTCCATGCCTTTCACTTCACAAATTACAGCAGACAGGTTCTTACTGCACAACACACCAAAACGTGTAAGCTGGGTAAGCATTTCATTGCCTTCAATTCTTACCTGCTTTCTGTCTGAAAGCAAGAATGCAGTCCAACAAGAAAAGGGTGATTGGATGCCTGCTCAAAAACATGCTTCTCTGTCTGTACCCAATCAATATCCTATTTTAAAATATGAAAGAGACTTACGTCAAACAGAAACAAAATGATCAAACCTAACAATCTGCAGCAACTCAATGACCACAAATGTATTTGTTAACTAATTAGACTAAATAATGAAACTATTGACTATTATGAAACAAAAATTTACATACAAAGAGAAAAATACTACTAGTAAATCTTCTAGTATTATGAAATGGTCTGGAAATTTTTTACAACGCTCAAGTACTTTCTATAATCGTAGTATCTTTTTTATTTAAAAAAGTCATAATAGGAGTAAACATTTCTCACATAATCTATTTGAAGCATGCATTCAGAAAGGTAAAGTGAAATGATACAGAACATTGTTTTCTCCGAAATGTTAGTTATAGTCTTAAACAGTAATGGAGTAGAAGAACTTTATTACGCTTACCTCATCATCATTGACAAGCTCTTTTTTCACAACTTTCATCGCATAAATACGATCTGTTTTTTTTAATCGAACCAATAGAACCTTCGCGTAACTTCCTCTTCCTATTACCCGGAGCAAATCAAAGTCCTGAAGACCTAAACTGGATGAGGCTTTGCCACTTTCCCTGGTGTTCATCGCCTGTGAAGAACATTTACTATACAGAGTTACATCTGGAAGAATTCTGCACAGTACCTGTATTTCCAAAGCTTTACTATACCTGTATTGGTTTTAAAATATTTTAAAATACAAAGTATTTTAGGCAGGCATAGTGGGACATAGTGGTTCACGTCTATTACATACCAGCACCTGACAGCCTGCTGCTCAAGGACTGTGAGTCTGGAGGCAGTCTGGACTACACGGGAGAGTTCAAGCCAGCCTGAGCTCCACTGGGAAACCCTATCTCAAATCTCTCTACACCCCCAAAATTTTAAATTCTTAATTCTTTTATTATTCTTTTATTTTTCCCAAACCAAAAATTTTAAATTCTTAACTCTTTACTCTTCTTTTATTCATTATTCCCAAAACATACCATCTATAAAACATAGAATAAGTACATGAATTGAAATAAGAAAACCATTAATAGAATAGACAGAGTTGAAATCTGAAAAATGTTAAAGGATGTTTTCAGAAGAATCTGGTGACTGTGAGGTATGGGAGATGCATGAAACATGACACTAGCTTTGTGACTGGGAGATGGGAGATACTGCTGTGGGAAAAATAAAGTATGTGGATAGAGTAAGACAGAGGTCCTGAGAATAACAGTTTAGTTTTATTGTACTGAATTTAGCAGTTACGTGAATATTAAGATCTAAGAGTCTCCTAGAAGACTCATATATGAGATTTTTAGATTGTGAAAGGACATACTAAAAGTTACTCCTAAAGCTGGACATGGTGGCACACACCTGTAATTTCATCATGCTGGGAGGCTGAGGTAGTACAGCTGAAGGTTCGAGGCTAGGATAGGGAACTCAGTGACTTAGTGAGACCCTATCTTAAAAATAACAAAGGGCTCAGGATGTCACCCAGTGTGAAGGGCTTGGGTGCAATCCTCAGTGAAGCCCAGAGCCCCACTGCCACCAAAAATGAGGCATTTTTTGAGGCTATAAGCAAGGAATTAAGCACAGGGAAGTTCAGTTAATGGAAAAGATTCTTTTCCACACTTTGGTACATGATGACAAAGAATGGCAAAGCAAGCCTGGTAAGTGCGTTCACAACTAGAAATGCAAGTTTCTGTTAATTCATAGAGAAGACTGAAGAGAACCGTTTATTAAGCACCTGCAAAATCACCAGTACATGATCAATAGATGTGTCTGTGAGAATAAAACAGGGATTTTCCGACATGAAGACTATCAAGAAAGGCGAAGAGCAACCAGGCACAGTGGCACATCCCTGCAGTATCAATTACTCAGGAGGCTGAGGCAGAGGATCATTTGAGCCCAAAAGTTTGAGACCCACCTGGGTAACAGTGAGATCTCACCTCAGCAAAGAAAAGAGAAAGAAAAGAGGAAGAAGAAAAAACAGAAAAGTAATGTGCAAATTTTGATAAAGAAACTGGTAAGCACCGAGAATACAGGCATATTAAGACAACTAAGAAGAATGACTTCTCAAAAGACTCAAAAGATTTGCTTCAAAATAATTCAGGAGTAAAGGAAGTGGGTAGAGAACAAACTGACTGGAAGTACATACTGAATAGACGTGCTTTGTTGTACTACTCTAATTCTGTATATTTGAAATTTTCCATAAAAAATGAGTTTTCAAAAGATGACCAAAAGAAGAGCAAAACATAATACACCTAAAATATAGTTGAAGGAGAAAGAAAATGGGCAAGAAAGTGTAAACTAATCTTTCATGGCCAGAAATACATAAATTTGAGCAACTGAAAAACAAATATAAACATGACTGACACAACTGCAAATGGATAAGAAAAGGTCTCTGAGAAGTCACAGAGAGTAGAAGAGTAGAGTAGAAGCAGTAAGGCAGAAACATTTTTTCACCATGTGCATTTAAAAATTGTCTTCTTTTCCTTTCCTTTTGTCTCACTGAAGTTGCACAGGCAGGCCCCAGACTTGCAATCCTCCTTCCTGGCTTCAACTCTCGAGTAGCTGGCATTGTAGCTATACATTACGATTTCCAGCTAAATATTTTTACTCACAACTTCATTTTAAAAATTGGTAAAACACTTAGTATAAACCACAGTGGCAGTTGAGACATTTAATCATCTGTACATTAAACAAGCACTTGGCAAATAACATACAAGGGTATACTATATATCAAACAATTACTCAGTATTCTAAATGATACTCTTAATGCAGTATAATTCTGGATTATACTACCTTAGATAAATTTTCCTACCAATTTTTAATCCAAATGAATAATTATTAAATTAAATCAGAACAAACCTCTTCATATCATTAAAATCATTACTGTATTTTATCATGATGATCTAAAATCTATGCAAGTAAATGTGCCATATTTCTAAACTATTGCATCCTATTAAAAAGCTAATAAAGGTAATTGCAGTGGTTGGGAATATACCTTAGTGGTACAGCACTTGCCTAGCTTATGCAGTTGCTCTAGTTTCAAGCTCAGCACTGAAAAAAAAAAAAAAAAAAAAAACCTAAAGGCACCCTACACAATAAGACAAATTATCTTACCTCCTTTTCTTCACCAACTTGGTCCAAACTCTCATGACTTGAAGGATTGTAAGGAATGACTAAAAGTCCAATCCCAAACATTAAAGAGAAAGGAAAACAACATCCATTAATATAATTCAAATAAAACTTTTCTTTCGGTAATTTTTGTTGTTCTTAACTTTTACTTCTGAGTAAGCTTTATCATATAAAGCTGAATACTTGTTCTACTAAAAACAAACTATATAAAAATTTAAAGAGTCAAATACTAAACCTTTTTTTTTCTTGAGACAGGGTATTGCTCTATAGTCTAGGCTCATTCTTAACTCACAATGTAGCCCAGGCTGGTCTTGAACTCTTGGCAATCCTCCTGGGATTATGGCCTACTGGGATTACAGGCTTGCACCACCACACCCAGTTTTTACAGTGCTGAGGAACCAAACTTGAGGCCTTGGGGCTTGCTAAGCAACTGCTTTATCCACTGAGCTACACACCAGGCCCCCAAATCCTAATCTTTAGTGAGAATAAAGAAGTACTAACTGGATAGCCAAGTACCATACTTAATAAACATTTTCACTATTTTTTAAACATGCTGCTTCTTTACAAATTAGTCAAATAATTTCCATCTATAATGCTGACTTTACTTAAATCTTTAATATCTTTAGAGGTGGATGGATTATGGTTTTTATCCCTTACTATTTTATATTCAAATGTTTCTGACTACCACACAGGTGAAGTAAAGAAATGACAAGGAAGAGGAGCCATATTCCGTAGCTTCCAGTTTTTTTTGCCTTTTTTATTATCTTAAGTCTGCATTCTTTCCTTCCAGAAAAACTCACTTATCTTCCCTTCTTAATTCAGTCCAGTACAGATCAGGCTATCTTAAATGCTCTCCAAATTTCCCCAACACATGCCTGCAGTTTTGTTCTGATTTAACATTTTATTTTAACTCACATCACATTTTCTTGAAATTTCCTTTATTGCATGTCTTTCTCTTTTATAGAATTCCAATTTCATAACAAGGCTTTGAATAAAAACTGGAACACATAAACACAGCCCACAAAATTACCTTTATAAAGGTAGTTTGCCAAATTTAAAAGGGGTCTTCTTAAGGAAAAAAAATCTTTAAATGCCACGCGCTACTGAAAAATGGCTCACACTTGCTTCACTCTTACCTGTCTGCGTGTGGTCTGCATGCATGGAAGACTGATCCATGGGCACCATGGGCTCCTACAAATGTTTTCAAAGACATAACAACTTAGTGGATTCCAATTAAATCCCAATATCTCTACAAATTTGGAAACATTATTTCAACGATATTTATTAAAAGTCTCTAGAATATGAGTTTTTGCTGAGAACCACAGATATACTTAGGATATTTATAAATCCTTTAAAATTATACATAATAGGTCATAAGTTTCCACTTTTCTGAATGCTTTCAAAGTTGTCAGTGGCCCCAGAAAGTAAACAGAACACCTCTTGTAATAGTAATTGACTTAATCAATCACCTGTCAGTAATCTCAGGAACAATGCTAATTCAAATCAAAATTGTGGTAGCTGGGGAAATGGATCAGTGGTACAGTGCTTGCCTACCATGCACAAGATCTTGTGTTCGATCCCCATTACTGCAAACAAAATAAAACAAGACCCTGTAACTTAGTAACTCATTAACTTTCAACCCAAGTTTAATGAACATCATCAGAAAGAAGTACCCTTAAGGAAGAACACAAAGTAAGTGACTACTTTAAGGCTGCCTTAACGACAGCTTGTGGGTATTTAAATGCAGTCCACTCTCCTTTATCAATATAATCCCTCTTTGCTCCTACATCTATGGACACACAAGTCATTCTACCACCTAAGGAGCGTCAACAATATCAGCATGAACCAGGATAAATCATCTTTATAATTTTTAGTTTTCTGTTCTTATTTAAGACTGGACTTTATTCTCCTTCACTAAATAAGCTTTTAATGAATTACCTAAATAATCTTAATACCAGAGAGCCATCAGTAACGACCTACCTTCATAAATGTCCAAAGGAGGTTTTATGAGTAAACGCTGTATAATAATCATTCTACAGCAGGAATGTCCTACTGCTGTGGCCATGGAAGAACAAGACTGCCAGGACAGATAATCTGGTCAGCAGTGGGTGAGCAGGGGGTGAGCAGTGAGAAACTCGCCTCAGGCAGCAGCTGGGCTATGCTCTAACTCTGGTGGATCTGGCAGGAGGAGGAGCTTCGGCTCCCTGCTTCCCTCCTCTGGCTGTTTACTGTTCAAAGCTATCCTCCAAACTGCTGCACAACAAGAACCCCCAATGCCCCGCTCCCTACCTCTGCTTGGGAGAATGGTCTTGAGTTAAACTGGTCCCCCTGGGCATCACTGTTCTAGAGCACAATCTAGAAAGGTGTATTTATATTTTCAAAAGTGCACATTCTTTAAACTAGTAATGTTACTTCTGGATTCTTAAGGAAATACATTTACCAAGAAATTCATCTTAAGTTTTTGTTGCTGTTGTGGGAAAACTCAGAAAATTCCTCAAGCATCAATCACTAGAACAAACTAAATAAATTATAGAACAGACATATAACTATTATGCTAAAAGTTATGGGGCCATAGACAGATATTTAAAAAGACCAATTATATTGTTCATTGAAAAAAAGGTTAAAAAATAGGATGCATCTGACTTCACTTTTGTTAAGGAGCATATAAAAGAGACACAAACATGTGCCTTCTAGTGGATAAACATTCTTCTACAAAAAATTATAAGAGAAATTTTAAAAAGGCAGGGGGAGGAAAAAAAAAGAACCAGTAAATTAAAAATTACCTAAGAGATGTCAATTTGGGCCCTGATCCATAATGAACACTAAGAACAAAATTATAATATTTATGGGAAAACTACCATTTTGAACACTGCCTGAATAGATTGACAAAAGAAACTTCTTTAAAAAAAAAGTCCTTATCTTTTAAAAGCTATATGCTAAAACATATTTCAAAGTAACACCTGGGGAAAAAGGTTCAGTGGGTGAGGGTGTAGGTGAAAAGAATAATCATGAACCATAACTGTTAGACCAGGACAACTGATACAGTCACTCAGCTCATTATACAGCTCCATCCACAATGATATTATTTTTATATTTTCAATACACAACAACTGAAATATTTAATACATATAAAGTTGCTTGGGTAAAGTTCTGAAAGGATATATACCAAGTGGCAATTATTCAGATGGCAGCATTTATGAGGACTCTTGCTTAACTGCCTTCTTTATTCATACATATTCTCTATATTTTCCTACAGTATGCTTCAACTACATTTTTTTTTTTTTTTGTAGAGGAATGAGTCTTTAGAAACAAAGATAGAGAGGTAAAAGCCCCCATATTCTGGGTGAGGGCCCAGGTGGGTTGCCCCCACACTATTTGAAAGGTGTAGAAAGGTCTTTATTTGGAAACAAAGGACAGAAGGGTAAAGGCTCCCACTATTTGGAAGGGGGTCATGAGTAGAGTTGCCCTGTTTTAATTACATTTTTACAATGAAAAGTAGAAAATCAAAACTTTAAATGCTTTTCTACCAGTAAACTACACTTCAAATAACAAACATGACAATTCTGATTCCTCTTACCTGCTTAGCATAGATGTGTAAATAATGGAAGCTAAGAGAAGCCATAAAACTAATGAGCTTGGCTAAAAGAACAGGAAAAAAAAACCTTAAATGGTTAAATGGCTCTCCTTCAGTATTCATAATTCAGACCAGACCTTATAGTGGACCAAATGAAGACATTAACTGTATCCTACAAACAAATATTGCAGTTTTTTTTTAAAGTTCCAAAGTTCATAATATGTTAAATGGAATATAAAGTATCCCTACCCACCCTCTATAACTATTTTTTGAGATGCAGTTCCTTTTCATCTCCCTATTATAATCCTGTTTTAGTAAGCTATAAAAAAAAAGGGACAACTCTGTCTTACCGGTGGCAAAGAATGCCGTCCACATTCAATTGTGACAAGCTTGTGGCACTTCTTATGAACCAAGAGTTTGCAGTTGATACACTTGTATCCCTGGCGTCCTAGTCCCCATATTCGGTCTGTACAGATGGCACAATGAGCACGCTGAAAAGAGTAATTTGAGTATTCATTTAAAATAGAAGACAGATCATAATAATTTCCCAGCACTTTGATCATAGAATACTGAAAATAACTGGCTTTCTTCAGTTCCCTTCATCCTGCTGTACACTACTAGCCCATGGCAAAGCAGAAGAAACTTCCTCATATGTAATTTTTCTAAAGCTATGAATGCCAGTGAAAAGTAAAGAGAAAAGAGCTTGTTTTAAAGAGACAGTAAAATTTGCAACCGTGTGGCTTCATGTTACTAAGTTGAAGAAATTTCCATGTCACAGGATCACAGAGCTTAGGGGGTGAGTGCTCGATGGTGAGAATGCTTGCCTAGCGAGCACAAGGCCTGGGTTCAATTCCCCAGCGCTACATACACCGGGCATGCTGGCCTACACCTGCAATCCCAGCATGCAGGAGGTAGAGGCAGGAGGACTGTCACTGTGTCTGAGGACAGTCTGAGCTATGTAATGGATTCAGGACCAGCCTAGACTATGGGGCAAGTCACTGTTTCATAAATAAGAAAAGAAGAAGAGATGGAGGACAAGACATTTCCATGCCACAAAACTAAGTTCACAGTAATGAAAACAGAGAAAGTGAGTGAAACCTGGAAAACATGGCCTTCATAATGTTTAGAGGCCAAACCAAAGCTCTTTCTTAGAGCAACAAATAAAGTGAACTTCATTATTCAAAGTCCTTTTTTTTTAACATCAGAGTTACTAGGAATGAGTTTAGAGATCTTAGTGGGTCATTTCTATGTATATTAATGAATTTATTAGGATAGGACATTAGTTTTAGAATGGAAATGAAGTCTATTAATTTGTAGTTATCAAGAAAAGTTAAAAACATAGACTTCTAGAGAAGAATGCCTGCTTCCAAAATATTGGCTCTGAATATCCTGGGCAAATTACTTAAATACTTCATCCTCCATTTTTCCTGTCTATAAAATGGAAATGCAGAGTTCCTATCTCAAAGGGATGCTGTAAAGATTAAATGAGTCAACATAGGTAAAGCATTTGTAAACTGCCTGATAAACAGTAAAGGTTGCGTAAGTATTTGGTATTATTTTCTAAGCAGTGAAAAGTAAATCACAACATTAAATGCTCTGCAAAATAAACCCTGTTAACTCTTCTGGCTGCCTTGAATCATATTTTAAATATCCAGTTTTACTTACAACAAAGGTCACTATATAGTTCATCATCCAAACTAGAGCATATTTAAGTCTGAAAGCGGCTGGGCATGTAGGTTAGTGGTAGAGGACTTGTTTAGCATGTACAAGGCTATCTAGGCTGAATTCTAGGCCAGCAAAAAACAAGAACATCGCCCTAGGAACGCTGGGAATGTAAAACTTTGCTACTTACTTTAAAAGAGAATAATAAAGCTTGATAAAAGCAATATTTTTCTCTCCTAACAAAGAAGTAAAAGGATGTCTCGAATCATCATTCAACTAAATTTACCCTGTTGAAACGTTTGGCTTGAAAAGTGTGGCCATTTGCACAATAGAGCTTTCTCCAGCGGCGGGCGCCTCTGCGATAGATGGATTCTGGAGAGAATAAAATAAAATTTAAAAAGCAAGTGTAAACAAAAGTTATTTTATAATTAAATCTGTACTTTTTCATGCTATTCAATGCACGGTTAAAAAAATGATTAAAAACCCAAAATTGAATAAAGCAAAACAAGTTCTTAAGGGAACTGATAAAAATAAAGATCAGCAAGTATAAGTGTTTATATAACCAGCACTGCTTTTCTTCTTTAAAAAATTTCCCCAAACTTTTACTTTGGAAAAATAAAAAGAAGCTCACAGAAAATTTAAAATAATAAACACCCACACTGTTCACTTAGCTTTATGAATTATTAATGTGCTGTTATATTTGCTTCTTCCATAAAAATCTATGTATTTTTTTCAAAATCACTTGAAAGTAAAATGCAGACATCATGAAGCTTAAACACCCTTAAATTCCTAACTAGCCATGGCCTGAGATTAAGGACGTTTCCTATAATTATATTTAACCACAATATCATCATTATATCTTAGAAAATTAACATTAACTCAATAGGTAGTTCATATGCAAATTTTCCTAATTGCTCTCAAAGTGTCTTTTAAATCTTTTCTTTTCCACTGAAATTCTGCTTTATTATTTGAAAGTCCTAATTTGAACAATATTGAGCATGGAGAAGGCAGCAACAACTTAAAGTACACAAATCAAAAATTATACAATAATCAAAAAATTCAAATGAATTTCAGACTTCAAAACATTAAGGGGTACATGATTCAGGAATTTAACAACTGTATTCCATATGCAATTTCAGCTATCTCCTTCCCTAATTATATACAGGTTCATGCACAAATTTCATATTCTTATTTTTTATTTTTATTTATTTTTGAGACAGGGTTTCACTCTGTAGTCCAGGGTGGTCCTGAACTCACTATGGAGCCCAGGCTGGCCTTGGACTCAGGGCAATCCTGCTGCTTCAGCCTCCCGAGTTGCTGGGATTATAGGCATGCCCAGTTTATGTGGTGCTGGGGAATCGAACTCAGGTACTTAGCACTTGACTTAGTGCTTGCTAAGCAAGTGCTTTAACCGCTGAGACGTTCCTCCAGCCCCCCATATTCTTAACTTATTAGAGACAGGGAGTTTGGGAAATCAATGAGCATCTATGTGTGCCCCTTCTAATCTTTTTCTACACAGGATCCAGTAAGATTCATACTCAATCACTGCCTCCCCCCCCCCCCCCCCCCCCCGCTCTTTAGCACATTCTAAAACATTTATCCTGCCCTATTTGTTGTTTATTTTTCATGTTGATTTTTTAATAGTCTTAGGCAATTCTTATGTTTTATATTCTGGATTTGTCTGTTTCCTCATGATGGGAGTCAGTACTAAATAAATATGGCAAAAATAATGTGTCTATGATACATACGGCAGTCCATCAAGAGGCACACAAATGTTAGAATGTCAACTCCAACCAATGTTCAATCATTTTTAAAACAGAGATTGCAGATTGTGTATATACACACACGCACACACACATATGTATGTATGTATTTTTTTTTTGGTGGTGGCATGAGGGATTGAGCTCAGAGCCTTCACACTGACTATATCCTCAGCCCTTTATTTAGGGTCTCACTAAATCATTAAGTTCTTCAAGGGAGGCTAGAACTTATAATCCTCCCATTTCAGGTTACTACACTGTGGAGATTACAGACATGGGCCTATGCTCAGTTTATTGTAATGTTTTCCTTAAACATACTTACATAATAAGGTTCCAAAAGATCAACTCCAATCCACCTTATAATTTTGATTAACAGCATATACATACATATGTTATTAACAATAAATAACATTTTTTCTGGTCCTAGTAGTACAGACCTATAAACCTAGCATGCTAGAAGGTTAAATCAGGAAGATTCCAAGTTTGAGCCGAGTTTGGGCAACTTTGCGAGACCTAAACTCATCTATTTAAGCAAATAAATAATCCCAGCACTTGGAAAACTGAGAGGGCAGGGTCACCATGAGGCCAGCCTGGGCTACATATTGAGTTCAGGACTGAAGATCAGCCTGGACTACAGAAGTAGGCTCTGCCTCAAATAAACAAACAAACAAACAAACAAACAAAACAAATAAACAAATAAATAAAGCAAGCAAGCTAATGTAGCACCGAGTTTACAATTTCAAATTAAAAAGAAAAGACCAGTTGTAATACTCTAAATTAGAAATCTTAACAGCACATATACAGATGATGCTTTTGCTTTTAATTACATATTGCTAGTAAGAACCAAAGCAGAAAGCTTTAACAGCATTATGACTTAAAAGAAAGCCATTTCACAAGTTTTCTGTGAGCTACCTTGATATATCTTAGATTTAAATATTATAATGCTGCCTGAGAATCATAAGGACTGAGAGATCACATTATTGGTTACCAATTTTCCTCAATGCTGTAGTTTAGAAGCTCTGCTACAATGAACGGCGAGCCTTTCAAACTTCTGGCTGTGGACAAACCAAAGACACCTCAACAGCTCTGTGACTGTAGCCTACATGTCTTTAGCCATGCTGCCTCTGAAGACGAAGGAAAGAGCCTACGTGAATCTAAATTTGTATTTTCACTACTGTCTATGTTCTACCTGTTCCTTATATTTTCTCATCTTCCTATGTATGGCTCCCATTTAACCCTACCTATAAACCCCACAGTTCCTTGATTTTTCCCTTGAATCAAGGGATATGAAGAATGAGAAATGTTCAGAATTTATAATTTCGTTGAATATCAAGTAAAATGTTCACTACTATTTTTTCTAAAGTCACAGACCCTACACAAGCCATAAACAAAAACAAACTGCCTAATATTTAAAATTTAAATTATATCACATATTAATAGTAACTTATACGCAAAAAAATAAGTTTGCATATTTAAGTTACAGCAGAGCAAACAGTAGTTTTACTCTTTCAGTTCACCTCATTATTAATAAACATCTGGACTGGGACAATGTTGCCCTGGCACATGCAAGGTCCTGAGTTCAAGCCCCAGAATTGCAGACACACACAAAAAACCAGCAAAATAATAAGCATCAGTTTAGATACTCAAAAGAAACTGCCAAAACAATTCCTAAAGACACATATTTACTCTCAAATGGTATAACAACAAATACACAAGTGAAAAAGTATGCTTGTTACGTACACAGTTGCTTGCATATGTATGTATAAAGGCAGGCATGGAAAAATAAACCAAGTGGGGGAAATAATAACAACAGGTAAATTCAGGTAAAAGGTATATGTTTTGTTTTGTTTTAAAGCTACATTTCCAGACATTTTTTTTTTCTTTTTTTGGAGAAGATTTTAACAAGTCGCTAAGTTGCCCATGCTGGGCTCAAACTTGTGATCCTCTTGCCTCAGGCTTCCAGAATGCTGAGATTAGAGCTGTGCGTCACTGGGCCCAGCCTATGAGTATTCTTGTTTCGGAGGTTGTTTCAAATTTTCCATAGTTCAAAATTTCAAAATGGAACCCACATGACTTAAAATTAATTTCCGTTTTGTATATACAACAATTATATATGTTGTAACTATCAGAATTTCATTTGGCAGAGGTAGAATTCGGATAATCACTAGTATACTCTTAATTAGACTAAAAAAAAATCAAAAAAGTTTTATAACTTCTTCTCACTCGCATTATTACATAACGTTTTTATGTGAGGGGGAGATGTATTGAAAATTAAACAAGCAAGAGCTAAGCTACATCCCCAGCCCATTTTTATTTTATTTTGAGACAGGATCTCATTAAAGCCTCAGCTGGCCTTGAATTTGCTATCTTCTTCCTTCAGCCTCCCCAGCAGCTGAGAGCTTCTGAGATTACAAGTAGGCATCACCAAGTTTGGCTTGTAACTCTTCCAGAGGTATCAATATATAAACACTCACTATCTTCTCCTGGACAAGGCATTCCAGGACGTTCCGGTACACAAGGGAATACTGAAAGAAAATATACTAAAATTAATAGTATATATAAAACTTAAATCATACTGAATTAAAATTGACCTAAATTCACAATGAGCCTCTCTTCACTTGCAACCATTCACTTTACCAAGGATACAGAGTTTTATAAAAACAAATACATCTATAAACGATGTATCAGAAATGTGAATTACTAATTCCAGTCCTGTATTACTTATCACTAATTATTTTTCTGCCTTTAAGGAAATTGCTAACTACTATTTACTTCAAACCTTGTTAAACTGAACTTGGCTACAATGAAGAATTAAATTACAAAAAATGTATACAACTATGTGACTTTTTAAAGATGTATAGAAACGTCAGAAAAAAATTAACACCAGAAACTACAGCAAAAATTCAAATTTGTAAGTTATCCATATAGATATAGTCTGTGACACAGTTCAATAAAGTACAGAGCGTAGGAGGAAACTTCTAATATTTCATATTTTTAAAAGCTGAAATATTAACCTCTGAAAACAGATACTGGACATAAAAAAGTAAAACTTAAAACTACCAATCAATTCTGTAAGCATTTATTATAATTTTTTACTAGAAAATGATCAAAAAAGATGATTTCTAAAGCTCTCCTAAGATCTCAAAAAACAAACTTTCTATGAAATGCTGGAAGATCCTATTTTGTTATCTGTGAAAGCATACACAGGTAATATACTTTTCAAGACTATCTGAAGCAAATTTTATCTTCTCCAGCATCTAAAAATCTACCGAATAAGGGCAATAATATACAGAGATAAAGCACATAGATCAAGAAAATGACATAAGGATTACATTTTAAAATGTTTCCACAATAGAGTTATTTAAAAAGTAATAGTAACTCCGTAAGAGTATAAAATGATTACTTCTTTACCATGAATTAAGAGTTCAGAATCCTTGTTTAGCTCATAAAGCCTAAAAGCTTCTTCTAACTCCAACTGAGATGACACTGTACATGGATCTCCTAAAAAAAATTTAAAATAAAGCTCAATTAATTAATTCTCTAAGTGTGATGGTTAGCAAATAAATTACATAATATAAAATTTGGGGGAATATTTGACAAGAACAAGTATTTAGACAATTTTTTAAGTAGGTAACATAACTTCTATTTGTACAAAATATTTTTTTCTGAGACAGGGTATCTATGTTCTGTAACCCAGGCTGGTCCTGAACTCACTGGTGTAGGCCAGGCTTCCCTTGGACTCAGGACAATCCACCCGTCTCATCCTCTGAGTACAGGCATACAGACCATGCCCAGCTTTTATGTGGTGCTGGGAAACTGAACTCAGAGCCTTGTGCTTACAAGGCAAGCACTTTAACCACTGTTCCATTCCTCCAGTCCCCTATTTGCACAAAATGTTATAGTAGGTTCATAGATACATTTCATACACATAAACTATGTTGTTCTTACTGGGTATACTGAAAATACCTTTTAAAAATTCTACTTTGGCCACATATGCCACATTTTAAACTGTCATTGCTCTGTGCCTGATTGGTATGGCTAAGAGCAAGCTTTCTTTTACTTGTTTCTTCAAAAGAGGAAGTGAAAGTGATTCCACTGCATACTATGTTTGGTGAAGTGTAGATGTAATTGTTTTGTCAATTTTTCCTTCACACAAGGGCTTGCTTAAGGGAAGCACAAAAAAGAAACCACGATGAAACCAGTACTCTAAAACAAAGACAGTCCTGGTAGAGTAGCTTCTAAATGTAAATGCATAGTTTCCATGTCTCCAGGACAATGACATTCCTCAGACAACAGGTCATTTAAGCCTATCTGAAGCCTGACTTGCTCCCACTATTGCATTCTTTTGCTCATTCCTGTGGTATGACACACTACATGCCACCAACCCTGTCCAAACGCCAGTCATTCTCAGCAGACAGCTCAGCCTGCTACCTGAGAAAAAGAAATGCAGCCATGTTTTTTTTCCCCACTGTTTCAAAAACAAGAGTGCTTCTATTCTTTTCTCCAGTCTGCCTGAGTCCTTACTTTCTGTTTTCTTTTCCAGGCATTATTTCATGAGTCTTCTCCAGTTCTATTTCCCCATTTTTCTCCCTTCCACCAGCTCTTCTCAAGCAAGAGCAAGTCTGACTCCTCTTAAAAATCTCGCCACTCCCATTGCCACTACTCATACAGCAGCCCCACTTCTAAAGAGTGAGCTGTAGACAGAAACTAGTGGGGACAGCTAAGAAGGGAAAAGCAGAGGCAGCATCTTGGCTTTTCACTTCATAGTTTTCCTTAGTATTTGTTTAATCTTAAGTTCAAAATCCTTTATAATGAAGCAAACTTTGTTAATATTAAGAGTGATCACAAATTTCTTTATTCCACATTATCATTCATGCCTTTCTCAAGAGTTTGGGTTTTAGTCCAAGTGATCCACCTAAACCTATTGCTACAAAGGTCACAAAAAAAGCTGCCTAAACCAATGACATTTTTCACTCGACATTGACCTCTCTTCACGTCAGAGAAAGTTGCCCACTATATATAGAAACTATGTATCTAGGCTCCTAGAACATCACATCCTGGTGTAAAACTCAACTTCTTGGGAAATTTTCAAATATACTGAAAAATCTTAGTTTCTCTGTAAATTAATCAACTTATTTCCTCCCATAACTCTAAATAAAAATTTCTTAATTATTAATCCATTATTAATCTATAAAACCAATAAGTCTCTGTGATACATCAGACATGTTAAAAATGTAAAAGAATGAAAAAGAATGAAGCTGAATTATCTTACACCATAAACCAAACAAATATTACCCCTAAATGGACCAGAGATCTAGATGTAAGAACTACAACTATAAGATTTAGGGAAAAAAAAAAAAAAGGAAAAACTTCATGAGACTGGATTTGGCAATGATTTCTCATATATAATAGAAAACCACAGTCAAGAAAATAAATTATCCATAAATGATGAAGGATCAACTCTGAGTAACAACTATAACAAAACAAAACTCAAAAATTGGGACTGGAGGAATAGCTCAGCACTTAAAGCGCTTGCCTATGCAGGCGCGAAGTACCCAAGTTCAATTCCCCAGCACCACATAAACTGGGCATGGTGGTACACACTTGTAATCCCAGCACTCAGCACTCAGCACTCAGGAGGCTGAGGCAGACAGATTGTCCTGAGTTCCCCCAAAAGCCTCATGTATTTGGATGTTATGGAATAGGTAGCTTTAAAACATGAACTGTTAAGAGGTGAGGCCTGGTCAAAAGGGGTGGAACACAGCAGCCTAATCGAGAAGAGGCAGAGTCCTGGAACAGGACCAGGAAGGATATGTGCTAAGATATATGCCAGTTCTGCCTGTCCTTGCTCACTTAGCTGCCTGTCTACCTGTGAACTGTTTCACCTCCTGCTGGGTCTCTGCCATGCACTTCCATTGCCAGCCACTCATGAATAAACTGAAACAATGAGCTAAATAAATCCTTCCTCCCATATGTTGTGGATTTCGAGTATTCTGTCCCAGCAACAAGAAACGAACTAAGACACTGGGGCTATGGGGAAAAAAAAAAAAAAAACAAGAAAAAGTAAAACACTGATCAGAGGTAGTAAGTTCCAGTTGAGAAATAAATGTGAGGTAATCTTTCACACTGCACCATGACTGAAGTTAATAATGTATTATTACTCAGTTGTAGAACACCTGCCTGGCATATAAGAGGACCTGGGTTCACTCTAAAGCAATAAAAAAGAGCAAATACAGTATGAAAGAAGGGAAAAACAGAAAATGGTGCTTATAAAATTATCATTCACTGGCTTCTGGGTCAAAATGGCAGCCAAGTAACAGAGCTGTACAACGTTTCCTCATCGACCCATTTAAAAAGTTCAGAATTTAGGCTGGAAGAATGGCTCAGCGGTTAAAGCGCTTGAGCAAGCGCTAAGCCAAGCGCTAAGCCAAGCGCTAAGTACCCGAGTTCAATTCCCCAGCACCATATAAGCTGGGTGTGGTGATGCACGCCTGTAACCCCAGCACTCGGGAGGCTGAGACAGGAGTACTGCCGTGAGTCCAAGGCTAGCCTGGGCTCTGAAGTGAATTCAGGACCAGCCTGGACCACAGAGCAAGACCCTGTCTCAAAAAAAAAAAAAAAAAAGTTGAGAATTTAGTCATAAAACACCTGTTCAATGTAGCCAGGACAGGGAGGAGCACCCCAACAACTGAAAGGAGACCAGGGGAAGGTCAGAAAACCCAAAGGAACATCGAAAGTGGAGGAAAAAAAACAGCAACCTAGGAAGCCACCCCAGGTTGGTTGCAAAGGGCTGGAAGCCGCAGGTATCTGCCATTGGAGGAAAGCCCGTATGGAGCCCAGAACATCTGAGGACAGAACACTGGACCAAGCTAGGAGAAAAGCAGAACCCCAACAACTAAAAGGAGGCCAAGGTATGGTCAGAAATCCTAAAGTTATACCAGAAGTGGAGAGAAACAGCTGCCAACCAGACACAGCTGTGAGCTGCCGGCATCCACAGACCACAGACAGAGGAAGTCAGACTGAGGTAAGTGCAAATCTGGGAGCAGCTGGTAGCCCCAGCATTTGAAAAATGAACCTGCAGGTAGAGCATACTACAAACGCAATGTGAGCTCCCCCTGGAAAAGGCCTCCTGGAACCCAGATAAGAAGCAGTGCTCGGTAGCTGAAATGGGCAATGACATAAGCAGGAGCCATTAAGAAAGGAAGAATGAAAGAAAGACGGACAGACAGACAGACACACAGACCAAGGCTGAGCTGATTAGAGTAAAAGGAAGTTCAGAAAAGCACATCCTGGCTTTTGGAGTCACCCTTAAACATGCATAGAAAGAAACTGGTACAAGAGCCAGTTGCAGAGAGAGGAGAAAAAAGGATGCCAACCTCCTGAAAGGCTCAGTGTAGTGGGCGCACCTCCGAGGGTGGAGAGCCCTACCCTTGGGGGAGGAAAACCACGACATGCAGGAGAGCTTTGCTAAGGGGTAGGGGGTGAGCAAGAAACCTCAGAGGTCATCAGACTGTCAGGTCCCTTCTCACTGTCTACTCCCAGCATAGAACTAAGAGGAATTGGGGCTCCCCACAACACACCATCATAGCTGTTCAAAGAAACCTCTCGAGTAAGCCTCTACAGTCCCTCAACACCAGAAACATGCGAAGACAGGGCAACAGGGTACCCACAGAGATGCCCGAGATCCTAAAACTAATGTCATGGGCCCTGAAATAGTGGAACTCAAAGGGAAGGAAGTTAAAAAGCAAATAAAAAGAGTCAAACAACCAGTTCAAACATGATATTCTCAAAGAAATGCAAGCAATGATCAGCAGGCTTAAAGAGGATCTTACTAAGCAAATAATTGTCCTAGTGGACACACTGAGCATATTGAGGACACAAAAAGTTGGCTGAGGTAAATAAGAAAATGCAAGATATGAAGGAACATTTTGATAGAGAAGTGAAAAATCTAAAAATAAATCTGATGAAATTGAAGACATGAAAAAATATGTGACAGTAAGGGAAGATGACTCGCATATTGTGAGGACAGAATTTCAGACCTTGCAGACAAGGCTGAGGAAACAAATGATATAATTAGCATGACTCCAGAGTTAGAAGGAAGCAAAGCAGCTGGATACACCAGCTGACGGATGACTCAAAGATAACCAAACTCAGAATTATGGGTGTGGGAAAAAGAGCAGAAGACAGCACCAAAGGTATAAAGAAATTATTCACTGCAATGGTGCAAGAAAATGTCCCTAATCTACGAAAAGAAATTAACTTCCAGGTACGAGAAGCTTATAGAACACCAAATAAGCTCAACAAGCAACAAGACCTGCCACAACATATCATAATCAAAACCTCAGAAATACAACATAAAGAGAGAATATTGAAAGCAGTGAGCAAAAAGCAGACATAATTCTACCAAGGCAAACCCATTTGAATCACTGCAGATTTCTCAATGCAAACTTTAAAGATCAGGAGTGGTGAAGTAAGTCAGATGCAGAAGATTAAATATCACATGGTTTCTCTGATATGGGAAATCCACAATACAGACATTCTATAAAATTAAATGGGTGTAATGGTGGGAGTTAGGGGGGATGATACTCTTTTAATTTAAACACTTATAGAAAAAAGAATGACATTAAATTTATAATACACCTTTCCAGGGATTGAATCCAGGACTGCTCTGCCATGGAGCTATACTCCTAGTATTCCTAGCCCTTTTTCTGAGATAGGGTCTCTCTAAGTTGCTCAAGCAGAACCTGACCTTGTGATCCTCTTGTCACAGCCTACTCATGTGCTGGATTACAAGTGTGCCTTTTACTATGTTTTTAAAAGCAAACTATAGGGCTAGAGGAAGAGTACAGTGGTTAGAGCACTTACCTAGCAAGTGCGAGGTCCCGGGTGTGATTCCCCAGCACCACAAAAACTGGGCGTGGTAGTGCCGGCCTGTAATCCCATCACTAAAGCAGGAGGACTGCCAGGAGCTCAAGGTCGGGCTGGGCTACATAGCAAGTTCAGGCCCAGCCTGGACTACAGACTAAGGCCCTATTTCAATCAATCAATACAAATTATAGAGCTAGGCCTGATGGCACAAGCCTGTAATACCATTGCTCTTGGAGGATGAGGCAGGAGGATTTCAAGTTTGAGCCCATCATTGGCATCTTAGCAAATTAGCAAGATTCTGTCTCAAAAAGAAGAAGAAGAAAAAAAAGACGAAGAAGAAGCAGGGAGCTGGGATAGCTTAGTGTGAATGCCCTGGACTTAATCCTCGGTGCCAATTTAAAATGAAGAAAACAGAAAAGAAAATAAAGCAAATAATAAAGTAATAGCTTAAATCAGATGCTTACACAAGCAGTCCTCTGTTACTTACCTTCCTCATCTATCCACTTCATGGTGAAAAGCTGCTCATTGTCAAAAGAACACATGTCTCTAACTTCATTGCAGAGGCCCTCAAAGGAGATGGAGGGCTCAAAATGTGTTATCATGATATCTCTGAAAAAGAAGAGTTTTAAGTATAATTAAGACAATAATGTTCTATACACTATTGAATGCTTGATAATTTATTTTATAGCTATCAGCTATTTCATGAGTACTCAACATGTGTTGCTTTCAGTAAAGTAAGAATTAAAATACCAATATTACATGACTTGCCAATAAAAATACTGGATTTATGAGAAATTCTAACTCCATCTCCCCTAGCAGAGGAAGTCCATCCCAACTGCTCGAACAGGGGCAGTTCTCCTTCTGCTGCAATGCTAGTAATCAGAAGCTCGATCCTCTGGGAAGCCTTGCACTGTCCAAATGAACAGGTCTGTGGGAAAACTTCTGCCTCCTATGTGACTGAAATGTGTTTCCATTGTCAGTCCCAGATCGCCTCTCATCCAAAAGTTTACTTTTCATCCAAGATATGACTTTGTCCTGTTGCATCCCTTCACAGTGATTTACACTGATAAGCCACCCACAAATCTGTTGATCATTCTTCATATGGCATAATTTCTAGATCTCTCATCTTCATTCTCACCTTTTCCCAAAGAATTAGTTTGCCAAAACTGATTTTGAAGTTGCTAACTCCTAAAACACATAGTTATAAACATAAACATGAAATTTCCTTCAAGTGATTGTCAAACAGTTTACATAAATTCACCAAGAAGCTATTCACTTTAAGCCCTAAAATCATAAATTATTTTAAAGTAGAGGCCTGAGGTTTCTTCCAAGAACCATGAGCCACAGGCACAAAGTAAGCCTGGGGCACCAGAAGCCATGGGAAGAAATAGTGGCAGGGCAGCACTGACCTCCAGGCAATGCAAACTGTAACGCTTCTCCTTGAAAAGGCCAACCTACAGCTCAGCAGACGGGCTACCAAGAAGTAGTTCTCAGCAGCACCACACTAGGAAATGATGTAGTCAGGAGCCATTTTGGAAAAGCCCAAGTCTGAACTGTTTTGGGTGAAAGAAGCCACAAAGGAGTCACACATACCAGTAACTCTGGGAAAGCTTTTAACAACCAGTGCCTGGGAAGGAAGTGGCATAAGACACACTGCACAGAAGGGAGAACAGGCCACTAACCACACACACAGTTCAGGCCATACAGCAAGCGCAGGCTTCAAAGGGCAGAGAGCGCTGCCCATGAGGGAAGGAAACCAAGACAAACAGAAAAGGTTTACTGAGGGCTAGGTGGGAACAGGAAGTACTGGAGATGACTGAACTGTTAAGTCCTCCTTGCTGCCTACTCTACCACAGAATTCAGTGGGCTTCAGCTCCCCCGACCCACCCTCATAAATGTCCAGAGAAATGTCTCAGCTTGGCTACTAATGGAAGGCCCCCAAGCATACTTCCTGCAGATTCAGGCACAGAAATGGCGAGGCAGATCTCATCGAAGGATACACAGCTAAGACTGAGCAAGGAACTAGACAGCAAGGACTAGCCACAAATGGCCAGTCAACTGCTAGCTCCTCTCCCTTCCCCAGTATCTGGTACACAGCGGTGACCAACACCACAGGAAATGAACAGAGACTATTTGTCCAAATAGCTCAATACTGTGAAAATTTCAAAACTCATACTTACTTTTTTTTAGAGACAAGCATTTTTTTTCTTCTCTTTTTTTTTTGTGAGTTCATCCTAATCATTTATTGTTAGAGATGGCAAATGGAATAGATTTTTAAATTCAACTTGAAAATTTTCATCCTCACCATCAGACCATTAGATATTTTATGCCTTAACATAGGGGTACTGGAATCTACTGTGGGTTTTTTTGTTTTGTTTTTTTCCTATGAATCTCTTAGTTGAAGCATTTGCTTGAAGCTTTGAAAATCAAATTGGTAGATTTTCAAACTGGGCCATCATCCAAATTGGCAGACTATTTTTCAGGCCCCATGGTACCCGAAACAAGGTTTTTTTGACCCAAATGGAATGACAATGCTTAGCAACAGAATCACGAGACAACACGGCAACAAGACACAGGCAGAAGTGCCTGACTCTTCAGAAGGCAAAACTCTGGACCCAGAAAGAGTAGAAGTTATAGGAAAGTAACTAAAAACAAACATACAAAACAAGTGAACCAGTCAACCAAGTCAAACAAGACACACTTATTAAGCAAATGCAAGAAATGATTACCACAAACTTAAGAGAATTTACTAAAGCCATTGGTATTAATGGGTAAAAAATTTACTGAGTTTATAGAAGACACAAAAAGCTGGCTGAAGTGAACAGGCAATGCAAGAGATGAAGGAACATTTTGGTACAGAAGTAGAAAATCTGAAAGTACATCTTCAAGCTGAAATGCAGAATATGAAAAATTAACTGAAAACATGGGAAGCCAGCTTGAACAGTGCGAGGATGGAGTATCAGACTCATAAGACAATGTTGATGAATTAAAATAAATGATGCACTCAAAGTAAGTGCACCCAATTACATAAAACAGAAACTACTGAACATGAAAGGTCAAACAGACTCCAAGACAATCATACTATAAGGTTTCAAACAGACAGGTCAACCAGACCCCCCCACCCCCCTAAAAAAAAAAGTCAACTATGAGAGTGGGAGAAATAGCATATTGGTTGAAGTGCCAGCTTAGCAAGCACACAGGCCCTTGGTTCAATTCCCCAGGACCACATAAGTTAGGTATATGGTGCGCATCTGTGATCTTGGCACTCAAAAGGCTGAGGCAGGAGGACTACTGTGTGTTTGAGGCCAGCAGGGGTTGCACACTGAGTTCAGGACCAGCCTGGACTACAGAGCAAAACCTTATCTCAAAAAATAAATAAATAACAATGAAATATCAGAGCTAAACCCCACCATGGAACAAATGAACTTACCAGATAGATCTACAGTGTTCCATCCAAAATTAACACAATATACCCTTTTCTTAGCAGCTCGTGTGACTTTTTCCAAAATAAACCCTATCATTGGCCAAAGACATGCTTAGATAAATATAAAAAGAACTGAAATAACTCCCCGCATACTTTCAGGTCATAGGGGAATGAAACTAGAAATCAACAGCAAAAGAAACTACAGAAACTACACAAATGTACAGAGGTTAAATATATTATTGAACATGCTATGGGTCACAGAAGAAACCTGAAAAAAAAAAAATCAACAACTTCCTAGAATCAAATGACAATGCAAATACAATACATTGGAATCTATGGGACAATTTCCCCTTAGCAGTACTGAGGAAAAATTTTATAGCTATGAATGCATTATATGAAAAAATAAAAAAAGAATCCTAAGTAACAATCTAATGATCCAATTCTAAGTCCCAGAAAAAGAAAAATCCAAATTCAAAAGCAGAAGAAAGAAATCATAAAGATCAGAAAGATTTATGAAATTGAAATTAAAAAATACAAAAGATCAACAAATCAGAGATGGTTCTCTGAAAGGATAAGGAAGATTGATAAAGCCCTAACCAAACTTAGCAAAAGAAAAGAAAAACTTCATATCAGTGCAATTATAAATGACAAAGGTGAAAACACAACAGACTGTGCTGAAATCCAGAGGATTGTAAGAACTATTTTGAAAACTCATATTCTAATAAATTCAAATACCTAGAAGGAATTAATTCCTAGACACACAGGATATGCGAAAATTGAACCAGAAAGACATAAAAACCCAAACAGTTCAATAATCAGAGATGGAAACTGAGGCAGTAACAAAATCTCTACCAATAAAGAAAAGCCCAGGACCTGTCAGACTCACCATACAATTTTATCATAACTTCAGGGAAGAGCTGAACTATTACCTCTCAAACTTCCCCATGAAACTGAAAGAAAAAGGAACACTGCCAAACTCCTTCCTGGAAGCTAGTATTATCTTAATCCCAAAAACAGATAAAGACCCAACAAAGAAAGAAAACTACAGGCTAATTTCCTTAACATAGATGCAAAATTCCTGAATAAGATACTAGGATACAGAATGCAACAAATTATTAAAAAGATCACACACCATGGCCAAACTGGCTTCATTCTGGGGATATAAGGATAGTTTACCATACATTAATCAATTAATGTGATATACCACATACACAAAAGCCAGGACAAAAACAACATAATTTTTTCTTCTTTTCTTTCAAGGTAAAAGGGGGAGGGGGAGATCCTCTGCGGCTGGAGGAATGGCTCAGAGTGTTAAAGCACTTGCCTAGAAAGTGCTAAGTACCTGAGTTGATTCCCCAGCACCATATAAGCCTGGTGTGGTGGCAATGCCAGTATTCCAGCAATTGACTGAGACAGGAGGACTGCCCTCAATCCTGGACCAGCCTGGGCTCCAAAATGAATTAAGGACCAGCCTGGGCTACAGAGTAAGACCTTGTCTCAAACCAAACCAAACCAAAACAAAACAAAACAAAAATCCTGATGAAACCAGGTATAGAAAAACCTGACCTCAAGCTGATAAAAGCAATATGTAACAATCCTACTGATTTCAATATCATGATAAATGGGGAAAAACTGAAAGCATTTC
Source organism: Ctenodactylus gundi (assembly GCA_004027205.1). NCBI lineage: Eukaryota > Metazoa > Chordata > Mammalia > Rodentia > Ctenodactylidae > Ctenodactylus > Ctenodactylus gundi. The sequence continues at coordinate 1,222,483 of PVKB01000067.1, read as the reverse complement.
CTCTAAAATAAGAAACAAGATGGAAGTGTCCACTCTACTCCTGTTCAACAAGGTGATCAAAACCTTAGCCACAACAATAAGGCAAGAAAATGAAATAAAGGCAAGACGTATAGAAAAGAAAGAAGGCAAGCTATCCTTATGTACAGATGACAATGACTCTTTACATACAAGACCCCAAAAACTCCACCAAAAGTCTCTTTGAACTAATAAATTAATTCACCCAAGATGCAAGGTATAAAATCAATACACAAAAATCAATAGCATTGCTGTACTGCACAATGAAAATATAAAGAGATCAGAAAAACAATCCCATTCACAGTAGCCTTGAAGAAATTAAGTATTTAGGAACCAGCATAATTAAGCAGATAAAGGACCTCTATACTGAAAATCAGGGAGAATATTAGCCATTCCCCTTCCCCAGATAGGCAGAACCTATACGGTCAAAATGGCCATACTCCCCAAATTGATATATAGATTCAATGCAATCCCAATCAAAATGCCAACAGCATTTTTCACAGAACTAGAAAAATGACCAAAAATTTATATGGAACCAAAAGACACAAAATGGCCAAAATAGTCCTAACCAACAAAACAAAAGCAGATGGCATGACAATACTGGACATCATGTTATATCACAAAACAAGTGATTAAAAAATACATGAATTGGCACCAAAACAGACAGGTGGATCAATGGAACAGAACTGAGGATACAGACAACCCTAAGCGCTTTCTTCAACAAAGGGGCCAAAAACATACGCTAGAGAAAAGACAGCCTCTTTAACAAATGGTACTGGGAAAACTGGTTAGCCATATGTAGAAGAATTGAACTAACCCACATCTTTCACCATGCACCAAAATCAAATCAAAATGGATCAAACACCTGGACATTAAAATGGAAACACTGGGGCTGGAGGAATGCCACAGCAGTGAAAGTGCTTGCCTAGCAAATGCTAAGTCAAGCACTAAGTACCCGAGTTTTATTCCCCAGCACCACATAAGCCAGGTGTGGTGGCACACACCTGTAATCCCATCTCTCAGGAGGCTGAGACAGGAGGATTGCTGAGCCCAAGGCCAGCCTGGGCTCCTTCGTGATTTCAGGACCAGTCTGGGCTACAGAGCGAGACCCTGTCTCAGAAATAAAATAAAAAATAAATAAAATGGAAACACCAAACTTGTTGGTAGATAAAATAGGGAAAACTCCTGAAGACATGGCACAGGCAAGGACATTCTCAACAAAATACCCAATAACATCAGGAATCAATAAACAGGATTACATCAAATTAAAAAGCTTCTGCATAGCAAAGGAAACAATCTACAAAGACAGAGCAGGAAAAAGAACTTTTGCCAGCTACTTTCCAAAAAGAAAAATATTCTCTGAAATATACAAAGAACTGAAAAAAAAAAAAAATCAGACACACCAAAATAAAAATCTCAACAAAAAATCCGCTGAAATAAAGAGTTCTTAGAAGTATGTATAGCCAATAAATACATTTTTTAAAAAAAGTTCAGTTCAGCAACTTTAGCCGTAAGAGAAATGCAAATCAAAACAACACTAAGGCTCCATCTAAATCCAGTAAGAAGGGCTGCCATCAAATATTCAAAATACAATGAATGCTCATGAGGTTGTGAAGAAAAAGAAACCCTTTAACATTGCTCGGGGATGGGTATAAATAACCATTATGGAACACAGATGGAGCTTCCTCAAGAAGCTGAAAATAGATACTCCATTTGACCCAGCTGTCTCTCTTCTGGGGATCTCCCCCAAAAAGTTAAAGTCATCATAACACCTGCACAACCGTATTAATAGCAGCACAATTTAATCTTGGAGGCAGCCAGTAGGTCCATTAATAAATGAATGAGCAAAGATGTGGTATCTTTACACAGGGGAGCACTATCTGTCATAAAAAAGATAAATTTGAGACATTTATAATAAAATGACATGAGACCATCATGCTTCACGAAATGAATCAGGCACAGAAGGCTAAAAATTGCATGGTTTCTCCAACATGAGAAATCCAAACCATAAAAATGTAAGAGTTTAAAAAAAAGAGAGAGAAATGGAAGAAAATAGGAAGACAGACTTAGAAATAGGGAAAGGGGATGTGGGAAGCATGAGAATGGGAAAGGGAAATAAAAATGATCAAAATTTAATATGTATTTGCACCAATTTCTGTAGCTGAATGTTACTATTATGTATCACAAATATATGCTAGTAAAAAGAAAAATACAACAAAAAAGTACAATACACATCAAAGCAGTGTCTGCCCTAGGGTAGATTTTCTATTAACAGAGTAAACAGAAAAGTCACATGTTGAAGTATTAAGAAAAATAGAAGGAAATAAAAATATACTAGAAGGATGAACAGCATGTAAGAGTCAGCTAAAACCTTGAGATCAGCTTAACTAGCAGCCAAGTCTTACCACTAACTAGCAAGCTGTTTTCCTAAGAGGAGTTAACACAACTTCTTTGTACCTTAATTTTCTCATTTATAAAACTGGGACTATAGGTACTCAGATGATATTATAAAGATGAAATGCAGTAAAGTTACTAATTTGCAATGCTTAACAATAGTGCTTAGCATGCAGCATACTTTATATGCATTTAATAATTTTTAAAATACATATTTATATAGTATTTTAAATAGAAGTAAAACTTCACTAGGGGTACAAAACCTACTTTCTAAAAAGCAACAAACAAAAGCTGCTAGTTGAATATGGTAAAAGTACATACATCTAGGGGCTGCGGGCATAACTCAGTGATCAGAACACTTGTCTAGGAAGCTCTGGGCCCCAGGTTCAATTCCCCAGCACCACACAAGCTAAGCATGGTGGTGCACACTTGTAATCCCAGCACTTAGGAGGCTGAGGCAGAAAGACTGCGGTGAGTTCAAGACCAGCCATGGCTACACCTACTGAGCTCAGAACCAACCTGGACTACAAAGCAAGAAGCTGCCTCAAAGAGAAAAAAAAAAGATTACTTTTCCTTCTCTAAGCATTTAATCACACTACTTGGCAATTCAAGTGCAGAACCATTGTATAAGCATTCATTACAAATACTTCTTCGTGCTGGAGGCATAGCTCAGCAATTAAGTGTTTGCCTAGGAAGCACAAGGCCCCTGGTTCAATGCCCAGCACCGCATAAACTGGGCTTAATGGTGCACATCTATATTCCTAGCACTTGGGAAGCTGAGACAGGAGGATTGGCGTGAGTTCAAGGCCAGCCTGAGTTACACAGTGAGTTCAGCTTGGACTACAGAACTTTTAATACATAGTTTTTAAATCATGTTAAGAAAATTTATGAGTTGAGGAAAACAATGTACTTTGAGAGGCTGAGGCAGAAGAATACAAACTCGGGTTCAGCCTGGGCAATCTAGTAAGATCTGTCGCAAAACAAAAAGTATTTAAAAGGGGATGGAGGTGTCTCTCAGAGCAAAGCCCTTGGGTTCAATTCCCTCATACTGCAGTTAGAAAGTTATAAATCTTTACAATGTAAAAATTATTGATAAAAATCAAGATGTGGGGAAAATGAGAGAAAATGTCAATTCAAAAATATCTCTTAAACTGGCTGTGGACATACACGCCTGTAATCTCAGGAGGCTGAGGTAGAAAAATTGCCATAAATTCAAGGCCAGCATTGACTATAGCTGAAATCAGGACCGGACTAGACAATAGACCAGATCCTGTCTCAAAAAAGTGCCTTTCTAGTGTAAAGTTAATATCTAAAATGAATAATCTAAAAAGAAACAAGAAAAAAATCAATTAAAAAGTAAATCACAGATGATTTCAACAGAATTTCTTCAGGAGTCTATACAAAGGACCAGTAAGAATGAAATTATGCTCACCACCACCAATCATCAGGAAAATGCAAACCAAAACCTCAATGAGCTATCACCTCCTTATCTATTAAACTATAAAAAAACCCGAAAGAGTAAGTACTGGCAAGGATGCAGGGCTACAGGAACCAGTGATTCAAACGTAAATGTTGCACCGACCATGGAAAACGGTACGGACATTCCTCAATAATTGAAAACATAATTTCTCTACACAGCAGCAACTGCAATTTCAGAATGCACATTCAAAACTAACAGCAGCAAAATCTCATGTGGAAGTCTACATACCACATTCAGAGCAGCACTGTCCACAACAGCCAAAAGGTGAAAGCAACCCAAGTGTCCATCCACAGATGACAGGGTAAATAATAACACGTGGCATACGTATATAATGGATATTATTCAACCTCAAAAAGAAAAGAAATTCTGACCCATGCTACAAAATAGGTAAGAATTACGAATGCTCTGCTAAATGAAATAGGCCATTCAAAAAAAACAAACAAACAAACAAGCAAAACTAATACTGTACAATTCCACAGGCAGGCATGGTGGTCCAAGGTTGCAATCCTAGCAGTTGGGAGGCTGAGGCAGGACGATCGCAGTAAATGCAAGACCAGCCTGGGCTATACAATAAGCTCAGAACCAGCCTGCTACAGAGTGAGACTCTGTGTCAAAATAAAATAAAATAAAATAAAATTCCACTGAAAAGAATTCATAGAAAGTAGAATCATTTGTCTTGGGATGGAGAAGGGGGAAATGGAAAGTAGATATTTTAACAGGCAACAAGTTTTGAGTTTTGTGAGATGAAAAAGTTCTAGAGACTGGTTGCACAGCAATGTGAGTATGGTTAATTTAAAGAAAAAAAACAGCATCAGGGAGTGGGGCATGGTGATGCACTCCAAAACTTAGGAGGCTAAGGCGAGAGGGTTACCATGAGCTTGCGGTCAGCCTGGGCTACACAGTGAGTTCAGGACCAGCCTGGACTACAGATCAAGACTCTGTCTCAAAAAAAAAACCAAAAAAACCAAAAAAAAAAAAAAAAAAAACCAAAAGGAAGGAAGGAAGGAAGAAGAAAGGATAAATCGTACCAGGCATTGAACTTAATGCCCTAATGCTAAGTATTCTGGTTTGGATGTGGAATGTCCTCCAAAAGCCTCATGCCCTTGGATGCTGTAGATTGTGGATTTCATGTGCTCTTGGGTGGTGGGGCCCAGACGGCAGGGACCCATCACTGGGACTTGATCTAAACCCGTCTCTGCTTAAGTTGTGGGTATCTGATATTGTGTCCCAGCAACAAAAAAGACAAACAGGACAGAATTTTAAAAATGGTTAACTCTGGGTGGCGGAATTGGAAGTTGGAAAAAAATACGGGAGAAAGGAAGATGAACTTCGTACTCAATAATCTTCTGAATGGCAGAGATAATTAATTTCTCTACCACATGAAGGTATCTTATTAAATTTATTTTCTAATTAAGCACAAATATGAAAAAATACACACAATATAGCTCCTTCTCCTAATGAGATTGAAATAAAACCTAACTGCCTTGGAGTAATTTTTTTAAAGTAACCTCAAAGTTATTAGTATTGAGGAAGTAGGGTTCAGGAGAATATATTTTAGAATTAGAAAAGAAGGTTTTCACAGAATTTCATGGGCCTGGAACAAGTATGAAGTCATCTTTTCTTAATGCAAAGAGAAAACAGTATTGGATATTATCAAAGCATGCCTTCCTGTTAAAGTACACCTGGAATTAAAATTAAGACAGATGTAAGCATACCTGTAAATAGTAAGAATTTATAAAAACCTGATTTTTCAAGAGATAAAAAGTACTTACCAGAATACACAAATACTTTTAAAACATGTGTGTAATCTTTTAAAAGTTTTAAGTACATACATCTTCATGAGATTCATGAAGGAGTTAGGCTTTATCTACCATTCCTTAAATTCCAAGAGCCAAAACATTTAAGGGAGTTTTATGTAAACATTTCAGTAAGTAATTGGGAAAACACCATATTCATAGCAATCCACAATCACCAGGTCCTAATTATACTAACAAAACTAAGTATGAGCTACAAAATAAAGGTGTTACATTCTAAAGGTATACACAATTATGCGGACTTTTTGTAGCACTACTTTAACACTGATCTTCAACAGATTTTAGTCTTCTTTTACCACCAAAATTCCAAAATGGCAAACTTACCTTAAGATTTTAAGACATTTTTAATTTGACTGTGCTTCATAATACAAACTGCTTTAAGCATTCAGTATTCCTATATAAGGTTTTCCTGCTGGGCATGGTAGCATATGCCTGTAACTCTAACATTCTGGGAGACTGAGGCAGAAGGATCACAATTTTGAATCCAGCCTAAGCAACTCAGCAATTCAGTGAGACCCTGTCTCATAATAAAAATTAAAAATGGGTAGGAATATAGTTGAATGTAAGGCTCTGGGTTTAATCCCCAGGACTAGAAAGAAAGAAAGAAAGAAAGAAAGAGCATTTCCTTAAGACTAATTGTTTTTAGGAGCTGGAGGAATAGCTCAGCGATTAACACCTGCCTAGCAGCACTAAGTCAAGCACTAAGTATCTGAGTTTGATTCACCAGCACCACATAAACTGGGCATGGTGGTACATGCCTGTAATCCCAGCACTTGGGAAGCTGAGACAGGAGGATTGCTGTGGGTTCAAGGCCAGCCTGGACTCCATAATGAGTTCAGGGCCAGCCTGGGCTGCACAGTGAGAGCCTGTCTCAAAAAAAAAAAAAAAAAAAAAACTTCTTGAGAACATAAAAAAAAAATGAACACATAGGTATATACTACATATTTATAAGGTCAGACTCAATATCATAAAACTATCAAATCTCAAAATATAAACTCAATGCAATGCCAAATCAAAATGTGAATAATAAAAAACAAATCTCACCACCCCCCAAAGATCAATGAAACCAAATAGAAAGTAACTATGCACAGTAAGAGAAATATGGTATATAACAAGTTTATTTAAAATCAATGATGAAAGGATGACTCTTTCAAAAATAATAATTAGAACAAACTTTTAAAAATAGGTTATAAGGAGCAGTGGGACATACGTCAGCAGTTAGAGTGCTTGCCCAGCAAGCGCAAGGCCTTGGGTTTGATTCCCTAGTACCACACTACCTGGGCATGGTGGCGCATGCCTGTAATCCGGGCCCTTGGGAGGCTGAGGCAGCAAGATTGCTCTGAGTCTGACGCCAGCCACGGCTACATAGTGAGCCTGAACTACACAGCAAGACCCTGTCTCAACAAAACAAAACTTGTAACGGAACACTAGAAATGACTAAATTACAGATTTATTGAAAAGTTAATTACCTAAAAAACCGCTAAACAGAAAATAAAATATTTCAGATGAGAAACACATCTACTTAAAACTGCAAAATCAAGAAGCCACAAAGGGGAAAAAAATGGACAGATTTGATTACACAAAAATGAGAATCCTAGACAAGCAACAGGCTGCAAAGCACTGACAACATTAAGAGACACAATGGCAATGTCCTATCAACCAATTAGTAAGAAAAAAACAAAAAATAAGCAAAATACAGGAAGATGTTCCAGAGGAAATATAAATAATCACTATAGACTATATAGAGATTGTACAGGGACTAAGGATGTGCTCAGTGATGTGGCACCTATCTAGCACGTATGAGGCTCTGGGCTCAATCAGCAACAATGCTTAAAAAAAGAAAAAGAAAAAGAAAAAGAAAAAGAAAAAGACACTTGTAGAAAAGTTATCTTTTTGCCAATCAAATTATAAAAAAAAAACTTAACAGATATCATGCAGTAGGAGCACAAGAAAAAAGTTTCACTCATACGTCACTATTTATAATGTAAATTAACATAAAAGTTTTGGAGGAGGATCCCAAGTTCGAGTGAGATCCTGTCTCAAAACCTAAAATTTTAAAAAAAGGGCTGATGACGTAGTTCAGTGCAGGGAACCCATTCCCATCCCCAGTACCACTAGAAAAAAAGAAAAGATTTTGAGAAAGATGACATCAAATTTTAAACTGAAAATCTTTAATCATGTTTGTAAAAATATATATTAAATATAAGGATGTTCCCTCCACATTATTTGCAATAATGATTTACTGAGTACAACTCTACATGTTTGTCAATCAGAAAAATAAGATTAAATAAACTGCAGCATAACAACACTAACACTATGGAGAATGAGAGACTGTCTATCCTGGCATCTGGCATCCTGGTATCCAGGTATCTGTGTATCCTCGTGTGAAAAAGATGACAGTGAGTGAAAAAAATCAACTTGCAGAAGCATGTTAAAAACATGAACCTGGGGCTGGGGTTGTAGCTCAGGGACTAGAGTGCTTGCCTAGGAAGCTCAGGGCCCTGGGTTCCAAACCCCAGCATCACATAACTGTTGTGTGTGGTGACACATACCTGTAATCCCAGCACTCCTGGCACTCAAGGCAGGAAGACTGCCATGAGTACTACACCAGCCTGGCCTCCATAGTGAGTTCAGGATCAGTCTGGACAGCAAAACAAGACCCTGTTTCAAGAGGGAGGGAAGGAGAGGGAGGGAGGGAGGGAAGAGGGGAGGGAGGGGAAGGGAGGAGAGGGAGAGGGAGAGAGAGGGAGAGAGAGAGAGAGAGAGAAGGGGTGGGAGAGAGAGAGAGAAGGAATCTACGAACTTATTTAGTGAAAATAAGTTTGTGGAAGTATCTGTATACATGTACGTCTCCACTTAAACTGTGGACATATTGATATGATGTTGAATACCCCAAATAATTAACAATATCTGCCTGTACTAAGTGTAAAATGTGAGGAAATTCTTCAGTATGAGGGGCTTTTTTTTGAGCTAAGATCTAGTTATGTAGCTCAGGTTGGCCTGGATGTAGTTAAGATCCCTTCCCTCGGCCTCCTTAGTGCTGGGACTACAAACACGCACTGATACACCCAGGTGTTTCCTGAATGTTAAGATTTATCTTTAATTCTGTGCCTTTGAGGCCTTATTTGGCCACTGCCGACAGTTTTAGCTTTTATGATCATTCTCAGCTACAATCCTACACTGAGTAGCTGCCATGTACAATGCCTGCCACAAAGAGGCTCATAATCAGCCACGGATCAGTTAATTCTAGATATTTCATCTGGATACCTCATGAGCACTCAGAGCTCAAAATTAACTGTGTCAGATGACAAATTATTTTCTCTAATAAATCTGTATTTTTTTTCCTATATTTCCCAGCTTCTCTCAAGGAAACTGAGTCTATTCTATCCCCTAATGTCTCCAGTGAATCAATTCTGATCCTCGTTTCCATCTCCTTGGATTTTACTTCAAAAGCCCCTAAAAGTTAGCCTTACTTGCCACTAGTCCTTCTAGGACAAGTCCAGTCTAGGACTGGTTGGAAGAGTAACCTTTCTAAAATGTATCTAAAATTTCTCTTACTTAAAACCTTCACCAATGAAAAAAATCGAAACTCTGCAGTACAACAATCCAGAGTCTTCATTATCTACTCCTTGTGAATTTTCTTGGCCTCATTTCTTATCAGTGCCCACTTCTGAAAATGAGACTTAACAGCTAAACTGATCTTAATTCCTCAGGCTTAGTGGTTGTTCAATGCCTGGAATGACATCTTCACCAGATAAATTTCTATCCTTTTTGCGGGGATGGGGAAAATGGGGGATTGAACTCATGCTTGCTGAGCATGTGTGATACCACTAAGCATTCATTACCCCCAAGCCTCTCTATCATCTTTATCAACCTCAGACATTTCATTCCCTAGAAAGGCATCCTTCCCCAATCTCTTCCCCCAACATCCACCTGGCAAGCACCTCACACATACATGTCCAACTTAGTCCTTTCTGTTGTAATGCATGTGTCCTTCCCTCTACAGCTCTCTCAGCTCCTCAAAGGCAGAGACTTGTATCATCTACTATGAGCCCAGATCATAGTAGGTATTCAACAAGGTTTAATACACACAGTCTGAATAACCTCTGAATATTTGAAACCATAAACTAGACTTGCAATTTTAACTTCATGTTGAACTGGGTTCATTTCAACCATTAAAAATCAAGACAAGGTTGGGGGCATAGCTCAGTGGTTAAGAGTACCTGCCTAGCAAGTGCAAGGCCAAAGGCCAAGGGTTTGATCTCTGGGCATGACATCACACACCTGTAATCTCAGCACTCAGGAGGCTAAGGCAGAGGATTGTCATGAGTTTGAGGCCAGTCTGGGACACAAAATGATTAAGGACAAGCATGAACCACAGACTGAGACAATGTCTCAAAAAAAGAAAGACTAAGGAAGGAAGGAAGGGCACTGTAATTCATTACTCTGGTGGGCTGAAGGATAGGCACTTGGACAATTTAGGAACTTAGCAAGACAGACTCAAAAACAAAACCCAACAATAAACCAGAAAACTCGGCTTATCTTAAAAGGGGTTGTGGGAGTATTATTAGAAAACTATCACGAACCAAGGACCTATGAGGAGAATTTTTCTGTAAGGAGTTGCCTTCTTCCTCCTCTTCCTACTTCTGCTTCTTCAGGCTTTCAGTCTGCTTAAGGTCAATACCGGCCTCACCAGTCAGTCTCCAAATCTTCAGCTTTAGTTCCCAGTGCCAAGAAGCACTTTATCTCCATACTATCTAATTCAAATTTCTGAGGTTTTTTTTTCTGCTTGGCACCAGATGGCCACATCTTAATTTTCTTTCTCTCTGACCAGCCTCTGGATAGCTGCTCACTGACTTACGTTTATGCCAGAAGCTTAGGGACCAATCAGCTACCATTCCCCTAACTCTTAAGCTACTATTTTTACTTCCTCAGAACCTTTACTAAAGCATACTGCTAAAATAATTTCGCAATATTTTTAAAAACAGGTCTTGACACAACTTGTTCACTGAGGAAAATCCTACACCTTCACGGAACCAGCTATATACTCCACATATACAAAATGTTAAGTTCTTTTTATTTCTAGATGAGCGCAGAATCAATCTTCTGTCAACAGTGGCTTCAAATGCATTTTTTCACCCTGTTGCAAAACTTCCCATTCGTACACAACGTAAAAAAATGAGAAGCCCAGACATTACCTCTTTAAATTCTATCCCATAATATTTCAAGTACCTTTATAGGAGGATAAGCACAATAGCAATCTATCACTAACCAACAAAACCTGTTTCTCTTCCTCCAAAGTAACCGCACAGGGTAATGAAGAAAGCCACTCACTGAAAAGCTCCCATGTTACGGAAAGAGGGGAGCTGACTATGAGACAGGCACTCTTACGTTGCACTATTCAGTGCCAATAATCTGCTAAAAAATTTAAAAAATAAGTTAAATATCTGTTTATCTAAGAAGGCACCACACTTTCACTACGACCAAATTTAATAGAATGAGAACATTATACATGCCTTTGAAAGGAGCTAGCAACTTCTTCATACACAAACACACACACAAATCTAGATATTCCAAGATTCAACTTTCACTGGAAAGAAAAAATTACCAGAAGGGCATATGAGAAAAGCTATGTGATAATGGTCATTCAGAAAATCTGAGTGAGAAAGGGGCTGGAGGAATAGCTCAGCAGTTAAAGTGCTTGCCTATGGGCTACAATGCGAGACACTGTCTCGGAAAAAAAAAAAAAAAACAAATTAAAAATAAAGTGCTTGCCTAGCAAGCTCATATGAGGCCATGAGTTTGATACCCTGGCACCACATAAAGCTGGTACTCAGGAGGCTAGGGCAGGAGGATTGCCGTGAGGTCAAGACCAGCCTGGACTGCACAGCAAGCCCCTGTCTCAAAAAAAAAAAAAAAATTAAACTTTTCCAATGCAAATTGTCCATATATTTCTTAGTACAAGAATTTTCTATTTTAAAAATAATCAACGTATTCTACTTAGCCAACCTGTTTATGAACTATCCTTGTTGGTGACTCATTTTTGTTTCATACATCTTAATGAGCAGCTGACTGCAATATTATGAACATCAGCTTAGACTATTATCAATAAACATATGATCTTAATAGATCTAATTTCAGAGGACAGAAATTTAGAGTTAGGTATAATTTAGAGAACTCTAGTTCCTTTAAATGAGGCTTGAAAAAAAAAGCACTAAAAACAAAAAATGAAAGCACTTTCATGGAGCACAAAGTAGTAAAGGGCAAGGAGATACGCGTATTTAGAAAACTTCCAGAGTCTGTGGTTTGCTGTGTTTCTTCCTTTCCTTTTTTCTTTCACACATGGGTACAGAAGCTAGAGAGTGCAAAGCTACAGCCCCAGTCTTATTTTGAGACAGGGTCTCAAATGTTGTCCAGGCTGACTTCAAATTATCCATCTTCCTGCCACAGCCCTCAGCATGGCTAGGTACAGGCATGTTAAGACAATGTTAACTTGAATAACTTGCAAAAATTTTAGTCAGTAAAAAGTTATATGTCCCTATTCTCATCTTTTTTTCTTTTTTTATAATTGGAGATACAGAAAAGCTGATCAAAAAGCACAGTGTATGTTTAAATGAAAGAATTCCAGCGCTCTAGGAGGCTTCAGGCAGGAGGACTCCTAAGTTTGAGTTCAGCCTGAGCAAGTTAGTGACCTAGACCTTGTCTCAAAATAAAAAATGTGCTGAAGAAGCAGCTTAGTACAGAGGCCCCTGAGTTTTAGGGGGTGGGAAGACAATTTTAAAAAGTCACATTGTCACTTATCATTCTCTCTCACTTATAACACGCCTATCTTGGGCCCTTCTAGCTATTTTATGAAGCAGTTAAGAAAGTCCTCTGCCATGAGTGTGTTTATGAGGTGTGATCAAAGACGTGGTGAATCTTGAACTGAATGCTATCCAATGCAAAGCTTTTATAAAACCACACAGTGTGTCATCATCTACAAAGCTCACTGGATCTGGCATTACAACTATTGGCTCTACCCCAAAGTCAAAATGCTTGTGAAAGGTAATCATTCACAATCATAAGTTCTAAGTCGATGCAGCCAGGTCAGAATAATGACAATTCACAAAAAAAGGATTTCCAGAACTGATTCAGAAAGAGGCAAGGAATATGGGTAAGTATATTCAAAGTGGGGGGGGGGCATTTTGAAAAGGATTAATGGCAGTGTGTCTTTTACTGTAGTAAATTATTTAAAGTTCAATCATTCATCATAATTTTTAAAATCTCACCTATGTCAAGACTACAGCATATATGTACTCCTAAAGGGCAAAAAAGATTTTGACTTCTTTCCAAAGGAGAAGCTGGACTGGAGGTGTAGTTCAGTGGAAAAGCTCTTGCCTAGCTTAGATGGGGTCCTGGGATGAAAAAAATAAGAAGCTTACTATGATTTTTATTTATTAGCTAGTCTTATTTAGCCTTATTAGCTTCTCAAACTAATAAAAGGGGGGGGGGAAATAAAGTAGTACTAATTTCTTTCCCTGTTATAGTCGTCACTGGAGGGTATCTAAATATAAAAAGTCCAGAAATTTACATCCCTAGCACTAAAAAATAAAAAGAAATTTGTATCATTGAAGGCCATAAGGTAACCCACAGAATAATAGTTTGACAACTAAAAATTGGGAAATCTTGAGAGACCAGGAGGCAGAGGTTGTATGCATTGAATTTCTTATTGTGATACACAAAAACGTAAGTCCAATTCATGTGTGTGTGTGTTTCTGGGATTCAACCCAGAACTTTGCACATGGCAGGCAAGAACTCTACCACTAAGCTACAACCCCAGCCTTTTAACATTTTATTCTGAGACATATCTTACTAAATTGGCCAGGTTAGCCTCAAACTTGAGAGCTTCTTGTCAGTCTCCCAAGCAGTTGGGAGTACAGGCACGCATCACTATACCTGATTCTTAAGTACAATTTTCAATAAACACAATCTTCAGAAGAACCAGAAATAAACTGCAGTGATAACTTGTGATGGGTGGGGGATAAAATGAAACACTATGTGCATTGTCCTAGCATGTGCAAATGTTCACTGTTAACAAACAGATGCCAAAAAAAAAAAAAAAATAAGACACCATGGTGGACATGGTGGTGCATGCCTATAATGCCAAAACTCATCAGGCTGAGGCAGAAGGACTGCCATGACTTCCAGGCCAGCCTAGCCTATCTACTGAGTCCAAGACCAGCCTGGACTACAGAGTCTGACTCAGTCAAAAAAAAAAAAAAAAAAACCCCAAAAACAAACAAAGAAAAAATGCTGTATTTCATATATTTTATTCTCTGCACCAAACCATTTGTGGGTTGTCACCTTTAAAAACTGGAGCACACTCTAAGTGAAATATCCTCACATTGCTGATAAGGTTAAAAAAGAAAACCAAAAAAAGCTTTTCTGTAATCTTGCAAAATTCATGGCTGACCATGAGCCAAAATGGTCAAAACAGCTCTGATGACAGCTATAAATTTCAAAAAAATAAATCTTAGTATTATTTTTAAATCACAGCCTCTTTTACCTATGTTTTAAATAAAAGTCGTAATTCTGTCCAACGTAAACTTCTATACATTGAGTCAACATATATATATATATACATATATATATATATATATATATACACACACACACACACACACACACACACACTCAATACAGTCAAGCACAACAAAGGCCAGAAGCTTCATCGTAGCAAACTACTAAGTCCTTACAACCAACCACTAGGACATGTTGGGCTTGTATTGTCTTTGAAATCAAAACAAGTGAGGCAATTTGAAAGTTTGCTATCTTCACTGATCCTCTCAGGAATGTGAAAGTATGTACCGTTGTTTCAACCTTGCACTCCAGCTTTTATTTAAAAGCAGTCACTTTACAGCGAGACAAGCAATAGGGCAGGCCAAAACAGAAGGGTTCTGTTAATCCCTCCTCTCAGACCTTGATGTTCAAACTAGCCTTTCACCTTACTACCGCATCTAACCGGAATTATATCACAGAAATGTCAAACCACAAATGATTCAGTGGAAGATTAGTTGGGGTCAGTGAAGACAAAATACAATCTAACACAATGATATCAACACCTGGTTATTTCTGGTAACCACAGGAGGTATAACTTAAGTCATGACTAAGAAGCGCAGAATTTCAAGCTGTGCCTCTTCTCTCTCGCCTTGCCCCAACATCTCACCCTACCGGATGGTTAGCGAAACAACAGTACCAAAGAATTCCCAGATTTCTGATTTAAACATTTGTCACTTAAATGTGGTGATCCCTATAGGCACCGACCTAATGCTTATCCTTAAAACGCAGCCACTTTCAGCGTAACTCTTCAGTCCAACATCCTGGCAGTCTGACCACAGTCCAGATGATACACCTCATTAACTCTTCCACAGCAAAGATAAGCCTGATTTGTAAAACCAGAGGATTTAGGCCTGGTGGTGATCAAAGGGCCTGCGAACTGGGGCATTTCTGCCTTCTAAGCCCGTAGCAAACTGAGCTCACCCAGGGATCCCTCGGAATCCTCCACTCCCGACCTACCCCGAACACATTCTGACGGATGACGTAAAGCCCAGCCAGGCTACCGGTCGGCGAGGGTCCCGGTCCCCGACCCGCGCGCGCCCGCTCCCCTCCAAGGCTCCTTCGGGGACTCGCTCTACGCCTCCAGCCTCCAGCCTCCGACTTACCTTCGCGTGGACGAGTTCCCGGCGCCGCGCACCACACCTGGGGCACCTCCGATCTCGCGCCCCCGCGCCGCGCGCTCCTCCCCGCCCACTCGGCCACGCTACCCCCTCCCCACCGGGCCACCGCCCGGCCCCGGCGGCCTGCACACCTCCAACCCCTCTCCCGTCGCTCCTCCCGGCCGAGTCCCAGCAGCCGCCTCCGTCCGCTCCACCCACAGCCCGGCGACGGTGCGCTCACCCGCGGTAGTAGGCTTTCACCCGGACCTGGTGAGAATGGTCCCCGCTGCCGCCGCCCGCGACCGTGTGGGACATGGTGCTGCTGTCCCTCTGGGTCGGCATCTCCTCACGCCGCCGGCTCGCCGCAGGAGGACGAGGGGGCGGGGGGCGCACAGGGAGCAGAGCGGGGCTCCGCCGCCGGAGCCCCGGGAGAGCTGCGGCCGCCCGCTCGCCTACCTGCGCGCCCGGCCCGCGCGCCCACCCTGGCCGCCTCGCCGGGCAGCCGGAACCGCGCGGCTCCTCCCCCCGCCCGCGGCCGCAGCAGCCTCTCCCGGCGCCCGCGCCCAGCACGCCTCCCGGCCGCGGCCCCGCCCACCCGCGCTCGCCCAAGGCTCACATTCCGAGGTGGGGCGGGCGCAACCATTCACCCGGCTCCAGGAGCCGCGGAGCCGCGGGGCCGGGCGGAACCATCCTCACGGGGGTCCAGGCAGGAAGGCGAGGGGAAGGAACCGCCGCCCTGACAGCTGACACGCCAGGGTCGAGCTCTCCGAGGGTGTCCATAATAGGATATTAACTACTATAGTTCCTCGAGGGGCTTTTTCCTATAGGAAACATGGCACGGGTCAAATGCGGTGACATCGCACCCCAGTTACCAACTTGGTTACGCCCGCGGTCAGCCGACCTGGCCCCCCGGGAGAGCTTTGCAGATCTCTGGGATTTGGAGTCCCGGTGGGATTCTGGGACTTGTTCTCTATGTGTGCATTGCCGCGCCCACTTGCTGGTAGTCTAACTTTTAGCGTGCTACTCAGGAGGCGTGGGCGTGAAAGTCTTGAATACAGCTTGGGATCTGAGGGCACTGCAAATCACTAAGCTTCGTCGTGATCTAGACTTTGTTCTCTGATGAATTCTTTCTGCCAATCACATGTATTATCTAAATTATACGATGCCTTTTTTGGTAACAGAATTTGGTTACCTGCTCAGTATAGCCTGTTATGAAAAAAACCCTGATAATATATGTAAGGCATCAATGAATGTAATAAATGAAACGTAATTCGAAAATCTGATAGACTGCTCTCTTTCTTCAAGGCTTCAAGGCCCCCATACCTAAACTCTTGTATATTGTTTATTGCATGAAAAGGGGTGCAGTGAATTCTTAGCCAACCAACTACCCAATCAACCAGTCTATTAACATTTGTTCTACTGATGTTGGTTAACCAAGGATTAGAAATAATCAGTCCTTAAAGCCTATTCTCCGACTTTTCTTGGATCTTGGCTCTGCCACATAATTCATACTATAGCTGCAAGTAGCATGAATCCAGCTCTTGCAATCCTGGTACCAACAGTTGCCAAAAGAATTGGGATAACAGGGCTTGAGGGCATAGCTCAGGTTAAAGGACCACATAAAGCTGAGCATGGTGGTGCATGCCTGGAATCCCCACATTCAGGAGGTTTGAGGCAGAAGATCAAGGCCAGCCTGGGCTACATAGCAAGTTCAAGATCACCTTGCTTCTATCCCGTTTAAAAAAAAAAAATGGAATAGCAAAGGAATAGCAGCTGTCTTTACAGTAATAAATTAGGTCTGGGGACTGACTCATCAGTTATGTGTGACACTTAGCTTAGTGTGACATTCTCCAACTGTTACAAATTTGGATTTTGTTTTTTTTTTATGAAAATGTCCTCTGAATGACTTGGTAACAGGATTTTGTTATTTATTGATTTTTTTTTTACAATTGAGGATCTGCATCAGATGAATCAGTTAGCTATAGAATATGTTATATCTACAGTAAGATGGTTGAATTTTAATCAGATTATTGGAAATTTTGGTATGCTTGTGACAAATTTGATTTTACATGATGCTCTAGAGAAATACACTTATGTTATACCAGGCAGAAAAATTTTATAGAGAATTGAAAGGTTAAGCATGAAAAACTTTCTTTTTTTTAACCTTATGTCTTAGCACTTTTGAAAATTACATTATCGTTGGCCTCATAGCATGCTTTGCAGATAACATTGTTTAAAGTGGAGGTCTACTGCTTTGTTGTTTACCTACTACAAGAATCTGTAAATATTTACTTGTTTTTTAAAGTTTTTTTTTTTTTTTTTTGAGACAAAGTCTCCCTCTGTAGCCCAGGCTGGGCCTGAACTCACTATGTAGCCTAGGCTGGCCTTGTTCTGCTCAGCCCTTCTGCGCCAGGCATGCACCACAACGCCCAGCTTTATGTGGGGCTGGGTAATCGAACCCAGGGCCTTGCATTTGCTAGGCAAGAGCTTTAACTTCTGTGCCATTCCTCCAGCCTTTCTGTAAATATTTATAACCTCCATCAATACTGCCACTTACAAAGTTTTCCTGTTCTTAAAGATGAGAACTTTTGAGCTTGGAGCATAGCTCAGTGATTAAAATGCTTGCCTAGTAAGCACAAAGCCCTGGGTTCTATTCCTCAGTACCATTTAAACCAGGTGTGGTCTTATGTGCCTGTAATCCACGCATTCAAGAGGCAGGAGGTTTGCTCTGTGTGTGTGTGTGTGTGTGTGTGTGTGTGTGTGTGTGTGTGTGTGTGTGTGTTTAAGGTCAGTCTGGATTACAGGGAGAGACCCTGTCCCAAAAAATAAAGAAATACTAAATAAATTATTTTTTAAAAAAATTAAAGATGAGGGCTGAAAGGATAGCACAGCGCCTGCCTTGCAAACACAAGACCATTCCCCACCAACACATAAAACTGGATGTGGTGGCACGTGCCTGTAATCTCAGCATGTGGAAGGCTGAGGCAGGAGGATTGCCATGAACCCAAGACCAGCCAAGGCTACACAGTGAGTTCAGGGCCAACCTGGGCTACAGAGCAAGACCCTGTCTCAAAAACAGAAACAGAAACAAAAATTAAAGATGAGAACTAAGAGCAGAGGATAGTGGAACATGCCTGTAGTCCTCAGGAGGCTAGGCAGGAGGATCATAAGTTTGAGGCCAGCTTGGCAACAGAGGGAGACCTTGCTTGCCTCAAACAAACAAAAATGATTATCAGGAAAAACATGGCATTACATTTTCAACAGTTTTGGTCAACCCAATTCAGGACCCCTTCCAGTTAGTGGAAGCTTCTGTCCCTCTGCCCTTGTTTTCAAAATGAAACTATTCTCTTTTTATAAATAAATACGTTTTAACAGTTTTATTGAGATATAATTGGTATAACATACAAGTTGCCCATGTAAAGTGTATACTTGAATAGTTTTTAGTATATTCATAGAGCTGAACAACCACCACCAAAGTATTTTTATCACACAAAAAGAAATTGTGTATCCCTTAGCCAGGACTTTCAATTAGCCTCTAGCAATGTATCTTTTGTGTTGCTGTGAATTTTTTTCTTCTGTGCATTTTAAACAAATGAAATCATACAATGTGTGGCTTTTGGTGTATGACCTTTTCTGCTTGGGTTCATATTTTTGAGGCTCATCTGCATCATATCATATAACAGTACTTTATTTCTTTGTATGGTCAAATAGTATTGAACCTGGTGGAAGGCATAGCTCAGTGGTTAGGGCATGTGCCTAGAATACTCAGGGACCGGGGTTTGACCCCCTCATCACCACCATCACATAAAAATTTGCCAGGTATGTTAGTTACTCTTTCGTCTCTGTGACTCAGTACCCACCCTTCACAACTTTGGGAGGAAAGATTTAGTGTAGCTTACAGTTTCAGAAGCTCTCAGTCTGTTCATGCGTGGGCAGCTGGAAAATGGTAGAATCACATGGTGGGGCCACAGCTGGAGCTGCCCAAGAGACAGAGATCCTCACAGCATTGAGGAACAGAGAGAGAATGGGACAAAGGGCGGTACCAACACATGCCCCTCCAGGTAAAGTCCTAAGTATCTGCCCCTTCCAGCCAGGCCCCACCTTCCAACTCTACACAATATCCATATAAACATGAGGCGTCTGGGGGATACTCCAGATCCAAAACACGACACCAGGTGTGATTGTGCATACCTATAATTCCAGTATTTGGGAAGCTGTGACAAGGTGATTGCTATGAGTCTCAGTCTAGTCTGGGTTACACAGTATGTTCAGGACCAGTTTGAATTACAGAGACCTTGTCTTAAAAAATTTTTTTCAACCCTTGGGTATTGTACATCAATACTGCCAAAAAATACATGTGCAAGTTTCTGTATGATGGATATCTTTTGTATGGATATTTTCTGTGTGAATATCTTTTTTTAAATTCTCTTGAATGTATACCTAAGGGTAAATTTCAGAGTCATATGGAAACACTTTGAGGGAATGCCAAACTTGTGTTCCTAAGTGTTTTTCAAAGCTTGAGGACAGCTTGGCAACATAGTGACACCTTGCCTCAAACAAATAAACAAAAAAAAGGTTGTCAGGAAAAACATGATATTGCCGTTTGCATCCCCACAAGCTGTGCGTGAGGGTTCTGACGCTTTACTTCCTTGCCCACCCTTGTGATTCCCTTCCCTTTTTTGTTGTAATCCTTGTAGTGGTTTGAGGGCTGTCTCAAACATTGTACGTTGGATGTGCAATACCCTAGTGATGTTAAGTATCTATTAATGTTTTTATTGGGCATGTATATGTCTTCTTCTAGAAATATCAATTCAGATCCATCTGCATTGTCTAAACATGCTTTAAAATTGATTTCATCTCTTCGCTGAGTTGTAACTATTCTTTTATATTCTAGAAACTTGTCTTTAATTAGGTATTTGCAAGCATCAAATTCCATACAATTCTCCCATTCTATACATTTCATTTCCTTTTTTGTTTGAATATTTATTTTACACTCTAGGGATCAAAGCCAGGGACTTAGTAAGCACCTCACCGCTGGCTTACTTCTGTTTTATTTTGTGACAGAGTCTCACTAAATTGCCCAGGCTGGCTTTGAACTTAGGATCCTTCTCTCTCAGCCTCTTGAGTAGCTGAAATTATAGGTATGTACTGGCACCTCTGACATTGTTTCTTCCTTCTTTCCTTCCTTTGCACCTTTCTTTCTCCTCTCTCTCTCTCTCTCTCTCTCTCTCTCTCTCTCTCTCTCTCTCTCTCTTTCTTTTGAGACAGTGTCTTACTCTGTAGTCCAGACTGGCCTTGAACTTTCAGCAATCCTCCTGCTTCAGCTTCCCAAGTGCTTGGATTACAGGTATGCGCCACCATACCTGGCTCTTTTCATTTTCTTGATGGTGTCATCTATGGCACAACAGTTTTAATCTTGACTAAATCAAATTTATCTATTTTGTTATTATTGTGATCTTTATGGTTTTTGTATCATATTTAAGAAGATTTTCTTTAACCCAAAGTCCTAAAGATCTTACATCTATGTTTTCTTTTAACAGTTTTATAGTTTAAAGACCTTACATTTAAGACTAAATGTCAGCTGGGATTTGGATAGAGTTAGCATTGGATGTGTAGATCAGCTTATGGGTTTTGTCATATTAACAATATTAAACCTTCCAATTTATGAACAGAGCATGATTTTCCATTTATTTAGTCTTTGCTTTGTTCTAATGATAAGTACTTCTTTTGTTAAATGTGCTGTTTGTTAAGGTGTTTGTTTGAGCCAGGGTCTCACTTTGTAGCTCAGACTAGCATGACTCTGTAGCCCAAGGTGGTGTGGGACTAACAATCTTGTTGCCTCAGTCTCCAAAGTGCAGGGATTACATGTGTGTATAAACACACTCATTTTATTTTTAAATGATATTCTAAATAAAATTATTTTAATTTGAAGATTATTTATTGCTAGAGTTTAGAAATATGCACACAGGTAGATTTTCACACATTTGTTTTACATCCTACAAATTTGACCTTACCAGGTCAATTTTTTTAAGATTTCCTATATGCAAAATTATGTCATTTAAATTTAAAAATTATGTCAAAAAAGTAATTGCCCAAGAAACATTTGTGTCTTCCTTTTTAATCTGGATAACTTTTATTTTCTTTTCTTACTGTATTGCATTGGTTAGAACCTCCAGCACTACGATAAACAGGAAAGGAGAGTGTTTTTTGTTCCCAACCTTAGGAGATTAGCTTTTAGTCTTTCACCACTAAGTGTGATGATTGGTCTAACTTTTTACAGATGTCCTTTATCAAGATGAGGACGGTCCATTCTATTAATATTCCTACCCTGCTGACTTCTTTCATTATTAAAGAGTATTGAGTTTTGTTAAGTGCTTTTTGTGTCTATTGAGATAATAATATGTTTTCTTCCTCTTATTTTATTGATGCGGTATGTTACATTGATTTATGGAGGTGAGAAATCTTGCATTTCTGAGACAAATACCATTTAGTAATGACATATTTTCCTTTTGTACATTTCCAGATTCAGTTTCCGAATATTTTAAGATTTGTCATCTATGCTGAAGAGATAATGTTTATTGATCTGCAATTTTCTTATGATGACTTTGATTTTGGTTAACAGAGTAATGCTGTCCTTATGGAATTAGTTGGTAAGTATTTCTTTTTCCAAATAATAATAATATAATATTATTTGAAACAGCTTATGAAAAAAACTACTAATTCTTTAAGTATTTGATAAAACTTACTAATGAAGCCATTCACTTTTCTTCTTTAAAAGATTTAAAGTGACTAATTCAATTCCTTTACTGGTTGTTGGTGAACTGATATTTTCTATTTTTTTCTTGAGTCAGTTTTTGTAGGTTATCTTCCTAGGAATGTGTGTTATTGCATAAGTTGTCCAGCTTCTTCATGTAGAGGTTTTGACAGTGTTCACTTAATAATTTTTGTTTCTGTAAGCTTGGTAGTTATGTTTCTAATTTCAGTAATTTGGGTCTTTTTTTCTTGCACAGTTATGCTAACATTTGTCTATTTTGTTGATCTTATCAAAGGATCAACTTTTGGTTTTGTTGATTTTCCTCTATTGCTTTCTGTTCTCTCATTTTTTCTTCTCTTTCTTTTTTCTTTCTTTTTTTATGTATCACCTCTCTTTACCCTTTCAACCCTCTCATTCTTCCTTTCCTTTTCCCTCTCCACAAAGCCTATCTTACATCTTTCCTTATCGCCTACTTTTTTTAAAATTTGGGGGCTATTAATTTCATCAGGTTACCTTCAGTGTCTTATCTTCCCCAAATTTCCCTATCTTCTCTGCTGTCTTCCTCCTCCTGCTCCTCCCCCACCCTTTCAACTCCTAGCTACTGATGTTGCCAGTTTTATCTCCAGGTCATCACTGGGTCCGCCCTTCCTTCCAACCACATAGACTTATTTACATTCCAGTTCCCCGATTTCACTCCCACACTACAGGAGTTTGAACCTTGATCTGTCTTGCCATTGAAATATAATTGCTTTGCTTTGAATTTAAAATATTAAAAATTAATGTCTTCTGCTCCCTGGAGATCACCGAAGGGGAATTTGATTTATTGATGCCCGCGACCCATATCCCTCTCCCCCTTAGATTGTACTCTGGTTGTTTGGAAGTGCCCTCCTGTGCGCAGTCCCTACAACCTCCAGCTGACTTCCATACTCCCTTAGGAACTGCCTGGAGACTGACCTTCGTTCCACAGGCTGTAAGCAGCTGGTCTCTCCGCCTCTGCATTCCTGCTCTAAGCTGTTCACCTATTTCTTACTGCACGTATTGTACAGTACCTTACTACGTTATTACCTTTTGCCACATTCATAAAGGTGGAACTGGGAGTTGTTTGCCTCTGTGTCTGCTGTCTCTAGCACATAGTCGGTCTTCAAATACTTTCTGTCAAGAACGAACAGTGCTACTTTCCTTCTATCTCTCTCTTCTTTTTCTTTTTTTTAAGTTTTTTAATGGAGGGGGTCCTATACTCCCAGCACTCTATGAGGCTGAAGCAGAATCACAACTGGGCAACTTAGAATTTGGGGAAACCCTGTCTCAAAATCAACACTAAAAAATAGGCTGTGGATGTAGCTCAGTGTGAAGGCCCTGGCTCTATCCTCAGTACAAAAATAAATAAGTAAATATGAAAAGAAAGAAAAAAATAAAAAGAGGAAAAAAGGTTATGACATTTAATAAAAATCACGGAATACTCAAAGAGGCCTAAGAAAGCTGAACATAATAACTTTTACAGGGTTAATTGCTGCCAGGCACTGTGCCCTATTCTTCCTTTCAAGAAAGTTATACACTAGAAGTGATAACAGGATACATGCTAATAAAAAGGAAAAATATGCAAAGAAGTGCCTGTTACAGGCCAACAAACAACAAGGAATAATTACAGCCAGGCTGATGGCACAGGCCTGTAATCTCAGCACTCTGAGAAGCTGAGGTGGGAGGATCATAAGTTTAAACCCAGCCTGGGCCATTTAGCAACTTAATAAGACCCTGTCTCCAAATCAAAACAAAAAAAAAAATGGGCTGGGGATGTAGCTCAGAGAGAGAGAGAGAGAGAGAGAGAGAGAGAGAGAGAGAGAGAGAGAGAGAGAGAGAGAGGGCAATATCACATAAAGGGGCTGGAGGAATAGCACAGTGGTTAATGCAAAGCCCTGCGTTTGATTCCCTAGCACCACATTAAAAAAAAAAAAAAAAAAGCCTGACACAGTGGTACATACCTGTAATCCCAGCACTTGGGAGGCTGGGGCAGGAGGATTGCTTTGGGTCCAAGGCCAGCATGGGCTACATAGTGAGACCCTGTCCCCCACCCTCCCAAAAAAAATCACATAAGTATTACCTCATCTTTGAGAACCCAAGGATCCTACCTATGTCTACCTACACTGAATGACACAAAAGTGATGACCAACATGACATATTGAAAGAGCCTCCATCAAGCTGGGTGTGACCCACGCCTGTAGTCCCAGTACTCAGGACACTGAGGCAGGAGGACTGCCATGAGTTTAAGGCCAGCCTGGGCTACACAGTGAGTTCAGGACCACCCTGGACTACAGAGCAAGGCCCTATCTAAAGAGAGAGAGAGAGAGAGGAAAGAGCGAGAGAGAGAGAGAGAGAAACAAAAAAGATGAGTCTCCATCAAAATACAGAACCTTCAACTAACAGTATATTATTTTAATGATACTTGCACACTAAGTATGCTGTCACTGACAACTGAACATAGAATGTAAACTACCTTCCAATTTAAAAAAGCAAAACTTTTCAACATTTCTAGAAGTTGGCAAATTTATTTAAAAATATAAACCTATTTTTAATAATGTCTCCTTAATCCAATGGTTCATTCAACCAGCCTGGCCTCCTTCAGGAATCCAGTTCTCTCCCTCAGTGTTTGGTCTAAACTCTTCTCCCCAACCAAGCTGCTGGCCCCTCCCCTCTCAAAGGACAAGCTCCTTTATTCATCCCCTCCACCTACCTCCTATTGGACTCAAGTATTTTTGTATTGAATTTCTGCTGACCTTGGATGTCCTATTTTGGGCCACTGGTGGAGGAAAAGCAGAGCTTGTTGTCTGTAATGACTTCTGGCTGCCTAGCCACATACATAATATCAATGGGCACGGCTTCCAGAGATAAAGTTGCCTGTCAGTTCACCTGCACCCTGTGCTTATCAACCTGTGACTTATGCAGAACATGTTTTACTAAATTGGTATGACTTTCTTCTCTAGATAACAGTAACAAATTATGAAAGCAGCCTATAATTAAAATGGTACAGGGCTCCTCACATTGAGCCGTTTAAAGCAAAGCTACCTACCATCTTCTACCATCTTCACTAGATGCTCAAAGAGCAGAAGTATTACCTTTTAATTTTTTTTTTTTTTTGAGACAGGGTCTCACTCTGTAGTCCAACCTAGTCCTGAGCTCACTAGTGTAGCCCGGGCTGGCCTTGAACTCATGGCAATCCTCCTGCCTCGGTCTCCTGAGTGCTAGGATTACAGGCATGCACCACCAAGCCCAACTTATGTGGTGCTGGGGAATTGAACTTGGATACTTAGCGCTTACCAGGCAAGAGCTTTAACTATTGAGCTATTCCTCCAGCTCTTAAGTTCTTTTTGACACTTAAAATTTTTAAGCATTCAGACAAATATTAAATGATGATACCAGCAAGGTGGCGTACAATTGTAGCACTCTGGGAAGTGAAGGCAGGAGGACTACAAGTTCAAATCCAGCCTGGGAAAGGTAATGATTCAGTGAGAACTTCTGTCAAAAGAAAAAAGGGCATACCTGTCATCCTGGAACTCTGGGAGACTGAAGCAGGAGAGTCAAAAGTTGGAGCTCAGCGTGGGCTATCTAGTGACTTAGTGAGACACTATCTCAAAATCAAAACTGAAAATTGGGCTAGGGATGTCCCTCAATGAGAAGACTCTGAATTTAATCTTCAGCACCATGGGCAGGGGAGGGGTGTGGAGGAAAGTGTGGGGAGGACTGAGAATGTAGCTCAGTGTGAAGGCCTTAGTTTCACTCTCTAGTGTCGCTCTGTGTGTGTGTATGTGTGTGTGTGTGTGTGATGGTTTATACTGAATAATACTAAATATAATAATACTAAATACTAAAAGCTGGCAACATCAAACAGAGTGAATCATTATTTTATGCTTTCCTTATTAATTTAAAATGGTATTGGATCTGAAAAGTCCCCCAAGAGTCTCATGTTTTTGGATGTTATTGATTTTCTATGGAGCTATGTGTTGTTAATTGATTGGGGCCTGGTGTGGAGGGGTGGAATAGATTGCAGGTGTGTGGTGTATTGGAGGCTTCAACCTACAAGGGCAGAACACTGAGGCTGGACCCAGAGGGGCAGGCCACTGGGATGGGATATGGAAGGATATATGGTACTTCTTGACTTCATCTGAGGACTTGACATGACTTGACTTGACTAGACTTGACTTGGATTCCTGTTTGCAATGCAGTGAGGAGCTACCTCTACCACTGCCTCCACCATGGGATTCCACTGTTGCCAGCTACCCATGAATGGACTTTGGCCATCTGAAACCTGGTCAAAGCTCAGAAGACCAGTATGCTAATAGAGGTGTAGATTGGAAAGGTCAACTCAAGAAGTTTCAGATGGGAAGGAGGACTGTATTGACAAGTGGACTAAAAACTATGCATGCTGTGCTTCGGCAGAAAGTGAGTTGGTGTTTTGTCCTTGTCCCAAGACTTTACCTGAGACTGAGATTAAGGGCAGTGGACTACTTAATCTGGTGGAGGAAATCTCAAGGAAGCCCAATATTCAGGTTGCCATTTGGGTACTGTTTGTGGCTTTTAGCCAACTCTATGGGAAAGATTGGAGAACCTGGCAGAGGAAAATTATATAAAGAGTTTGCAGTGCCAGACTAAAAGGGCCTCAGTGGTGGGACCAAAGAGCACAGGAAAGTT
Organism: Ctenodactylus gundi; assembly: GCA_004027205.1. Classification (NCBI taxonomy): domain Eukaryota; kingdom Metazoa; phylum Chordata; class Mammalia; order Rodentia; family Ctenodactylidae; genus Ctenodactylus; species Ctenodactylus gundi. The sequence continues at coordinate 1,195,648 of PVKB01000067.1, read as the reverse complement.
AAAGAAATTAGCATTCAAAAGAAGCCAGGCACTTGGAATCAGGACTGTAAGAAAGAGGTCTTCTGGGTGTCTCAAGAATCAGTCAGATCCTACCATTTACCAATTAAAGAGTACAAAGGCAAAATATTTTGTTCCAAGAAGAGTGTCCCAGGGATCTTGATAGGGTCAAAGAAGAAAATGTTTCCTAGAGTCCAACTCCCCGGACTTCAGCAATCCAGGCACTCAGAAGCTGCTGCATTGCACACTGGGGCCAGACTACTGTTCAAGCCAGTGGCAGACCTTGGCAATGTCTACATGGTCCTGGCTTCACAGGCTTGCAGAGTGCAGGAGTTGTAGGCTCATGGAGGCTTCCAGTAATATTTCAGAGGAATGCCCTGGAGGCCAGGCAGTGGACCCCTGCAGGGTGAAGTGAGTGAAGTTGTGAAGGAGAAGCCGAAGTTGCAATGTAGACCCCAAAAGTTAGAGAAGCCAGGAGCATGGATTCTGAGCTGAGGAAAGCTGCAGGCTGTGAACAGATTCAGCCCAAACAAGAGAAGATGGAGGTTGTAGCCAGTAGCAACATGGTAGGGGAGGGGCTGTCCAAGCCCTTTGGAGCTCACATCTTGCTGCTGCCACAGTTTATCCCAGGTGCTGGACATGGAGTTACAAGAGTTAACTCTTGCCCTGCCAGGTTTAGAACTTGTTTGGGTCCAGTGACTTTCTATGATCCTATTTCTCCCTTTTGGAATGGAAATGGTTACCCTGTGCCACTGAATGTTGGAAATACTTAATCATTCTTTGATTTTCACAGGAGCTCACAGCTGAGAGTTTGTCTTGTGTCTCAGAGGAGACTTTGTACTTGGACTTTTTTTTTTTTTTTTTAGCAGTGTTGGAACTGTTAAGACTGTCAACTCTTAGAGAAGGACTAAACACATTTTGTGTGAGGAAGCAGACATGAGTGTTTTGGGGGCCAGGAGTAGAATATTGTGGTTTGGATCTAGAATGTCCTCCAAAAGTCTCATGTATTTGGATGTTGTGGATTATTTATGGAACCATGTGCTGTTAGGAGATTGGGGCCTGGTCTGGAGGGGTGGAATAGATTACAGGTGTGTGACAGATTGAGTGTATGTGGATTGGATTATAGGTGTGTGGTGTATTAGAGGCTTAAACCCAGAAGGGACAGATCACTGGGATGGGACCTGGAAGGGTATATGTTGCTTCCTGCCTTCATTTGGGGACTTGACTTGACTCAACTTGACTTGGCTTCCAGGGATTCGTGCTTAGTGTGATGAGAAGGTACTGGAGGATTTTAGCAGGACAATGATACAACCAGATTATATCTGTAGGTTGTATCTGTAGGCTGCTGAGTGGAAGAGACTACAGGGGGACCAAATTTGAAACCAGGTGACATCTAAGAGCCAATTGTTGTGGTTCAGGATAGACATAACATTGGCCACGGTTGGTAACAGTGGAGGCGGTGAAATATGATGGATCTGGCTTGTTCTTGGGTGGTTTCATGCATGCTCATGGTAGTATGGCCAGAGAGGAGGTTACATTTCCAAAGTGAACCTGACAGGATTGCTGGCATCACAGAACTACAGAGTGGCAGAGGCAGGAGTGAAATCTGTTTCTCTGATTCTGAAGTCCTACTTACAGCAACTCTCCTGGACTGCTGCCGCGCAAAAGAGTAAGCATCAGAGCAGAACGGAAATGAGAAACACAAAAGCTTCAAGTGTTTCTTGAGTACCTACACACTTGTACCGGGGCTTTGTGGCACATGGCAAGACACTCCGGACTGGATAGAGAGGGGTCGGAGTTCACAGTCTGCATTATCCCTCAGCCTGAGTCCCGTGATTCATAAGGGCCCTCACAGTTTTAGTGCTTTGTTGCCACTATTTAGCACTGTGTATGAGCCACCCACTGACTTACAAAAGAAGACTGATAATCATATGAATATACACAGATTGTTGTAGGAATAGGTTAGAGGTAGCAGTGTTAGAAGTTATATTTTCAGTTTCTGTACTACTCAACTTAGTAAAAATATTAGGTTTTAGCATATTTTTGTGTGTGTTTGTGTATGTGTGTATTCCTTTAGGGTTTTTTTTTTTTTTTGAGATAGGGTCTCTCTCTGCAGCCTGGGCAGGTCCTGAACTCACTCCCAATGGAGCCCAGCCTGGCTTTGGACTCAGGCAACCCTCCTGTCTCAGCCTCTGGAGTGGTGGGATTACAGGCATGCGCCATCCATCACACCTTGCTTATGTGGTGCTGAGGAATCGAACTCAGGTACTTAGCACTTGCTAGGCAAGTGTTTTAACCACTGAGCCATTCCTCCAGCCCCTGTGTGTATTCCTTTAAAAGAAGAAGGAAAATATTTGGGCCGGTAGTTGGGGTTTGTGATCCCAGCACTCTGGGAGGTTGAGGCAGAAGGATCACAAATTCGAATCCAGCCTGGGTAACTTGGCAACTTGGTGACTTAGCAAGACCCTATCTCAAAAATCAAGAATAAAAATGGTTTTGGCTTGAACTTATGACCTTCCTGCCTTGGCCTCCCAGATTGCTTGGATCATGGGCTAAGCCACCAGGCGAAGCAATGATTTTTTATTTTATTTTATTAAATGGTTTTATTTACCTATTTAGTAAATAATATCCTTTATTTTTAACAATTTAAACTTGCATATCACTTCCTTTTCACCTTCCTATTTCCTTAATCTCCCCTCCCCTTTTCCTTCTCCACAAAGTCTATCTTCTTACTCTCTTCCATTTCTCTTTTACTTTTTTTTAAATGGCTTATTTTTTTCACATTATGGAAACCATATGATTTTTAACCTTCTGCTGTCTGATTCATTTTGCTAAAGCATAATTGTCGCAAGGTGCATATATTTTCCTATAAATGACTCATATTTATCTTTCTTTATGGCACAGTAGCTGTTCATTGTGTAAATATACCACATCTTCCTTATCATCTGTTGTTGGACATATTGGCTTCTTCCAAGATTTGGGTATTATAAATTGTGCTGCTATAAGCATGAGTGTGCATGCATCATGCTTGTATGATGACTTTAATTGTTTTGGGAAGATACCCAAAAGAGGTATAGTGGGGTCAAATGGAATATCTATTTTCAGTTTTTTGAGGAATCTCCATACTGCTTTCCATAGTGGTTATATAAGTTTACAGTTCCACCAGCAAAGTAGGAGGGTTCCTTTCACCCATAACCTTCCCATCATTTGCTGTTTTTTGAGTTCTTAATACCAGTCATTCTTACTGGAGTTAGATGAAACCTCAGTGTTGTTTTGATTTGCATTTCTCTGATGGCTAAAGATATTGAACATTTTCTCATGTACTATTGGCCATTCAGACTTCTTCTGAGAACAGTCTATTCATTTCAGTTACCCATTCTTTAATTGAGGCTTTTATTTTTCAGGGTCTAGGTCAATTTTTTTTTTCAGTTCTTTGTATATGCTTGATAATAGTGCAAACACTTTTTAGACTTTTTACTGGGGCTCTTTAAATTTATAACAATGTTGCAAAGTATTACTGTCTCTTCTTATTTCACGTTATAAAATAAAACTTCAAGCAATTCATTTACCCAAGATGGTTCATTTGAGAATGAAGTAAGCCTAATATTCAAATCTGGGTCTGCTGGACTTGTGGATGTCACATAAGATCCTATAACAGAAATCATGGTGTAGTTAGGACATAAACTCTCAAGCTCTGGGATGCACAGAAGTTCTCCACTATGTCTGGCTAATTTTTATATGGTGCTGGGGAATTGAACCTAGGACCTTGCTTGAACCACTTAGCTATACCCCAAGCCCCTGCAGGGGCTCAGCAATTAAAGCTTTTGCCTAGCAAGGTCAAGTCCCTGAGTTCGACTCCCTAGCACCACATAAACTGGGTGTGATGGCGTGCACCTGTAATTATAGGGCAGGGTGACAGTGATCTAGCAGAAGAACAGAGGCCAGCAAACTTTCTGTAAAAAAGAACAGATAGTACATATATTAGCTTTGTGGACAGTTACAGTGTCTGTCACAAGTATTTCACTCAGCCTTTGGAGCACAACCACAACCACAGATAATACATAAAACAATGAATAAGGCTATATTCAAAATGACTTTATTTCTGAACATTGAAATCTGAACATGTGCCTTTTACAAGTGTCTCAAAATATTCTTCTTCTTGTGACTTTTTTCATCTTTAGAAAATGTAAACACCATTCATAGCTTGACTACTCAAAAAGGATTTGCTGGCTGTATTTACCCTTTTGACAATAGTTTGCCAATGCCAATTTATAGTCCAGACCCTGGCTATTCAATGGGATTATTATCCATAATGATAGAAATATTCTAATCTGTACTGTCCAGTACTGTAGCCACAATCTACATGCAGCTATTGAACACTTCAGTTATGACCAGAGAGACTAAGAAACTAAAAAAAAAATTTTTTTGAGAGAAGTTCCCATTGTGCTGCACAGATGACACTGAAGTCCTGAGCCTAACTGATCCTCTTATCGCAGCCTCCTGAGTATCTGGGACTCCAGGGAGCGTACCACTGTGCCCAGCTTGGAACTGTTTTAAATTAGCTCTTCCTTCTGTAAATTCTCAAAGAATCAAATCAGTCCTCCAACTAGTCTCTCTGTTCTACTTCCAACACCGTTCTTCACAAATGTGAGGGAGCTTTCTCTAAAGCAGTGAGATCCTAGGTCTTTCCAAAGAGACTTCTCGCATGTTTTAGAAAGTTTAACCTATTAGGCTGATTCCTGTGATACTTTCCTCAGGAAATGACAAAGGAGTTTTGTTTAATCAAGTAAGTGATGGTTAATGTGTGTACGACTAAGGATTGAACCCATAGTCTTTTCATTGAGTCATCTCCAGCCATTTTTATTTTGAGAAAGGGTTTTGGCTGGTGGCCTAATTGCCTCCACTGAGCTGGAACTTGTGATTTTTCTGGCTTAACCTCTCAGAGTTCTGAGATTATAGGAGTGCACCATCATCATGGTTAATACTGTTTTTTTTTCATCTAATATGTATTCTCATTTTTTCATTTTAAAGTCAACCTACACAAGCACAATGAGGGAAAGCAGGATTAAAATTTTTGGCTTATTTCCATATCCTTTTTGGAATTACACATTTTCCTTTAGTTCTGAGGCTGAACTTTTCTTCAGTTTTGTTTTTCTATACATGATAGATTTTTTTTTGAGACAGAGTCTCGCTCTGCAATCCAGGCTGGTTTTGAACACACTATGGAGCCCAGGCTGGCTTCAAATTTATGGCAATCCTCCTGCCTCAGCTTCCCAAGTGCTAGAATCACAGGCGTGCGTCACCACACCCACATTTATGTGGTGCAGAGTAATTGAACTCAGGGCTTTGAGCTTGCTAGGCCTTAACTCTTGAGCATTTTCTCCAACCCTAAGATAGCTTAGTAATAAATATAAATGCACAATTGTTTGTTGAGTTGCATGACAATGACATTTCAACAAATCAGAAAGGGTAATATTTTATTTTTCTACGGGCCTTTTAAAGAGTCTTTCTTAATGAATTTTAGATTAGTTGTAGGAAGGGCCCTGCATCAGAGAGGAAGTGCTATGGTTTGGATCTTGGGTGTTCCCCAAAGCCTCATGTATTTGGAACTGGAAGGTAGGCTGGGCCAGTCTTGGATGTTCCCTGTTTGACCTAGAGGGGTTATATCAATTTGTTGAGATTGAAGATTATCTAGGGCAGAGTTTTGGGTGTCTGTTACTGACATGTGGACCAGGAAATGGGAGAGGGACACCCACCCTGGGGTGCCCAACCAGCAGCTTGACGTTGTTAAAGGAAGAAAGAAGAAGCCTTGTTACAGCACACTTGGCTTCTATTTGCAATGGGGTGAGCAGCTTTCCCGCCTCTTTCTCTGCTGAGTACCTCCACCTTTGCCCACTGCCCCCACGATTGGACTGAAACTATGAGCTAAATAAATATTTCCTCCCTTAAATTGTGGATGTCAGGTATTTTGACTCAGCAATGATAGAGTAACTAAAATAGATTGAAAAGCATGTTATTAGGTGGTGAAAGGATAATTAAAGCTCACATAGAAAGTACTTTCCTTTCTTCCTCCCTTTCTTTTTGAGACAGCCTCTCTCTCTGTAGTCTAGGCTGGTTCTGAACTCACTATGTAGCCCTGGGTGGCCTCAAACTCCTCCTGCCTCAGCCTTCTGAGTGCTGGAATTAGGCATGAACCACCACACCAACATTTCTCCCTCCCTTAGGAACATCGTGGAACAGAAGTTTTAAAGTTAGGTAAACTTTCACTCAACCACATCACACTTTAAGATAAGCTTATAACAAAATTATATTTCTTGGTTCTTGAAATCAGTGTGGCTCTACTACCTCTATAAAATGTAAAAGTGGGCTTCATTTATGATTAGTATATGCTCTTTCCTGTGAAGAGCAGTAACTATTATTCCAACTTAATATTTCCAAGGGATTCAGTGGGTCTGTTTCAGAATATTTACATTATGAGCAAATGTCTATATAGCCCAATCCACTCTCAAGATTAAGATTGTTATCTCCATGGCATGTCCTTACAATCTTATAATTATAGTTTATATTTATTATTATGTTTGCCTTACCTAGCCTCAGAAGAGTTGGCATATGGTAAACTACACTAGGAAACCAGCAGCGTTTCCACTTGTTCTTGTTTGCTATTCCTACTACACCATCAGTAAACTCCAGTCGAAGTCACAAATGATCCCCTAACTATCCATCCTCCAGCAACTGGATGGTGCCTTTGCGTTGGGCAGACTGATGGCTTGGACCACGGCATTTCCTTTCCCTCCGAGGCCTTAGACCTTAATCCCCTTGGGTAAATTCTTTCAAATCACTCTGCGGTTGGCACAGGCTTTAGTATATTTTACATATTCTTCCAATATTTAACAGTCTCAGCAGAAGTTTTCTTATCTTTGCTACAGACTCCTCGCTAAGAGGAATAAAATCCAGGCTATGAGAAAACGACTGTTTACGAGTAAAACATTAAGGTGGGGGAGACCTGGTGCCCGCTGGGAGAGCCAGGGTTGAAGGGGGCGGGGAATTGGCCGACGACGACTCCACGTGACCCCAGAGGCCCCGCAGCGCCGACCCCGCCCCTCCGCCCGCCGCCGGGGGCGCATGCGCAGCCTGTGTTAGTGATGGAGGAGAGAAGATGGCGGAAGCGGAGTGAGTGACTTGCTAGTGACTGATGTCGTAACGGGGGCGACTGGGGGCAGCGACAGGTCCCCCTGGGGGAGAGCTCAGGACTCTTTGGAGGGCAGAGCAGGAAAAGGGAGACCCGGAAGTCATATTACCGTGGAGGAGCTCGCGAGGCCTTGGTCTGCGGACCGAGGCGGACAGGAAGGGTCCAGTTACCCTCCTGGCAGCAGCTCCTCTTCCGCTTTCTGGCCCGGGTTTCCAGGGCCCCGCGCTCCGTGTCACCGCCTGGATCCCGGCCGAGGGGTCCCGCGGGGGCCGGCGCCGGTGGGTCCCTCTGGCGCTGTCACCGCTGCCAGCGGGCCCCGCGGGCTGTTGGCGCCGGGCGCCCTGGGGGCTGGGGAGGGCCGGGCAGGGCGGGCACCGCCTGGCCGCCTTCACGCTCCGCTTCTTCCGCCCGTGCGCCCTGCGGTGTGCGGGGAACGGGCTGCCCTGTGCCCTCCCGCGGGGTGGCCGGCGGATGTCCCAGCGCCAGCGTGAGCTGTTGTGGGTCGGCTGAGGCGGAGAACGCCGGCAGGAAAGATCCCCCGCGGGTCTCTGGCTGCAGTGGAATGCCTCCCCGGAGGGCCACGTTCTTGTGTGGCCGTGTGATGGTTCGCTTACTTGGCGACTTTAAATCGAAACTTAACTGGTTCCTGGGTAGGCCTCCGGTGCAGCAGCACTGCCGGCTGCCTTCTGCAGGTATTATTAATTCGCGCAGATTGTGGAGTTAACAAAATTGTTCTTTTGTGCCAGGCCTCGGAAAGCAATGCGTTGGTTTGGCAGGTTTTACTTAGTAATGTTTAAGCTTAATTCTTAGAATCGGGCTTGACTCTGACCATTTTTGGTTAGTGGTTAGGAGTGGTTAGCTTTTGGGCTTGAGGGCATGGTTCAAAAGAATAATACATGAGAAGGACCAGAATTTAAGCTAGCTTTTTGTGTGCATTGGTACGTGGTGCAGAAGTCTTAGAATAGGCTTAGTAAAAAGTTTTGTCTTATGTACTGTTCTGTATAATATCAAATGTTACCCTGTGATACTGTGATCTGATGATTGGGAACAGTTTTAGAAAGATAGCAAAGAAGTGTGAACATGTATGAATTGTTTCTAATCAGAAAAAGTAAATGAATCATCTGGCCTTTCACTTTTCCTGTTATTTTAAAGGGAGCTGTTTTTTGCCTTTGGTTACTTAGAACCTCCATACTAGTTACAGATGCAATACAGAACAAAGAAAATTTGTGCTTCAAAGAGACCTGATGGGAATAGTTTACCCAATTAATTAATGTCAGATTTCTTTGAGTATGTGTGTGTGTGTCACAAAAAATATTCTTACTACTTTCTTGTCAGTGCTACTAATGAGAGGTGGATCACATTTTGTTTCACAGAAGAAAAGACCTATAAGAAAAGAGGAGGAAAAAAGTGTAATCTCAAGGGTGCTTTTCACCATTTTGTGCCTTTCTAGGCCCCCCACCCCCACAAAATATGGTAGTTCTAGTTTCTAACAATAATGAACTCAAGCCAGGTCTGGTGGTGCAGGCTTGTGATCTCAGCACTTTTGGAGGCTGAGACAGGAGGACAGTAAGTCCTAGTTCCATGTGGGTGGGCAGTTTAGCAACTTAGTGAGACCCTAACTCAAAATTGAAAACCAAAAAATGAGCTGGGAATGTGACATAGTGCAAAGGCCCTGGGTTTTATCCTCTGCGTCTTTCACTCTCTCTCTTCTTTCCTTAGAGTTGACTTTGAATGTTTGAATTTATTTAAAACACAGATTCTGTATTTGATGAAATTCTGTACCACAACAAAGGCGAAGTAAAAGTTGTAATATTGGAGGAAAACAGTAAAAAAGCTAGGTGTATTATTATTATTATTATTATTATTTTGAGACAAGGTCTGGTTCTGTATCCCAGGCTGGTCCTGAACTCACTATGGTGCCAAGCTGGCCTTGGATTCACACAGTCGTCCTGCCTCAGCCTCCCGAGTGCTGGGATTACAGACATGTGCCACCAAGCCCAGCTTATGTGGTTTTGGGGAATCGTAATTGGTACTAAGCACTTTAACTGCTGAGCCATTCCTCCAGCCCCATGTATTCTTAGAATTGCGCTGTTTTCAAAAATTAGAATGATTTTTTATTTTTGTGAAAAAGACATTTTGAAAAAGGTGAGAAGTTGCTGCCAACTGCTGCTCTATTTTCCCATTCAGTAATCTGCCAATAAGTAAAATTCACAGCTGGCCAGGTATCCCAGGCCTGTAATGCCAGCATTCTGGAAAGCCGAGGCACGAGGATCCCAAGTTCAAGCTCAGCCTGGATATCTTAGAAAATTGGTGAGACCCTGTCTAAAAAATAAATAAATAAATAAAATTAAAATGTGCTATGTGTGTAGCTCACTGTGTAGGCCTGGGCTAGACCCCTATTACCTCAAGAACAAAAGTAAAACTCGGTTACTAGAATTAGTGAGGTCACTGTTACAGACTAATTGAAGGGAGAAAAGCTGTATGGTTAAAAGTTTTTTGATTTTTTTTTGGTGGAAGATGATCCCAATTTTTTGATTTTTAAAAAGCCAAGTATATATTGAAAGTGAAACTGATGAACATAAGTCTGTAGACATTCTTTTTCAATGTATAGGTAAGGATGCCTTTAATTATAAAATTAAAAAAGTATTTTGTGGGATGGGAGATTCAGCCCAGGATCTTCTCAGTAAGCTACTTACCCACTCAGTTTTTAGTTTTCATTTTGAGACAAAGTTTCACTGAGTGGCTAAGTTGCCCAGATTGGTCTCAAACCTGTGATTCTCCTGCCTGAACTTCCCAGAGTACTGGGATTACAAGCCTGTCTCACTAGGTCTGGCTTTCTTTTGTAATTATTACTATGATGAAGAAAATGTCAAGAATTATTCTAAAGTATTCAGATACAAATTGTTATTTTTCTTGGTGATTTAGTATTTTCTCACCCTATCTTGATTTTAAGTATCTTTATTTTTTTTAATAATGCAAAGATAAACTCTAGGCCAAGCTTTGTCTGAGTCTGCATCCTGAATCATGTGAATTCAGTTTTAGTAGATATTAAATATTCTATATATATGACATGTTTTTCTCTCCTAAGTGTTTCTGGTGACTATGTGCAAGCTGAATTACACAAACTTCTTTCTAGAATTTAGACTTTTGCTGATTTTTTCTTTGGGGGTCATTGCTTCTCAGCCTTTTGGCTAACATTAAGTATATTTTGGGGGGATGAATAGTTTTTTTACCCGTGGAAATCCTTTTTGTTATCTGTCAGATTTAAGGACCACAATACAGCTATGGATACTGAACCAAACCCTGGAACATCTTCTATGTCCACAACAGCCAGTAGTACCACCACCACCACCATCACCACTTCCTCCTCTCGAATGCAACAGCCACAGATCTCTGTCTACAGTGGTTCAGACCGACATGCTGTGCAGGTATTTTAGCTATAATAAGGGGTAAGCTGACACTTAGGATGCCATATTGTACTTATCCTAAGCCAGGTGCATATGTTTATTCATATTCTCAAATGTACAGTTAGAATTGCTAATATTTCTGCTGAGAATGTAGCTCAGTGTTAGAGTACTTACCTAGCATGTGCATGGCCCCAAGTTTAATCCCTAGCATTAGCAAAAAAAAAAAAAAAAAAGAAAGAAAAAGAAAAAAAGTTAATATAACAACTAAGTTTTTTAATAGGCATACTGTTTTTTTCTTGAGATGGAGACTCAGTTTTTAGTCCAGGCTAGTCCTGAACTCACTTTATAGCCTTGGCAATGAACTTGTGGCAGTCCTCCTGCCATACCCTCTGGAATTCTGGGATTACAGGCATGCACTGCCATTCCTGGTTTATGTGGTGCTGAGGAATCAAAGCTGGGGAATCGGATCCAGGGCCTTGAGCTTTCTAGGCAAGCACTCTTAACTGCGGAGCTATGCCTACAGCCTGAAACTGCTGTTTTAAAAGGCTAAATATTTTTCCAAAACTTACATAGCTTAGTAGGTTTTCTTGACTTCAATTTTTTCCCTTAGACAGTCGCGAATCTTTATTTTCTTTTGGTATTTTTTGTTTGTTTTTGAGTCAGGATCTCACTGTGTAGCTCATACTGGCCTCAGATACACAGCAGTCCTTCTGCTGACTCAGCCTCCCAAGTGCTGGAATTACAGGCGTGCATCACCACACCACAGCACACCTGGCTTATGTGGTGCTTGGAAATTGAACCTTGGGCCTTCTGCATGCTAGACAGGTGCTTTAACTACTGAGCAACCCACCACCCCCTTTACCTTCCTTTTTTTTTAAAGTTAGTTTCTTTCTCTATGTCTCTGGAATCCTCATAATAGCAGTTTTTTTCTTTTCCAGCTCAGGGCCTGAGCTACATCCCCAGCTCATTTTTTATTTTTTAATTTTGAGACAGGATTTTGCTAAGTTGATGAATTGCCCAAGCTGGGATTGAATTTGTGACCTTCCTCCCTCAGCCTTCCAGAATGCTGTAATTGTAGGCTTCTGCCTCCTGACCCAGCTATATGTTAACTGTTTGAGATATAATTTTTCCTCTGTTCTATTTTTTGATGATGATAGAGATCTTAATACAATGACTATTTAACTGTATGGTTTAAGATTTAGTTTTCTCAAGTCATTATAGAATTAGAACTGTAGGGGACCCGTCCAGCTCAGCAGAAATTAAAACTGAAATGTGAGGTGTGTTTTTAATGTTCTTTACCTTTCTCTGAGGCACTGGGATAGAGAGAGGAAAGAGTCTTGATTTAAGCTTATAGATAATGTGATATTTTAATGTACTGTATTGCTCTGTAGTTTTCACTTAAGATGGGTATATTAGTAAAAGATAGTGTTACCATACGTAAATGTGTTTCACATATAGCTCTAATCTTACTAGAGCATAGAACTGTTTTTCTTAACATGCAGTCAAATCAATGTTTATTGAATTACCTAATTCTTTTTTGTCAGTGATACTGGAGATTGAGCCCAGAGCCTTCACATTGAGCTGCATCTCCAGCCGCTTTTTATTGTTTGAGACACAGCCTCACTAAGTTAAATTGCCCCAGCTGGGTAGACTGGCTCAGAATATCATTCTTCCTGCTTCAGCTTCTCAGAGTGACGGGATTACAGACCTGTGCCACCTGGCCTGGCTCCTAAGTAGTTTTTTAATCTTATAGATTTTTCAGTTTGCAAATTCTTCTTACCCTCCTTGTCCTGTAGAGAAAAAAAAATAAGGAAAATGTGCCATATCTTTACCTTGTATTTACCCAATGCCAGGAATATATTGAATGGTAATGGAAGACTGTACTGACATTAGAATAGTACTACATTCTGACAAAAATATGTCAGATTATTCATTTGTTGTTTCAGTTTGATTTTTCAACTTCCATTATGAAATTAGAAGAACAGATAGATTTATCTGACTGAAAAAGATGTAATTCAGAATCATGTAATGCTGGCTTATAGTACTGTGCAGCTAGGGATGAAAAGCCTACATTGATTTTATGACCAGAGTTTGTAGCAGGGATAGCAGTCTATAGTTCGAGAGATCAGATGTAATCAGATGAGAGTAAACAGTAACCATGGAAATATTCTTTCTTGCAGTTTGCATAAAGGGCTAGGCATGGTGGCACTGGCCTGAAATCTTAGCACAGGGAGACTAAAGCAGGAGGATCACAAGTCCAAGCCCAACCTGGGCAGCTCAGTGACTTAGTAAGACCCTGTCTCAAAATAAAAATAAAACATGGGTCTGGTAGCTCAGTGTGAAGACCTGGGTTCAATCCCAGTATCATAAAAAAAAAATAACTGTATAAAGGATCCATGTCTTTACTAAAGTTCTAAATTTTTTGACCTAAGCTAGGGGATTATGGCTCTTTTACTCAATTAACACTTTGGAAATCCTGATCTGGGGCTGGAAAAATAGCTCAGCTGTGAAAGCACTTGCTTAGCAAACTCGAGGTGCTTCCTCAGCATCACATAAGCTGGGCATGGTATTGCACACGCCTGAAATCACCACATTCCGGAGGCTGAGACAGGAGGATTGCTGTGAGTTCAAAGACAGCCTGGGCTACATAGTGAGTTCAGGACCAGCCTGACAGAGTGACAGTGGTGACAGAGGGAGACCCTATCAAAAAAAGAAAATCTGATCTGTTGCTGAGATTAGAGTCTCATGATGGTCATCAAATGATTTTTGGGATGTGGTGGCATACGACCAGAGTAGTCATTTCACTGTGATTTCAGCACTCGGGAGGCTGAGGCAGGAGGATTGCCATGCATCCAAGGCCAGCGTGACCTTCGTAGTGAGTTCAGGGCCAGCCTGCATTACAGAGAGAGACCTTGTCTCAAAAAAAAAGTAATTTTCAGATATTTATAGAAAAGCACAAACCAAAAGCTAAAAATCATCTTTAATCTAGCCACCAACTGTAGTCTTAATGTTTTCCAGAGTATTTTTGAAATATTTTGATATAAAAAAATGGTGTTCTTCTGCCTCAGTTACCAAGTGCTGGTTTATAGGCCTGTGCCACTATGCCTAGCTGATCTCTGTGTGACGCTGGAGAATGACTCAGGACCTTGCACATACTGGACAAGCATTTTTAACCACTGAGCTATACCCACCCAGTCCAAAAATGGCATTTTATTCTATTTTGTGAACTTTTCTTTATACTTAAGGATATACTTTGAAATTTTTTTGTTTATATAGATATCTGCAACATAGTTGCTTCTTGCTATACATGTAGTTGTTTATATTTAAATTAGGCAAAGTTCAATTTGGAGTTAAAACCCAGTTCCTTAGCTGTACTAGCTATATTATAATTAATTAATTCTATTTATTTTTGTGGTACTGAGGATGGAACCCATGGCCTTAGCACTGAGCTACATCCCTTGCCCATTTTTTAATTTTGAGATAGGGTCTTACAGATTTGCCAAGTTGCCCGCTTTGGGCTTGAATTTACATCTTACTGCCTCAGCGTCCCAGACTGCTGGGATTACAAGCCTGTGCCACTATTTTAATAATGTTCAATAAAAATATGTGGCTAGTAGCTACTGTATTGGATAGTGCTGATCTGCGTTACTATTTGTAATGGGTGCATGGGGAAAGTAGTGTTCTCTGATGCCCAAGATCTGAAAGGTAGCAAGTTTTACCCAAATACATTATACAAACTTAAATTCTTATGCCATTGTATGGGAGAGCTTTTTTTCCCAGTTAATAGTAGTAGTGTTTTAAGTCTTTACCCTCTTTAAATTTGGAAAATAGTATTTTGTTTTAATTTGTAAGTTTTTAACTACTAGTGAGATTGAATATTGCTTCAAATGCTTAATTAGGCTTTTTCTTTATGAATTATCTCTACTGGATATTTTAATTTGTACAAGTAGTGAGTCTTAGTGATATATAACTAAAATGAAAATATGTTAATATATTTGGTGACATTGGATATTAAAGTTGTAAATTTTAGTGGGCCTGGTGGCATAGGCCTATTTTCCCAGAACCCTCGGAGACAAAGCAGGAGGATCACAAGTTCAAGCCTAGTCCGGGCAAATTGGTAAGACCCTTTCTTGAAATCAATACTTAGGAAGCTGAAGGCATAGGCCAGTGGTTAAAGTCTTAGCATGCACAAGGCTCTGGGTTTGAATCTCAAGCCCCACATGAAGGTTAGCTGGGCATGATGGTAGAAGCCTTTAATCCTAGTACTCTGGCCAAGGCAGGAGGATTACCATGTGTTTGAGTCCAGCCTGGGCAACATGATAAATTTAAGACTAGCCTAAATTATAGAGACCCTGCCTGAAAAAGAAATATCTGTAATAAGAAATGGACCAGGGGACTGGAAGAATAGCACCATGGTGAAGTGCTTGCCTAGGAAGCTCAAGGCTCTGAGTTTAATTCCTTAGCACCACATAAGCTGGGTGTGATGGTGCATGCCTAAAATCCCAGCACTCAGGAGGCTGAGGCAGGAGGATTGCCTATGATTGAGGCCAGCCTAGGGTATATAGTGAGCCTGGCAAGACCCTGTCTCATAAAAAAAAAAAAGAAAGGAAGGAGAGAAGGAGGGAAGGAAGTAGACTGGTAGATACAGCTTATTGAGACGATCCTGGGCTCTGTCCCCTGCCCCATCAAAGTAGCATAAGTTTAAGCTGAGTTTTTTATACTTCCTTTTGTGGTTAAGATAAAAGTTGAACTGGGAATATAGTTTAGGGATAGAGTATTTGTAGGAATAGAGCTTTGCATGTACAAGAGTCTGAGTTCAATCCCCAGTACCAAAAAGAGATAAAAGGTTGAGATTATGATTTGACATTGGTTCAATTGACTTACCACAGGTAATTCAACAGGCATTGCATCGTCCCCCCAGTTCAGCTGCTCAGTATCTTCAGCAAATGTATGCAGCTCAACAGCAGCACTTGATGCTCCACACTGCAGCTCTTCAGCAGCAGCATTTAAGCAGCTCCCAGCTCCAGAGCCTTGCTGCTGTGCAGGTGAGACTGAAATAATCACTTATGAGGCCAGATTTACACTATCCTCACATAATTATTGAGAATAAATATATTGGTTATTCTTTCAGAGTTTGCAGATATCTTATTATTTTTCTGGAAGGAAATATGTTAACAGGCTGCTTAATAAAAGGTAATAGGGAAAAAGTGGTATGTTATATCTTACGCTTGCTAGGTTTTGTCTCACTGCCTTTCTTGTTTTTTTTTCCCCTCCATACTGGGTATACTAAATCCAAGACTTTGCACTGAGCTCATTCTCTAGCATTTTTTATTTTCTAACTTTGAGATAGGGTTTTTCCAAGTCGCTGAGTTGTTAGACTCAAACTGCGGTCATCCTGCCTCAGGTTCCCACAGTGCTGGGATTATAGGTGTTCCACCACACGTGGCTTGCTCACTGCTTTTTATCTCAGTTGGAGAAATGCTATGCTACTGGTTTGGTTTTGTGTCTAAAATTCTAGGTATAACAGTGATTATTTAGAGTTATACAAAAGTAGTTTTCTTTAAAATTGTGTTAATTTGTATTCATTAAAAGATACTCAACAGTATAAAAGTGTAAGCGACAAGTGGAGATACTCCTCTTCTTACCTATAATGTTCCTCATATTTCAGAGGTGGCTACTATACCAGTTTAGTATATATTCTTCCTGAAATATTCTGTTCAAAAAGAAATATATGCACCTTTCGAAACTCCTATAATATTATTTCTCTGATAACACAATAATGTTATGATTAAATGCTTTTTTAATTAATGCATTGGTACATATGTATAATACACCTTGCTTAGTTTCAATCCCTTTATTCTCCTCTCCCTATTCTTCTCCTTCCCTGATCCCTTCCTCATCTCTTAAGACTCTACCTTCTTTTCCCATCATTTATTTACTTATTTATTTACTGGAGGACTTGAGATTGAGTCCAGGACCTTCACACCAAACTCCATCTCCAGCTCTTTTTTATTTTTGATTTTGAGACAGGGTCTTGCTGAGTTACTAATTTGCCTGAGCTCAGCTTGAATTTGCAGTCCCGCCTTAGCCTCCCAGAGTGCGGGGATTAGACAACCGTGCCATAGGACCCAGCTTCATTTATTTATTTATATTTTAGGTTTCTTATTAAAAAAAAAAGTGATATCTGAATTTTTGAATCTGCCTTACTTTGCTTAGCATGATGGTCTCAAGTTCAGTTTTCCTGCATATAACATGATTTCATTCTTCCTTACAGCTGAATAATAATCTGTTGTGTATAGATACTACGTTTTCTTTCTTTATTTTTATTTTTTGTGGTATTGAGGATCAAGCTCAGGGATTTCACTCTGAGCTACAGTTTGTTTTATTTTTTCTTTTGAGACAGGATCTCATCAAATACTTTTTATTTTGAGACAAGATCTCATCAAATACTAAGTCACCCACACTGGGCTTGAACTTTAGATCCTGTTGCTTTTGCTCCCTGGAGTGTTGGGGTTATAGACCTGTGCTAATACTGGCTGTATACCATGTTTTCTGTTTTCTTTGTTTACTCATCTCTTGATGAGAATCTAGACTGTGGAGCATAGCTCTTATGAATCGCACTGCTGTAAACATGGATTAAATGCTTATGTTATAAAAAAAATTTTCATTAGCATTGACTAAATAAAATTCTGTGTGAGATTTTATTTATTTATTTATTTTGGTAGTTGGGGATAAAGCCCAGGGCCTTCAGACTGAGCTGTCCCCAGCTCATTTTATTTTTTGATTTTTGAGACTAAATCTCTCTTAGCTTGTAAGTTGCCCATGCTGGGCTTGAACTTGAGATCTTCTGCCTTAGCCTCCCCGAGTGCTGGGATTGCATACTTCACCACTGGGCCAGTAAGATTGTTGACAGAATCTGAAAAAGGCTTATTTCTGTTACAGAGAAGCCATTGCTTCTTTTCAGTAGTGTAATTTTAAATAACTTTGTTTTTATGAGTTAGGAAATTGAAATTCACTGGCTCTTGGTGTAAGTTGCAGTTTTGTTTCCATACTCTCCCTGAGGGGATTATGCTTCAAAGATGACAGATACCTGTAGAGTGACACTGACAGTGAGTACAGCTAGTGAAATAAGATTAGCTGTTGGTCATGATTGCAAATTTGTCTTAGTAATCTGTTTTACCAAAGATTGAGACATGTTGACTTTAAGATGAGTCATTTTGTATATGGACCTTTCAGTTTTTGTTGTATTTGTGCATTATTTTGACACCAGAAAGTTACTAACTTCAGGTTTTAGCAGAAGTATTTTAAAGGTCTTATTGTTTTAGGCAAGTTTGTCCAGTGGAAGACCATCTACATCCCCGACAGGAAGTGTCACGCAGCAGTCAAGTATGTCCCAGACATCTGTAAGTACTGTGACTTATTCCTAGATTGAAAAAGAATAAATTTTATTGTTTTTCAAAAATAAAATTGTTACTCATGAGCCTATGATTATAGATCTCTTGCATGATGTTTATATATTAAGTGCCTAGAAATATGAGAATAAATATGAGAGTTCAGAGTTAATGTGAAACTTGAAAATCTTGGTCTTCAGAATCTTTTTGTATTATTATACATGCATATACCTTTTTCTCCTGATTATGTTCAGATCTCATGTGATTCTAAATTATTTCCACTTTTAGGATATAACGAAAGTCTGAAGTACTCAGTCCAGGAGTATTGACAGTACATTTACTGTGGCATATACTAAAGTGTGCCTCATCCTTGGTAAACATGTAGGCATTTCTAGCTTTACGTAATTCACATTTTAGAAATTATACTTTTCAGTGTAGATGAGTTTTGGGGGGCCACATTTGTAGTTATCCATTCAAGATCGGGTAGTTTGAGATTGAATGAAAGCTGTTTTGCTGGATTGCATGTATATAGTGGTAAATTGTTCACAGTTTCCTGGGTAAAAGAAATTTGTAGGTATAGTGTCTTAGTTGCTTTTTCATCACTGCCACTCAATACCCAACATTCCCAACTTTAAAGAGGAAAGATTATTTTAGCTTACAGTTTCAGAATGTCACAGTCCTTTCACAGGTGGGCTGCTGGAAAATGGTGGAATTACATGGTGGGGTTGCAGCTAAAGCCAGAGCCTGAACAGTGGTTCGGGGGTCAGGGATGCTTGCAGCAGCATGGTGGTACTGAGAAGACAGGGAGGAAGGTGGGACGAACACACGCCCCTCCAGGTCAAGCCCCAAGCATCCTCTCCTCCCATCCAAGCTGCATCTTCCACCAGTATACAGTATCCATAGAAACATGAGGATTTGGGGGACACTCCAGATCCAAGCCATGACGCATAGTAATGCATGCTTAATTTTAATGTTGATATAATTTCAAATTGCTGCAATAATTTTGAAAATGCTATATGCTATCTAGTTACATTCACCTATCGGCATTTTTCCACATTACTCTATCTTTCATTCTTTCTGGGTAAGTTGAGACATAGCCCTAAATGTGTTTCCTAAGAACAAGGTTATTTTATGAAACCACAGTGAAATTACTAAATTCTAGAAATTTAACTGATGCAGTGCAGTTCATACTTAGATTTCACCAGTTGCTACAGGTTTCTCATACTTTTAAGACATTATGGACCACATAGTTGTTACGGAGGACTATGGTATGTACTATAGGATGCAGTGTTCCTAGTTTCTACCTATAGGTACCAGCAGTGGGCTGTGGCTTTCCTCTTAACCCCTGATATGACAACCAAAAATTCTCTTGTGGGGCAAAACTGCCTGCAAGTCATTATCCTAATAAGTTACTTTCTAAATATTTTGCCCTGGTCCAGGATGTTAGAACTTTGATACATTTTTGTAAAGTTGACTTAGTGGAGTGTACTTTGTAGATTTTAAGGAATCGAACATAATCATGTTCTCAATTTCTTTAGCTAAGGATATGATCTTTGCTAAATACATGCTACGGTCTACATATAGTTATTTTTCTGCTATTGGTCTGACATTTTAATTTTAAAAGTCCTCTTTTTTTGAGACAGGGTTTGCTGTATAGTCCAGGCTGGTCTTGAAGTCACCATATACCTCAGGCTGGCCTCAAAATCACAATCCTCCTGCCTCAGCCTCTTGAGTGCTGGCGTTATAGGCATGCACCACCATAATCCCATGGAGTTGGAGAATTGAACTCAGGACCTTGAGCTAGCTAGGCAAGTGCTTTAACTTTTGAGCTATTCCTCCAGCCCTAAAATATTTCCCGTTTTAAGACTGACTGTAGATGGGTGTCCCTCTTATGAAATGCACAAAAATAATAATAACATAAAAAGGCCCCAACATGAATGGCAGGGTAGAAAGAGAGGCAGTGGCCAGATAGGAAAGGGATGAACCTCTGAAAAAGGGGTAAACATAGTTGTTCACTGATTCCCCAAACCCCGTGGTTCTAATATGTTACCGAATTTGGAATTCATGTATTTACAAAAAAATAAAGGTTAGTTTATGTCATGTGAATTTTTTTACCAGAATAAAAAATTTTGTATTTTAGTATGAAAGTAACCTGAGATATGAACAAAATAAGTTGAAAAATTACTTAATTTAAAAATGTTACACTGAAGAAAACAAGGTTAAGTATAATTGAATACCATAGTTAGGATTATTGATCCTAATGTTGTACTTAATATAATACTAGTTAAGGAAAGGAATGGTGGGCTAGTTAAAGAAGCTATAGACATATTCTTCTGTAAAATACTGGAATAGTGATAGAAAGTACATTGATAGGTGTTTTTCAGTGTTTTCTTTATGTAATTGAAAGGTTTTCTTTTAAACTGTTTTCTCATGATTTTATGCATGTGACATTCACAGAAGTGATAATTCTATTGATTGTGCTTGTTTTTTTTATGTGCTTATTTTCTTATGACATTGTTCATGTTGCTTGTGATAAACCAGGCAGCATTATACTATGAAGTATGCCAGAACTTATGAATGGCTGGTTGGGGAAAAGAAGTATGGAGAGAAAATAGATGCCTGGTAAAAAAAACAGTGAACAGTATATCACATATGTTTATTTCTTACTGGAGGTGGCTACTCAAATGAGTTGATGAATAGTGCATTTTAAATGGCTAGAATAATTTAGTAAATTTAGATCAGTATTCAAAAGAGAGACAGTATATTAACAGAAATCTCTAGATAGTGGTGATAATGAAGCGTTAATTATCAATCTACTAAGTTTCAGATTTTGGTTATTGTGAGGTAGATTTTTAAGTAATAGTGAAGCCATGGGAAGAGGATCAGCCTTCAGGAGGAAAGAGGCCTTCAAGACCTCACGTAACCAGTTAGATAAGTTGGGAATTAGAGTAGAAATAAGATTTTTGTATGGAAATAAATAATATATGAAAATCAATTCAGAAGTCCAGTCAGCAGCCAAGGAAACTGTGTTTTGGGGAGTAGACTGTGGTTAAATGAATGTATGCATAGCAGGTGCTGGCATCCTCTTTTTTTGCTTTATTGAAACAGGACATTGAATTCTAAACTATTGACAGTAGTGATGGTGGTAATTTTGTGACCATTTGGCTTTGAAACTAGTTGGGACTAGCCAGATGTTATGGCCTATAATTTTAGTACTCTGGGAAGCCTGTGGTAGGAGGATTGCAAGTTTGAGCTCAGCCTGGACAACTTAGTGAAATTCTGTTTCAAAATAAAAACATAAAGCAGGCCCAGTGGTTGCAGACCTGTAATCCTAGCACTCTGGGAGAAAGAACCACTGTGCCATTCCTCCAGCCCCAATATTGACTTTTTAAAAAAACTGTTTCCTTGAACATTTTTTAGATTAGACATTGTATTTCTAATTGCTAAAACGTTTCTTGTTTTCTCATATAAGTGAGAAAGTGCAATACTTAACCTTTTGTATCTGGTTTACTTTGCTGAGCAGATGGTTTCACGGTGTATCACTTTTCTTACAAATGCTTCAGATTTATCTTTTTTTATAGCAGTGTAAATATTTTATTGTGTATGTATCCCACATTTTCTTTTTCTGTTCCTCTGTTGATGGACAGATAGGCTGTTTGCAGGATTTAATTATTACAAGTTGTGCTGCTTATTTACATGGGTATGCATGTGTCCCCATGATATGATGTCTTTGACTCTTTTGGAAAGATGCACAGGAGAAGGTGTAGCTGGGTCAAATGGGATTTCTATTTTTAGTTTTCTGAGGAATCTCCATTCTGATTTCCATAGTAGTTGTACTAGTTTATAATCCCATCAACAATGTAGAAGCATTGGTTTTTTTTCCCCATAACCTCACAACATTTTCTTTTAAGGCATGGTTTCATACTGTAGTCCAAGTTGGTCATGAACTCGATATCGTAGCCAAAGCTGGCCTCAAACACACAATAATTCTTCAGCCTCCCAAGTGCTGAGATTATAGGCATGTGCCACCATACTCGGCCTACGTGGTACAGAGGAATCAAACTCCTGGCCTGGTGCTTGCAACCACTTCAGCTGCTGAGCTATGCTCCACTCCCAGCACTTGGTCACAAATTTTATAAAGAAATGTGTATATATTTGTTTAATACTTTAAAAAAATATATATCTTGTAAATACAAGTAGGTATTCTGCATTTTTATTTCATTTAACAGAATATGTTGAGATCTCTTTGTGTTAGCATATAAGAGATCAAGCTTACTATGCTGCTCTGTAGTGATAAAACAATGGACTTTATTCTATATAACCATCCTCCTTACTGGACATTTTAAATTATTTCCAATGTTTTAGTTGTTTTGTCATTGCAACTATTCTTTCTAGGGTGTCAAAACTTAAAAACATGGGGTATTTTGAAGTTGTTATTTAGGTTTTGTTTGTTTGTATTACAAAAAAATAGAAGGGCTGAGCAGGACTGGCACAGTGATTCAAGCACCTGCCTTGAAAGTGCAAGGTCCTAAGTTTGATTTCCCAGCACCACATAAAACTGTGTATGGTGATGCATGCCAATAATTCTAGCACTTGAGAAGCTGAAACAGGAGGACTGCAGTGAGTCCAAGGCCACCATGGGCTCCATAGTGAGTTCATCAGCAGCCTGGGTTACAGAATGAGACCTTGTCTCAAAAAAAAAAAAAAAATAGAAGTCATGTTTTCTATAATATATAGTATAAGGCTTTTCTTCCCCCCTATTTCTCACTCTCTTTCTCACTTGCTTTCTCCTGTCTGTATCATCAAACCAAGAGCCTTGCATATGCTAAGCAAGGACTCTACCACTGAGCTGCATCTCTACTCAATATTTGACTTTGTTGTTTAAGAAAAAAAAGAAACCTGCATTAGTACTGGGCATGATGCTGCATGCCTGTAATTCCTAGTACTTGGAAGGATGAGGCAGGACAATTGCAAACTTGAGGCAACTTGGTAAGACTGTCTCAAAAAATAAACAGGCAAATAAACGGGCTGTGGTTGTAGCCAGTGGTAGAATACATGCCTAGCATGTATAAGCCCCTGGGTTCAATCCATAATAGTGTGAAGGAAAACAAATCAAAGTATTACCTCTAATCCCCTAAACCTACAGTAGCTTAAAAAGAAAATCTTCTATGGATGTATAATCTTCATATATATATATATATATAGTGTATATATATATATACTATATATGTAGTGTGTATATATATACACACATATGTATATATAGTATATATGTATACATATATATGGTATTCTACACTTATATTTGAATTACATACAAATTTCAATTACAGATTTATAAGCAATTTTAAAATAATTAAAGCCAATTCATATGCGAAGATGAACATAAAAAAGAAATAGCATTCTTCATTTTAATATTAACATCTATATAGAAATACAGGAACTTAAGAAAAGATAATACAGATCATCCTAAGTTTTACTTCTAGTAAGCATTATACACCTTTAACATTTTGGCATCTATTTTCCCAGATAGCAGTGTGTATGTGTGTATTCTTCTATGTTAAATATAGCTATATATTGTTTGTGACTACATATCACTTTCCAAGTATGCATGTAACATTGTATACATACAGGCATTTGTATATAATATGTAAATGGGGTTGCATTTTACATGTTATTCTGTAAAGTTTTCATTCGGCAGTGGTCATAATATATAGGTACGCATAATTGTTTTCATAGCTATGAGATAACTTTGTATCTAAGGCCTGATTGATTCTGATCACTCAAATGGCACAAGTAGCTCTCAGATATAATCTGGCTATGGGAGTACAGTGGGCCAGAGGTTTTGTGAACACAGAAAGATAATTAGTAATTTAAGTGGGGCTTTTCTTGGCAGACTTCGTTTTCTTTGATGATGACAGAATTAATGACAGTAAGGCTTTCAGTAACAGGGCTTAGGGAAAGAGTTACCCTGCTTAGGGAAAGAGTTTGAAGCTTGAGGTGTGAGGTGACAGAACTGGTCAAGTTTTAATTAAAAAGGAAGTAGCGAGTTGAGATGGAATTGACAGAGAAAATAGTGGAACCTGGTAAGATCTTTTGGCTTATATGAGCAGAGCAAAACAGAAAATAATAAGCCAGAAATGCATCGCTCATGGAAATGAAGCAAATATTTTTTGAAAGTTGAGCTGGTGGGTATAATAGATATTTTGAAGAGATCGTTATTGATCTCTTTTTATTTATTTATTTATTTATTTATTTATTTGAGACAAGGTCACACTCTGTAGCCGAGTTACTGATCTCTTGACTTTCAAGGATTGGACATTTTTTAGAAGAGAACTATCTGAAGTGTTATTTGCTGTAATAGAACCTAAAAATTAGAGGTTACTTGTCCCTTGATCTCAACAACATAGCCAAAGTATAACGTACAAGGGGTCAGAAAATTACTATTTAGGTTTTTTTTCTGTTTTCTTTTTTAAGAAAAAGGAAAACATTCTGCTTGTATTTAAATGCCCTGTTAGACTTTTTAAATTTTTAATTAAAAAAAAATTTTTTTTTCAGTCCTGGGGATGGAACTCAGGGCCTTTGCAGTATACTACAATCCCAGCCCCATTTTTTTTTTGTTGTTGTTGTTTTGATTTTGAGATGCTTTCTTGCTATCTGGAATCCTTCTGTCTCAGCCTCCCAGAATGCTGGGACTATAGGCCTAGGCCACCAGATGTAACAAAGCTTTTTAATATCAGCTAATCATTTTTAAAAAGGGCCTTTATCATGGTATTCTTTAAGGGGTATGTAGATCCCTGTTTACCATTTTCCTTAATTTCGATTTTTAATTTAATTTTTCCTTAATATCCTTCAACTACATTCCCTGAGCCCAGTGACCACTTACTTCTAGTTGGAGTGTTAGGGGATGCCCTAAACCCACGATTGGCATGGTTGGTGCAGGCTAGGTTGCTCTTGTGTGGCCTCTGAGGCTGGCTTAGACCTGGAATGGGGTTCTCTGGATATTGAGTCTGATGCAGTGCTTGGGCCTGTGAGCTCCTAAAGCCCCCGGCTGCTTTTGGATATGTCTACTGTTGCAATTTGTACCAAATTCAGGGCCTTTGCAATATGCAGGCTGTGATGTGGGGTAGAATGCAAGTCTGTTTTATAGGAACTATTAGTTCCCATCTGGTCTCAGGGGGACTAGGTCCCCATTCACAGGTACTAGCTCAGAGACAGGCTATGAGTCTTCTTGGTGCTGCATTTTTACTGTGGCAGGTTTAGTGTTAGGGTTCAAAACAAATTCTATGCTTACTTTCCTTACCTTCCTGGAACAGATTGTATATTTCTTTCTGTGCTGTGCTGTCTGGTATTGGGGGAGAGGTGATAAGGGTAATGTGAAAATGTTTTTCTCTGCCCTCTTCAGTGCATCTTTTATTTTTATTCTATCACCAGATACTTTGATTTCTCCTTTGATTTCCTTAACTCTTGTGATGGTAATTTAATGTACTGGATAGTTTATATTGGTATTTCTTCAGTGGGATGGCTGCTGGAGAACCCTCTTCCAAATCCATCTTGTTCTACTTCACTCCAGGAACTGGGCCTCAAATACTGATGTATTGGAATGGATTATGGAACCAAACAGGGAGTATAAATTTGGATTCTATACCCCTATGGAGTTTTGACTCTGTTCATCCAGCATGAACAAAGCAGGTGTACTTTCCTGGTGCTTTTCAAGAGTATACGAGTGGAGCTTTTTCACCTTCCTTTTTATATATTGAGCAGTTCTTTTGAGGAACTTGTCTTAAAATAGGAATTTCACTTAGAGTTTGCCCCTGAAATAGACTCAGAGTTGGGCATTCTGTGTAGGCCTAGTGTATCTTTATGTTTTAGTAATTTTTTTTCATTGTTGGGAAAGAATACCTGACATCTACCACTTTTGGGAGGAAAGATTTATTTTAGCTCACAGTTTCAGAAGGTCATAGTTCCTTCCCAAGTGAGTAGCTGCCACTGGTAGAACTACATGGTGGGGCTGAAGCTGGAGAAAGAGCTCCTTATGGCATGGTAGAACAGAGCCAAGTGAGAAGAGAAAGGCGGAGCTAACCTTCCATCCAGGTCACTCCCCAAGGATCTGCTCCTTTTAGAAAGGGCCCAGTTACCGACAGTATACATTATCCACAGGTGCCTGAGGCTTTTGGGGGATGCTCCAGATCCAAACCACAACTGTCTTGGTGTTAACTGAAGCTTGCATTTTGTGCTTTGAGTTTTTTTCCTTCCTGGCACCTAGAAATTTCCCTTCCCCTCATCTTTTTTGTGTGTGTGTGTGTTTCAGCATATAATCTAGTTTTTTATATTAAGCTCCTATTTCAGTGAATATAGTTGAGTAAATGGATTGATTTAGTCCTGTTGCCTTTGTTTGAATCTGAAGTCTAATAAATTAATTTTCTTTGTTTCATAAAAAGGTTTTGAGATTGAGTTATAGTACTGTGTTTTTGCAAATATTTTATTTTAAGTGGATATTATTTAAATGGTATGAGACTGGAAAGATAAAAATGGATAAATATATTTCATTTTGCCCTATTTTGCCCTATTTCACCCTATTTCATATCCACCATGTCTCATGATGAATATAACCAGTTACCAGTTTCTTAATGTATTTTTCGAGATTGACTATGCACTGATATATTATTCTTTTTAAAAGAGTTTTATTTTGGTTCATAAATTCATTCTGAAGCAGAAGTTTAGAGTTTGTATTTAATTTTGTAACCAATATTCAGGATCTTTCTGTTTGACATGTAGTAATTACATTTTCTAAGAGAAGTTTCAGAACTTACACTAATTTTATGTCAGTTTTATGTTCTTATACATGCAAATAGATTATCTATTTCAGTTTTTGTTCACTTCAGAAATCTCACAAAATATGAAAATATAACAGTATAAACTATTGATTGGAATGTTTTAAGTATGTAGAATATTAAAATAATGGGAATTTAGGTTTAACTTTTGGGAGAAGATAGAAATGGCATTTTAATATAACTAGAAATTTAATTGGAACACTTCATGGATAGCCTTAAAAATAATGAGTTCAGGCTGTTGTTTGCCTATGTATGAATAATTGCTAACAGTGAGGAGGTTCTTCAAAGATTCCTTTTGGATCCTTAACCACAGTTTACACAATTTATTGCCTAACTGCATCTTGGTGATACTCAGTAATATGGAGGAAAGAAATGGAAGTCTATGACCTGATATGTTTTCTTCTTTAGATCAACCTCTCCACTTCTCCTACACCTGCACAGTTAATAAGCCGTTCCCAGGCTTCCAGTTCTACCAGCGGCAGTATTACCCAACAGACTATGTTACTAGGGAGTACTTCCCCTACCTTAACAGCAAGCCAAGCTCAAATGTATCTCCGAGCTCAAATGGTAAGATCAGAGCTACGAAAGCTTTTTAGTGTCTGAGAACTGAGAAAAATCAGAATGTTTCTTGATTTGTTGCAGTGAGGCATTTTTAATACTTAAGTAATGTTTAGTGAGGGGGGTGGTGTGTGTGTGTGTGTTTTCAGTTCTTGTATATCTATCAGTGTCCCGAAAAGTTCTATTTTAAGTCAGTATGCCTTCTCAGTAACAAACAGTAATTATGAATTTTTGGAAGCTTACAGAAATTTTGTAATATGAGTTACTATTTTTTATATTGTTGTTGTTGCTATTTTGTCCTAGGGATCGAACCCAGGGTCTTCATACTGAGCTATTTCCCTAGCCCTTTTTTTTTGTCTGTGTTCTGAGACAGGGTCTCACTAAGTCACTAAGTTGCCCGGGCTGTATTTGAACTTATGATCCTTCTTCAGCTTTCTAGAGTGCTGGGATGATAGGCATGTTGTTGAAATCACACCTGGCTGTAAGAGTGATTAGTTTTGCTTTGTTTTTTTTTTTGAAACAGGGTCTCACTCTGTCTGTATTCCAGGCTGGTCCTGAACTCACTACGTAGCCCAGACTAGCCTTGGCCTGAGGGCCATCCTCCTGCCTCAGCCCCCAAGTGCTGGGATTACAGGCATTCACCACCACACCCAGGTTTATCTGGGGCTAGGGGATTGAACTCAGAACCTTGTGCTTGTTAGGCAACTACTTTAACTGCTGTGCCATTCCACTTTAGCCTCGGTGATTAATTTTTAATATGAAATTTTATTGATTTCAGAACTATTTTTTCAAACTGAGTGCAGTGATGCACACTAATAATCCCAGCTACTTAGAAAATAAAAGGGCCAGCCTGACCAATCTAGCAAAACTGTCTCATAACAAAAACAAAACAAGAAAACAGGCTAGGGGTGTAGCTCAGTGGTAGAACGCTTACCTAGGATGGATGAGTTACTGAGTTCAGTTCTTCAGTATTGTCAAAATAAAACAAATCTCCCCAAACTTTTTCCTCCATATTTTAATATCTTTGAAATTGAGGTATATTTTATAATTGGTGTTATGTTAAAGTTGTAATTAGCACTTATAGTAGAACATAAAGTTATTGTATACTTTTGATACCTTGATTTGACAATATAGAAATGTTAAAAACTTAATTATGAACTATAAGAATTTATGTCCTGAGACTGTATTGGTTTCAAAATTGTTTTTCAAGCCCATTGGGGTGATGCATGCCTATAATCCATATATTTGGATTGGAGTTTGATAGTACCAGGTAATTCTTAGCTTTGGTTATTCCTATCTCAAATTCTGAAAGGCTGTATTCTTGTACTCATTTTTTAAAACTAATACATGAGTACTGATTTGGTTACTCTGTATTTGGTTACCTAGCAATTTCCAAATTTAATTTTAAGTAATGTAGATAAAAATAGGATGGCATTTATTATTTATGTATTTTTGCATGAAGGTGTATAAAGACTTTGGCTCTAATATGCATTCTTTCTTCCAATAAACTGAGTATGTATCTGCATCTCCAGTCCTCCACCTAAAATTGGAGGAAGGTTTCTAGGACATATTTCAGCTAAGGACTAATAATATAACTTATCTTGTATTTACAGGTTATTATGAAACATTACCATATTTCTAGATTTTTTTTCCCATGATGTTTTCTTTATACTGGACAGGCTTTAAAATTAGATTTGACCTTTTAATATGGTTGCTACTTGACAATGTTTTTAATCTCTAAAATTGAAAATTCATGTGGTCCAAACTAAATGGACTGTCTTCTCTTTAGATTCAGTGCTTCCAAGCTCTTTGTGTAGAAAATTACCTTTATGTGAAAGTTATGCTTTGTTGTTGAATTGAGTTAACTTAAGTAAAATGCTAAAAAGTTGAAGTTTAAAAAGATACCTTAACATTTACATTTAAACAGTAGTAGGAATTAAGCAATTCTTAAAATAATTTTAGAATATTTATAATTTTTTAAACCATTGTCATAATCTACTGAACAAATTTGATTATTTCAGTGGATTGTGTTGCCTTGGCAATTAATGGTATTTATTTGATATTAAAAATTTGCAGGGATGATGATGATAGTGAGTAAATAACCTCTTTTTTATATGAAGTTCTTCTGTTGTCCTGTTTTAACATACTGTGACATATACATGTAAAAGGAGTGTTTTCTTACAAATGGCTTTAAAAGCAAGACAGAGCAACCTAGAGTTGTCCTGTAGTACCTCTCTAGCTGGGAGAAATAATGTAGTACAGTGTATGGTGTAGTTATTCTTGTGTAGAGGATTGAAGAGACTTTTGGAGTTTCTTTTTTTAACTTTTTCACTGAAATTTAATTTGTGTCCTAAGATAGTAAGTGTAGCTCTCTATTTTACTTTTTTTTTTTTTTTTTAGGCATCCTGAGACAGTAGTTTTGGGTTAGGAAATTTTAAATAGAATAGCTTAGTTGGGGCAAAATTTGATCATAGGATTTGACATTGCCAAAATATATTTTCTTCTTAGAGTACTGATTTATTTTTCTACTCTGAATCCCGAGCTGTTTCAGAACTGTTTGTGATGTTTTTGAATTCTCTATTATGAGAAACTTTTCTTTGTCATGTAAAATGTTTTGCTTGCAAGGCAGTCCTAAATGCATTGTCTTTCTGTCACAAATTCAGTCTCTCTTGCCTGCTGTACATTGTGTGTGGGACATGTTCTTTTGTCTTAGAAGTATTTTTTTGGTTTTCTGTCTGTACAGCTGATTTTCACACCCGCTACCACTGTGGCTGCTGTACAGTCTGACATTCCTGTTGTCTCGTCGTCATCGTCATCTTCCTGTCAGTCTGCAGCTACTCAGGTGAGCTTGTCTAGCTTCGTAATGTAGTACTTGAGTTCTGGTTCTTCAGGTGAAATATTAGCCTGATTTTTTTTTTCCTACTGGTGGCTCCAGGGCTCCTTGTTACAGATTTCAGATTAAAATTTAGTAAAATATAATAAGAACTTCAAGAGAATATTTTTGTTTTATAGAAATTATAATATAGTTAAAGATTTAGGTTACTTGACAGTAGTTACTGTTAATGAGTGTTTGCTAATGATATATTTTTTGGTTTACTGTAAAGCATATTTGTTTCTCTTACTATGTGAGATACTATATATTATTTTTGTAGATTCCTTTGTAAGGAGTGGTGTAGTAAGTCAAGGAGGATTTTAAGATTAAAAATGAATAAAGTGGGCACATTTTAAATTTTAAAAATTAAGTAGATTTTTACTTATATGAAAAAATGAACCTTAACTTCATCCCATTCGTAAAAATAAATTAAAAGTGGGATATAGATTTAAAGGTAAAAAATATTATTAAATTTTTAGAGGAAAACTATAGGAATATATCCTTTTGCAGCTCTAGTGTGGGCAAAGCTAAATTAGGACCCAAAAAACATTAACCATAAAAGAAAATAATGGTAAATTGGATTTTGTAAAAATTAGAAACAATTCTTTAAAATTCTTTACTGAAATGAAGAGAGAAGTCACAGATTGAGGGAAAAGTATTTATAATCATATACCTGATAAGGGTCTTTTACCCAGAATTTGAAAAAATGCTTACAATTCAATAAGAAGGTCATAAGCAATAAAGACGAGCAAAAGATTTGAAGAGTTATTTCACAAAAGGCGTTGTACAAAAGACCAATGAGTGCCTAGAAAAATGTTCAGCATCATAAATCATTACAGAAATGCAAATCAAAAATCATGAGTATCACTACATAATTAGAAGAAAGGCCGAAATGGAGAAGACTAATAATACCACATTTACAAGAATGTGGAATAACCAGATTCTTCTGCATTGCTGATGAGAGTATAAGATGTTGCATCCACTTTGGAAAATAATTTTATCACTAGAAGTATGTGACCAAGCAACTCTGGTTTTTAGTGGTTAAGGATATGGAAATATATATATATATCCATGTAAAGACATGTAAACAAATTTTCATAGCAGTTCAATTCAGAGTAGCCTCATTGGAAACAACCTAACGGCCTTTAAATGCCGACTAGGTAAACAAATTGGTGGTATGTCCATACAATGTAATGCTATTCAGAAATTTTCAAGGGAAGACTATATCATTTCAGAAGTGTTATGATTCTGTTTATACAAGATTCTATACCCGGCAAAACTATGTGTAGTGAAAAAAAACCAGGTTAGTATATGGGGTCAGAGGGGAAATTTTGATTAAGAAGGGGCACAAGTGAACTTTTAAGGTGATAGCAATGTTCTGTACCTTGTTTGAGGTAGTTATATGATGTATCTATAATGTCAGGACTCATGAAAGTACCTTGTTGATTTACTGTGTATTAGTTTTAACTCAATAAATTTGATACAAAATGATTTAGATTAAATTGTAAAGCAGTTTAGACTTACTTTGTATGATATGAGTTTATTATTTTTCCATAGTAAACATTTTATACTACATATAGAAATTGTTTTATGTTAGGATCATCTTTGGTCTCTTATTTTTCATTTAGAGTCTCAATCTGGTAAAAAGAAAGAAAGGAAATAGTAATGGTATTCTGTGGCATTTTTCTTTTTAAGTTTCGATAGTTGTTAATTTTTTAAAAGAACTTAATTTTTTTTTCGAGACAGGGTGTCCCTGTAGTACAGGCTTATATTGAACTCATTATGTAGTCCAGGCTGGCCTTGAATTTATGGTAGTCCTCCTTCCTCAGCCTCCAGAGTACTGGGATTACAGTCATATGTTACGACCTCTGGTTTTATGTGATGCTGGGGAATTGAACCTAGTGCCTTGTGCTTGCTAGACAAAAACTTTAACAGTTGAGTTATGCCCCCAGCTCCTCTGAGTATTTTTTTAAAATATAGAACTTCTCTGTCTTACTGAGTCATAAAGGCTGATTTTCATGTGTTAGTGTATAAAGCGGTAGTGGACACTTAAAACTGTTTCCTCCTAACTTGTTCTGTGACCCTTTCAGAATTCTTTAGCAGAGTGCGATCGGTAATTAACATTCACTGAATGTTAACTGTTATTATTATTACCCTTGGAACTGTTGTTATTTTTCTTGAAAAATAACTGAAAGTAATAGCTCAAAGTTGTCATAAGGAATAAGTAAGACAATAATTTAAACAAATACTTAGCATAGTATCTCCCACGTAATAAGGTACCACATGCTACTAATTATTAATTTTATTCTATAATTGTCTGAAGATGAGTCACAAAATTGGTTCTTGGCTTTTAGGTAGCTAATGGTGAAGAGAAGGACATAGCCACTTAAAGCAGGGGTGTCCAACCTGTGGCCTGGCTTTGAATGTAGCCCAACAGAAATTGGTAAACTTGCTTTAAAACATTATGAGATTCTTGGTATGAAAAAAAAAAAGATTTTTGTTTTGTAACTCAGTTGTGTGGTTCTCAAGCATGAACTTTGTAAACAATGGAATGAAATAATTAGAGTATGTTACATCCACAAATATTGGAATGTTATCCATGATTCACATCATAATTGTAAACAGTTTAGTCAGAAGAAATGAAAAACTATTAAGACTAAGTAATAAAATGAAAGAGTGAGAGGTAGTCCTGTTATCTGTGTACCCTTTCTATTTGTATGCATGTGTGGCTTCAGTGTTACAGCAGGGTGCAGCTACAAGTGTTATTTTCCAAGAACAGTCAAAATGACACCATCAGACCTTATGTGTGCTTATAACAAGTTGGCAAAGAATAGATGCTGGTGGTGCCCTGGTGCTAGTACGTAAAAGAGAGAGACTTGTAAAATTAAGAAATAGGATAAAGTTGTACAGAATTCCTATATATGATGAAAATATAGATGGTGACCATGGCAACATACTTTCTTTTTAAAAGTAAGATGGTTAAGTCAAGGCAAAGTGTTGAAAAGATTTTTTATTTGCAATGTGAAATCAAATTATTTATGATTATTAGAAGTAAAATTTACACCAGATCTTGGCTTACAATTTCAGTATTTTTAGTGGATTTGACTGCTTATTCAGATGAATTAAACATGCATCTTCAGGATAAAAACATTTTTATCAATGTAGTGTTTCAAACTGTAACAGGGTTCCAAATGAGAACAAAATTATGGCATGCTCAAATAAAGGCAAATAATTTTATGCTAAAAATGGTCACACGGATGGTGAAAAATATGCAGACCTGCTTTTCAGTTTGATACAGAAATTTGAAAATAGGCTTCAAGAGTTCCTGAAATAATGATCAATATTTTGATTTATTTCTAACTCCATTTTCACTTAACACAAATGTGTTACCTGCCAATTTCCATATGGAATGCATAAAGCTGCAATTTGGCTTTCAGTTTAAAGACAGATTTGATCATGTCACGTTACTGGATTTTTATATGATATCTCTTCCCAGAGATAACTGTCCCTCACTTCACTGTCACCCCTTATTCATGTCATTCTCTTAGGCAGCCTGTTTGAAGGATAAAGCCCATGAAGAGTACAATTAGAACCAGAATATCTGATGAACGCTTTGAGAGTTTACTCATAGTCGCAGCTACTTCCATTGAGCCAGACATTCATGTATTCATTTCACAGAAATAAGGTCAAACATCCCACTAGTTTTATGTTTATGTTGCTTTTTTAAAAAATTATGAAAAAAGAAAATTGGCTACTTATATATGCATTGACTGTATTAGATATATGTGGCTCAAGACAGTTCCTCTTCAGTCAGTGCAGGCCCATCAAGCCAAAAGGTTGGACACCCTGACTTAAAGGATTAGAGCTTCTATGGTGTAAAAATAAACCTTGCTTAGGAAAATACAGTTATTTCTGTTATTCTCTCTAGAGTACAGTGTGTTTATGAGCTCTCATGAAGAAAATATCTGTCATGTGGTGTTATCAAAGGAGTTTACAAAAGTGGTCTTCAGGGTGTAGTGTGGTGTGGTTCAGGATTGTGGCTCTGTGATGAAATTAGTTCAAGAATAGACTCCCCAGGAACAAGAGAAATGGATTGACCTTTAAGAATCTCTGAATGTGGTTTTGAAATGGCAATGACTGAGGCTGGCAGTGATAGGTGATTCCAATACTTCGTAATGCTTGTAGCTTTCTTCAAGTTTAGGACTATTAGTTTTGAAATTTTTCTGCTCTACTTTGTTGGTTTCTGAAATTATGTAATTGAAAACTAACAAATTTGAAGTTTTAATACTTTTAAAGCTACAGAAGTCACAATAACAGCTAATTTTCCCTCATGATTAGTTTTTATAACACATAAAAATGAGAAACTTTTAATTTTACTCATTTTACTGTTTTAAATACTCTCTCTTTTCCCCATCATGTGAACAGGGTAGAGGGGGAGGGTGAAGAAAAAAGAATAAAGATTTCCAGAAATGTATAATAGAGCAGAAAGTATGTAGAAGAGTTAAATCTTAACTTGCCTAGAACATCTAGGGAAAACTATTAGATTGGGAAAAAAATTAGCCAAGTCAGCTCTACTGCCCCACTCTTATACTGATTCTTAGTTTCTTCGCCTCCAGAGAAAGGATACTATGATAATTTCCATAGTATCCAACTTGTATTGGTAATTGATGTGAGACCTTTTAGTAGTGGAGACTCACTTAAAAAAATAAGCTGGGAAACTAGCAAAAATACATTATTTTGTCAAAAGTCAAAAAGTTGCCATAATTTGATCATGGTAAGGTTCAAGAAAAAATGAAATTGGGTATTAGAGTTCTTTATCTCAAATGGGTATATATTCTCTTAAAAGTGAGGCTGCATCAAGGAAATCTGAGCATATGATTGATTTATTACCAGCTAAATTAATGTTGTGTTATACTTGATAATATAGTTTACATGGTTGGGATTTATTTAAACAGTATTTAAGGCAAGATGACCACAGATAATTATAACTACGTTCACAAATGCATACATTTTTACTATTCATTTATTTTATTTTTTGAGACAGGTTGCTCTGTAGTCCAGGCTGGTCCTCAACTCACCCTCCAACTCACAGCAGTCTTCCTCCCTCAGCTTCTTAAAGAGGCTGGGGTTACAATCTTCTGCCAACACATCCACCAATTTTTATGTATTGCTAGGAGATAAATCCAGGACCTCATGCTTGCTAGGGAAGCATTTCAACCACCGCCCTTGTTTTCTTTTAGAATACCAGAAAACGGGAAACTGAGAAGAAAAAAGTTATTTGTTTATGAAAAAGGATCTCGCTCTGTAGTCCAGGCTGGTCATGAACTCACTGTGTAGCTCAGGCTGGCCTCCAGCTCAGCAATTCTCCTACCTCAGCCTTCGGAGTGCTGGAATTACAGGCATGCACTACCATACCCAGCTTGAAAAATGCCTGTTCTGTATAGATGGATGTGATTCAGGTTTTGGACGTCATTATGTTAAATCCTCATTTACTGTGAATATGCTTTCAGGCTTTTTGGACTAATTTTTACACTTTGGTTACCCCCTTTTTTTGTTGTTTGTTTGTTTTTTTGAGACAGAGTATCACTTTGTAGCACATGCTGGCTTTCGACTCTCAGCAATTCTCCTGCCCCAGTCTCTTGCATGCTGGAATTACAAGCATAAACTGGCTTTATGTGGTGCTGGGGAATTGAACTTAGGGCCTGTGCTTGCAATAACGTGGTGCCATTCTTCCAGCCCCTAGTTACCATTTTTATGTGGTCTGTTTATAGAGTATTTGTGGTAAATGTTAAATTCTGTCTTGTCTATCTCTTGCTTCCTGGGAGATCTTGATGTCCTCTACTTAGATAACTTGTTGAGATTTGGGGGGATAAATATAAATAGGTCTTAGTGTTAGTCCAAGAAACCATAAATAGAATTGCCTGTTGCAAAACACCATGTAAAATATATATCAAAATCAGATATAGGAGAGTACCCAGACTTATGAAGGCTCTACTCTGTTTGTAACACTGATCATAGGGGAGCAGAGAAAGGAATTTGGGAAAAGAGAGCCACTTAGCCAGAATCTAAGTATTTCACAGACATATACATTTGTAATTCTGAAGCCAGCTGAACACTGCAGTGTAAGTCAGTAAGTATATCTGCGGGTGGGAATTATTTTCTAACCAGTGACTTGGAGTGTTTCTCTGGGAGGGAAAATGGGGTTTTACTGGTGCTGACAGAAAGGATCAGACTTCAGGAGATAGGTTTGAGGAAAGATGGTAGTTAAGAGGAGCTTGAACAAGGTTTCCAAATGAAGAAGTGCAAGGTATCTTTGGGGAATTGCGATAACAGTTTGGCAGGAATGTGAAAATTGTGGACTGGAGAACTAGAAAGTGGGGCACAAAGTGATTTGGGTCTTGACTTTGGGTGGAATGCTTTGAGTAACAATTTGAAAAATATGTATTGCAGTATATTTTTATGTAAAACCTTAATAATGTTATTAGTTCATTTTGTTCATACTGATACATCTGAAAAGATGCTCTGTATGGCCTTAGAAAATGATACTAGTAGCTTAGAATTCATAAATGTTCATAGTACCTGCTAGTGATTGAAAACTACATTTGGCACTCAGACAGAGAAAGTCTATCCTTAGAGTATCAGTTGATGATATAATTGTAGAAGCAGATCATATAAAAACTGAAGAATGTATGACACAGCAGTATGTCATTTGCTTTGTCACTTTGGAATCTTTTACTTTAATTTCCCTCCTTTGGCCTGTGCTAGCTCTAAATTTTTGGTCTTGTTTAGATAGGCTTCAAATCTCAGGTGAAAGTAAGTGTGATAGTCTTTGCTTCCATTCACTTTTAGAATAGCCCTCAGTCGGGGCTGGAGGCATGGCTCAGTGGTTAAAGCGCTAAGTACCCAAGTTCAATTCCCCAGCACCACATAAGCTAGCACTTGGGAGGCTGAAGCAGGAGGAAAGCTGCGAGTCCAAGGCCAGCCTGGTCTACATAGTGAGTTCAGGACCAGCCTGGGCTACAGAGCGAGACCCTGTCTCAAAAAAAATAAATAAATAAAAAAATAAAAACAAAAAGAGTAGCCCTGGGTGTAGACAGAAGCCATCACACAAACATTTTTTAAGGCTATACAATCTTCAGTTCATGGAAACTAGTTCTCAAAGGCAATGAGTATTCAATGACAACAAAAATTTTTAAAGTTTTCTGAAAATACTTTTCATAAATGTCACCATGGTATAGGCGATATGATGAATTTTCTCAAAAGATTAGTGTCTTTTTATAATCTTTGTGGTTAAAGCTAGTCCCTTTTCACTCATTTTATTGCAGAATGATTTTCTCAACGTTCATAATCCATTGATAATCCTTCTCTCTCTCCGTGTACACATACATACACATTCAGTTTTATTTAGTTCTTGACCCATCTCTTTCCTCCCCTTCCTCCTGTCTTACTCCTTTCCTACTTGTTGTTCCTCTCCTGACTGTATCCCATCATAGTCCCATTCTTGCCTTTTATATCTTTTAAAAAATTGCCACTGAATATTAAGATGTGACTATTAAGAATAATTTTTCTTTTCTTCAGGATTAATCAGTTGTTTCAAGTACATAGCTTTATGTGTAAAAAAGTATATTATAAATGTTTTGTCGTTTTTATACTTGTAATGATTACCATATCAACTAAAGCCATCTGTTTTCGTCCTTGTTTTCTGTTATGTGATTTTTAGGTTCAGAATTTAACATTACGCAGCCAGAAGTTGGGTGTATTATCTAGCTCACAGAATGGTCCGCCGAAAAGCACTAGTCAAACACAGTCATTGACAATCTGCCATAACAAAACAACAGTGACCAGTTCTAAAATCAGCCAACGAGATCCTTCTCCGGAAAATAATAAGAAAGGAGAAAGTCCAAGTCTGGAATCACGAAGCACAGCTGTCACCCGGACATCAAGTATTCACCAGCTAATAGCACCAGGTGGGATAAACCTTGTTGAAGACTTTTAAGAGACATTTGAAATGTGAATTTCATAAGTTAAAGAATATCTCCCTTTGTGACTTGAGAAGGTATAGATTTGAAAAGCCCAGTAACAAAAAAAAATTATGACAATAAGTGGATGTTTTTTGCTAATTAACATTTGATTAACATCTTCATTATATACTGGTCTCTCTTTATCTAGCTAATACCTCTTAGCTTTAAAAGAAGATTTACCTGTAGTTAAATAAACTTGATGTGCTTTAATGGAATAGACCTAAATGGTTACCAAAAAAGTTTATTTTTTAAAAAAGTGATCAGTAGAATTTGTCATTTTCCAAGAAATAAGGATTATGAAAATAAAGGAAATTAATTTTTTTACTATGCTGTTTTTTCCTATCTCTAGTTTCATGTGAGAAAGATGTCAGAGAGTCAGCTGTGTTTTTTTTTTTTCTCCAAAGTGTAGAATACTAGGTCTTTATTTAGAAACAAAAGGGTAGAGGGTTAAGAGCTCCTATTATTTGGGTGGGAGTCCCAAGTGGGTTACCCTCAACTAAGTTAATTGCATTAAGCTTTGTAGTCTATTTGGGCTTTTTTTCATTTTCCTTGTATTGGAAATGTTGGAGCCATCTTACTATCTCTGGTATTTATTTCAGAATTCCTCAAGACTAAACTTCTTTACTTCTAATAATATAAACTGATATCTATTTTCTGCTTTTTAAAAAAAAATTAATGCAATACTATGGATTGAATCCAAGACCTTGCACAAGCTGGGCAAACACTCTACCACTGAGCCAACACTCTACCACTGGGCAAATACTCTACAACTTTTTAAAATTTTGAGACAGGATTTTACTGGCCTCAGCTTATGATTTTTTTTTTTTTTGCCTCAGCTTCCATTGTTACTGGGATTAAAGGTTTGTGCCATCATACCCTGTATCTGTTTTCTTCTTTAAGTCAGCAGCGCTGTTTGTTTACAGTATTGATTTCTTTTCTGTCTCTGTCTGTGTGCTTCTAGCTCTTGACTTGTTAATAGTTACTGTAGCATCTTTTGTCTTCTCGTGCTGCCGAAACCTTTCCTTGGCTTCTCAAGCATACTTAGATCCTCCCTGCTTTTAATATATCTCATATGTTTTTACATCAGTATGACTACTACTGAGTGTGTGTGTGAAAAGGAGAGAGAGCAAGAGAGAGATATGAGATATGCACTGAGCTAAATATCTTACATATACTTAATTAAAAGATCACTAAAATCTTTCTTCCAATAATTTTATCAGGTTAGATCTTTTCATTATAACTACACTTCTTTTGCGGGGGGACAGAGTCTCGCTCTGTATGTAATCCAGGCTGGTCCTAAAGTCACTGTTTAATCCATGTGCTGGCCTTGGACTAATGGCAATCCTTTTGCCTCAGCCTCCTGAGTACTGAGAGTGCTGGGATACAGGTGTTTGCCACTGTGCCTGGCTTAAGTGGTGCTGTGGAATCTAACTCAGAACTTGTGCTTACTAGGCAGACACTCTTAGACGCTGAGCTATTTCTCCTGTCTTCTACCTCACTTTTAAACTGCTGAAGTATGCTTTTTTCCACTTAAACCGGTTTCTCTTTTCATATTTTCTCTGTTCTCCCAATATTTTTTGCTTCTGTGATTCTCAAATTCTTGCCATTGTCTGATTCCTGTAGTTAAAAGTTTCTCCTTACTTCGAACTTGTGAAGCATTTCATGTTCTGTTATGGTTATTTTTTCTAATTATTTATATACTTACTGACCTCTAGCTCTTTATTAGATAGTAAGCTCCTTAGGGGTAAGATAGTAATATTGACCACTCTTTACTTGTCAGGCATGATTTGACATTACATTTATTAATGCTTAATCTTTTTTCAGATTCACCTTTTCTTTACCTCGACAGCAATAATTTGTACCTTATATGTAATTACCTATAATAGTTAGGCTGTGTGTGTGTGTGTGTGTGTGTGTGTGTGTGTGTGTGTGTGTGTGTAAAATTTTTAATTTTTTGTTAATAAATTCATTCATAGTTTATTTAGATATGCTTCTTTTATATCAGTATCTGTGTCCCAGTCTCTCCTCTCTGAATGGCTTGATGGTGGTTTTTGTACTGCATTTTCCAGAGTGTTTTTGTCTTTAAACCAGCATCTGGCCCATGTTAACAAGAGAGGCAGAGTGGAGCAGCAGTGACACACTGTGTTTGGAATGTCTAATCTGGTGAC
The DNA here is from genome assembly GCA_004027205.1 of Ctenodactylus gundi. Lineage (NCBI taxonomy): Eukaryota > Metazoa > Chordata > Mammalia > Rodentia > Ctenodactylidae > Ctenodactylus > Ctenodactylus gundi. Next base: position 1,155,211 of record PVKB01000067.1, on the reverse strand, counting down.
AGTCTTTATGATTACTATAGTTTTGCTAAATTATAATGAGAGGTAGATTAATTTCCTTCCATTCTGGTAGCTGGGAGCTCTTTTCAGGTTTAGTTCAGGTAAGGAGATCAACTTTGGATTTTTAGTTTCCCTTAGCCAGGATTTGGTTCCAGTTTGAGACCTACTTTCTATTTTGTTGGTAGTTTAAGATAATATTATTTGCTTTACTCTGATAGTCAGTATTTTATATAGGTATGGAGTCCAGTAACCAAAACCACCAGTCTTAGATCAATTTCACTTCGAAATACAGACCTTAAATCTGTCATCCTAACTCCAGTTTTGCATGATGTTGATTAGGAACAAAATTGTAATGAAATACCATAAACCACTTAAACCTTTGTAGGCATCAGACTTGTTAAAGTCTTAAACTGCAGTTAGTTAAACCAATTCATATCTTCTGGAAGAGATTGCCATGTTTTGCTCTTTCAGTTCTCTCTTATTGATGGGAAGTCAGAATTGGTGGGTCAAAATGTTAAGATATTTTGAGAGAGACTAGAATTTATAACATGTCCTTTCCTTAACAAAAACTATTTCTAAAGGTCATTTTAAATATTAAAAAATTAGTTGGATTAATATGGTCTAGTAATAGTTATAGAGGACATGGTTACTGTTTCTTTACATGAATTTTAGGGGGTTAAGGTGATTTGATTTTTTGTTACTATTTCTGCTTGAAAATAGAGTTTCTGTTGTTCATAAGTCTATTTTTAATACATAAAAGCAAACTTAAATGAATGAAACTCATGAGTTGCTGGATTGTCTGAAAAAATCATGATACAGTTTTGCAAGAGAAAATGATTTGCAAAAAACTAGATAATTTATTCCAGTTACACTAGTTCATTCTTGAAAGTATGAAAGTCATTTGCGTGTATGTTATTGCTATGTCACTGACAGCTGAAAGGTCTAGCTTCACTTTTTAAAAATTGAGCAATTTGGTTGAGTTTTGAGCAATCTGGTTGAGTTGAGGATGGAAGATCAAATTGCATTTTTTCTGTATTTTACTATTTTTCTTCTGTAAAGGGACGAACATGCCTCAGGGTTGTGAAAATATGTGTTTTACGGTGACAAGCCAACCATGATTCACAAAATTTCATTCTGGTCATTTTGATCTCAGTGATGCTTCTCAGTCAGGGGGTTCCAGTGAGGTTGATGATGACAAAATAAAGGCATTGATCTAGTCAAACCCATGTTACACAACACAAGAGACTGCAGAAACATTGAACATCCATTATTCAAGCATTGATGACCACCCAAAGCTGGGCTATGTAAGCAAGTTGTTATTTGGGTTTCTCATGAATTCAAGTTCACTTGACAACACATATGCACATCTGCAATATGCTCATTAAATGTGAAGAAAAATGATCCTTTTTGAATCAACTGTTAACTGGTGATGAAAAGTGGATTGTTTATAATAGTGTGATGTGCAAACACTCTTGGTCCCAACATGATGACTTGACTCAAACAACATTGAAAACAGACATTCATCAGAGGAAGATTATGCTATCCAGATGGTGGAAGTTGAAAGGTGTTTTGTTTTCTGACCTTATACCAAAGAACCAGTAAGTTCAAATGTGTCCTGTTAGCAATTGGACAGTCTGGATGAATCTGTCATCCAGAAATGTTCAGAGCTCATTAATCACCAAGGAGTTGGTGTTCCATCTTAGTGAGAGACCACACAAAAGTTTGATTACCCATCAAAAATGTGTTGGTATACCCATCATACTCAACTGACCTTGCACCATCAGACTTCTATTTGTTTTGCTCTCTGAAACTCCTTGTGTGATATAGTGTTCAATTCAGATGAGGCAGTAAGTCAATTCCTTGTTCAAATTATCACTGACAAAGACAGAGCCTTGTATGAATCAGGAATTGTGAAAATCACGGAAAGATGGCAGAAGGTTATGGAACAAAATGGGCAATATATATAATTAATGTTTTTTATGTAAATAAGAGATCTTTGAAAAACATAAAATGCCTGATGACTTTTCTGACAACCCAATATATTAGGACTGAAGTTTTTTTTTTGTGTGTGTGGTATTGAGGATTGACTGCATGGTCTTTGAACTCAGTTATATTTCCAGCCTCTTTTATTTCTATATTTTGAGACAGGGCCTTGTTAAGTTTCTAATTTGCCCAGGCTGTGCTCCAACTTGCAGTCTTTCTGCCCAAGCCTCCCAGGGAACTGAGATTAAAGACATGTGCCACTACCATGTCTGGCTTAAATCAGTTTTAATTTTTTTATGAAACTAATGTAATTGAAATAAATTATCTAGTTCTTTGCAGTCATTAGTTTGATTTGTAGTAAGGAGGTTCTGTATTAGTTTGCTGTTGCTGACAGCAGAATACTAATATAGTTGATATCTGGAAAGCTTAAGATTCAGGTCTAGCCATATTCAATTTCTCGTGGGGCCATTTTGGCTTATAGACAGACTCTTCTTCACCAAGTTTCCCATGGTGTGTCTTCTGGGAGCACAGTGGAATTGGGCAAGCTTAGATAGCTCTTCCTATTATAGGAATCCTGTAGGATTAGGGCCCAAACCTATGGCCTCATTTAACTTTAATTCCTTAGATGCTTTATCTCCAAATGCAGTCACATTGGAGGTTTAAAAGCTTCAACATAGGAAATTTGAGGGTTGGGGCACACATACTTTTTTTTTTTTTTTTTTTTTTTTTTTTTTTTTTTTTTTTTTTGATACAGGGTTTTGTTATGTGGTCCAGGCTGGTCCTGAGTTCACTAAGCAGCCCAGGTTGGCTTTGAACTCTAGACAATCTTCTGCCTCAACCTCCTGAATATTAAGATTACAGGCGTGCACCACCATGCCCAGCTTCAAACACTTTTATACAGAGTCAGTATTTATGTAGAGTCAGTATATGGGTTCTCTTAGACCCTGGGCGCTCTTCAATAGTAAGGTGATTTCAGGGAAATCATTTTACTTCTTACAGTTTATTAATGTATAATATGTTGGGTTAGTGTAGTACCATGTGTAACTCATGAGGATGTTGTTAACTATCGAATAGAATGATGTATGTTATGGTAAACCAGGGATTTAAAAATGATATGTAATACACATTTGCATGAGAGAAATTATACTAGTTATATTCTCCAAATATAAGGACACCTGATTACAGTGTTTGAAATCAGAGAAATTAAACAGCATGATGTGATTCTCTAGAGTACCAGTGCTTTATTTATACAGAAACACTGCTTCAAATATTCTGATAATTACTTTCTAATGTTTGTAGTTGTATGTGTTTATAGACTGATGTAAAACATGGAAACTTAGTTTGACTTCTGATCCAAGAAAAATTTAATTTAGAGAAAGAATAGACTATCAATATTGAATTATCAACTCTTGACTGTAAAAAGATTATTTGGTAGGGCACAGAAATAATTATTCTAATGGATATAATATCCATTGTACTTTAAGAATACAGTAAATTTAAGTTATAACTTTAAAAATTCAATTAAAGTGGGACTTTTCTGTTCTTCTCATGAAAAAGACTGTATAATAAGGCAGGTAATGTCTACTCCATGTACAATTTATACATACAGACAGGAGATATAAAAGCATGTTGAGACCCTTGAAGGAAAGTCATCCTATGGAAATCCAAGGTTTTGTTAATTCTCCTTTTGGATAGTGTGGTAGTCTGTTATCCACACATTTATGTAGGGATGACAATCTTAGTTGAAGTGCTAGCCTGACAACTGAAAATTAATCTGCTAGGTGAAACATCAGACCTAACTTCCTTTTTCTTTTCATTCACTTTTTTTCCCATTTGTTGTTTTTTATTTATTTATTTATTTATTTATTTTGGGGCTGGGGTTGAACTTAAAGCTTTACCCATGCCTATCATGTGCTCTGCCACTGACTACACCCTCAGTCCCCCATTAATAAGTAGATAGCTATTGAACCTTCTACATCCAAACTCTTTATTGAGATGTTAATCAGATGTTAATTTTAAAGGATTTTCCAGATTTTAAATAATAACCAAATGCAAGAAATGTTTCAAAAAATGTTGTTGAAAGTCTTTATAAATCATGCTGTTAATAGAAGTATGGTTGAATGCAAAAGTGGATGCAAGGTGTTACATAGTTTTTGTCCTAACATTCTGAGACTCAAGAAAAATGTTCTTCTATCTTTAGATCTGTTTTAAATGTATACAATTTTACATGATATTGATATTAAGCATTTCTGTCAGTTTGTTTTCCAGTGAACCCAGTTTCTATTCCTAGGTAGGTAGTATTTCACCAGCTGTCCCTCTGTCTGAATATTTATGAGGGGACTACTCACAACTTGATTCTCATAAATTTTATTTGTCCCTGTTGTGAGTGGCTCCTCTGTGGAGTAGATCTGATACCATTACTTAAAAGTTACTGCAGGGTCTTTGTGGTGGGGAAGGGGATAAGACCCTTATTACCTCATTCTCTGCAAGCAAAACTAGTGCTCTTCTAGATTTACAGTGGCCTGTGAAGTTCTACTTCTTCCATTTGACTGTGCTCTGAGTCACTTACGTGTTTTACTTAATTAATTTTTTATATAAAACATGTATTGCTCAAATAATACAGATTTCTGTTGCTCAAATTTAGAAACCCATTTGGGAAGATTTATAACTAATTATCTTGACTGTTCTTTGGAAGCATCTTTAGACATAGCATGAAATCTTTTATTGTATGGATTTTAATGTACATTCTTACAATTTTATAATATATCCTATTCTATTGTTCTATCTTATTGGTGATATTCCTCCCTTACAGAAGATATTCAAGTAGATAAACTTTGCTAAAAGTTAATGTAGTTATTCTGTAAACTATAGAATTTAGGAAGAATAAATCATGTGTGGTTCAGATTTATGAATGGATTATTTTAGACAGTGTTCTTCTGGGACTTTTCACAGGATAGCTTATTTTATCTAATTTTTATAGTCTTCCAAGGAAAAATTTCATATCATGCTTACCTGAAAGACTTGTAATAGAATTCTAAAGACTGTGACCTTCTGACATGCAAACTTTTCTCTTTAGATTTATTGTAAAATTTCTTTGATAGCTTTGAAATCAGTACTAATTGTCATTTTTTTCTCTCACAGCTTCATATTCTCCAATTCAGCCTCATTCTCTAATAAAACATCAACAGATTCCTCTTCATTCACCACCTCCCAAGGTTTCCCATCATCAGCTGATACTACAACAGCAGCAACAGCAAATTCAGCCAATTACACTTCAGACTCCAACTCAAGATCCACCCCCATCCCAGCACTGCATACCACTCCAAAATCATGGCCTTCCTCCAGCTCCCAGTAATGCCCAGTCACAGCATTGTTCACCAATTCAGAGCCATCCGCCTCCTTTAACAGTATCTCCTAATCAGTCACAGTCAGCACAGCAGTCTGTAGTGGTATCTCCTCCACCACCTCATTCACCAAGTCAGTCTCCTACAATAATAATTCATCCACAAGCACTTATTCAGCCACACCCTCTTGTGTCATCAGCTCTTCAGCCAGGGCCAAATTTACAGCAGTCTGCTGCTAATCAGGTACAGCCTACAGCGCAGCTCAATCTTCCATCCCATCTTCCACTTCCTGCTTCCCCGGTTGTACACATCGGCCCAGTTCAGCAGTCTGCCTTGGTGTCTCCAGGTCAGCAGATTGTATCTCCAACATCACACCAGCAATATTCAACCCTACAATCCTCTCCAATCCCGATTGCAACCCCTCCACAGATGTCAGCATCTCCTCCTGCTCAAATTCCACCACTGCCCTTGCAGTCTATGCAGCCTTTACAAGTGCAGCCTGAAATTCTATCTCAGGGCCAGGTTTTGGTGCAGAATGCTTTGGTGTCTGAAGAGGAACTTCCAGCTGCAGAAGCTTTGGTCCAGTTGCCATTTCAGACTCTCCCTCCTCCACAGACTGTTGCGGTAAACCTACAAGTACAACCATCAGCACCTGTTGATCCACCAGTGGTAAGCCCTTGGAAGCTCTTTGACTTTCTTGATGAACTGAGAGTAAAACTGTTTTCTCCCACACTGTTATATTGCTAAGTATGAATGCCTGCGAATTAAATCCTGGAATTTCCATGTGCCAGTATTCTGGCAGACATGCTGTATGGAAAAAAAAATGTTGTTATTTGTTGTAGTATGATTGCATGCTTGATAATTTGTGATGGTTATTAAAGTCCCTCGTTAATTTTATTACTATTTAAACAAATCCATCTGCTATCTTTACAGAGTTGATTTTTTTTCCCCAAGGGAATGCATTTGAACCAGTGTCATCTGCACAAAGTTTTTTCTCTTAAGGTGATTATCCTTCATAGATCCCTTCTGTTGGCTTGTATGTTCTTAAACGTATGGTTTATCTAGCTAACGTTTTTGATTGTATGCATTCTGAAGTCCTGGGCCTGGAGGAAGGGCTTTTGTTTCAAGGTGGAGGAGGTATATTTGTATCATGTAATTTTTTTGGTAACTTTTATTTTGTAATTAAGTTTATAAAATAAATTTTTATTTTAGGAAATAGTCCAACTTGGCCAAAAATTAACTGAATTTTAAACTCTATTATGGGAAAATAGGTACTTAAAATACTTCTCATTTAAAAACTGCAAAACTTTAGTGATGATTTTAATATTGAGAATGAAAATAAAAAAATACCATGGGAGGAGTAAGTTTTCAGTAACTGAGATTGTTGTGAAATTCATCACAGTAAACCTCTAAAAATGGCTATATGTTGTCTAGAAAGGAAAGTTGTTTTATAAAACACTTTTTTTTAAAGTGTAAAGGACTTTTTGTTATTTATAAAATTAAATTAAAATAAGGTCTGTAAATGTTTAGTTAGAATGATCAAATTTGTAATTGAGAACATTCCTGGAAGAGATTTTTACTAAAAAGCCAATAATCATTAGTTCAGTAAGGAAAGGAGTTTCAAAGTCTCTTCATTATTTGAACATTTTGGATCTCAGGATGCACATTTATAGGTGTTTTATTCATACCATTTTGAGTGATTTTAATAGGCATAAGAACTTGAACTCTTACTTCCTATTCCTTATTTAAAAAGCTGGAACTTGACAAAAGCAACAGGACTAGATATGTTTGTCATTTAGTTACATCTCTAAAAAATGGATTTTAAAAGAGTTTACAGTGGACCTGTAACAAAAACTCAGGTTTAGAAAGTAGAAAGTATCCTATACTTTCAAGGAAGTCAAATTTAAAACAAATTCAGCCCTTTATTAACTAATTAAATTCAAGCTGAAAATAGTAACATTACTATTTTGTTGGTTCTTGTCTTCCCTTTTTAAACTTTAATTTTTTTCTTATTTTTGGAGGATTTTTTTCTATGAAATTAGTAACTTTCTGTTATTACTGAAATAGTCCTTATGCTTGCTGTAGATGTTTGTTACTTTTCTTTGAGTAATACATAGTTTATTAAATAGCTTTATTTTTCTTTCATTATCTTTTGACTAAATATAGTTTTTCATCAGTACACATTACAAGTTATGCTTTCTTGGCTTCAGTTATTTAAAGGTAGTGAGATACATTTATCTCTGAAAATTATATTGAAAGGGTAGAATTAGCAAAATAAAAATCAGTTAAGTTTTTTGAAAGATCTATTTATAAAAGTTTTTAAATTGACATTAGGTGTAAATAAGATATGTTAAGGGTAGATCATTTAGAACTAATAATGAACAAATGTTCCTCAGTTTATTTAGGAAAGGGAGACAGATGGGAATAATGGACTTTATTCAGGTAAGTTTGGCAGTCTTTGTTATGTTTAGAATAGTTGTAGTTATTAGCTAAACAGAGATTGTGATGTGCAGTTTCCTAATGCTCCTGTGAGCATAACCTGCACTTCTTTGCTTGTTTCGGTAGCAGAGTTGTTGCAATTAAATTTTTTCTTTGCTGATAGTACCACATATTTGTGATAGATATATTTTTGCCTATTTCATTTATTAACTGAGTTTGCCTTTATGTGGGGTATTTGGAAGAAAGTGTATATAGTTAGCCTTAACTATAAAGAGTGAAAAGTATTTTACAGTATTTGTTGATAAATTTTTAAAATGCTGTTTGTGTTATGATTCTTTTCATCCTTTTCAACGGTTATTTTTAATCATTCTATGCATGATCAAGCTTTGATTACTTAAAAGATAGTATAGCAGATGTTTGAATAACATGTTGATACCAGTAAAATTAGAGAGTTTCAGCCTTTTAAAGAAAAGATAATAGTCTTTTGAAGAAAAATAGTAAGTCCTAAAGGAAAATGCTATATAGGCAAAGTTGAAATGATTACTAAAGGCATACTTGTCCAATATCCTGAATTAACTCCTCCACCACTTAGTCAAATTTAAATGTTTGCTGCTCAGCAGATGCCTCTCGGTGCTAGAAAGTTTCTTTTTGTTTAACTCCTCTTTTTGGATTATTTTTCCTACATTGGGCATTATCATCATTTAAAAAATTACTGTTGTCATGGACAAGTACTAACAGCTGTCCATTTTGCACTGTGCAATAATGAATCACTGCTTTCATTTCTGAGACCCAGTGGTGAGGTAAGGAGTCTCTTGGTGAAGCAATTTTCTGGATGCAGGGTTGGGGTCAGATGACTTTAAAAATGTTACTTATTTCGTATATGGTTAGGATCACAGTTCAGTATGTCACATTTGATATAAATATCAGTAACAGGATTTTTAAAAGCAGAAGGCAGATGTTTTATTCTTACTAGAAGCTATTATTTTGTGTATTGGAGATTGAACCTAGAGCCTTCACAGGTTTCTTTTTTATTTTGAAGTAGGATCTTGCTAAGTTGCCTAGAATGGGCTCACAGTTGACATGCTTTTGCTTTAGCCTTCCAAAATGCTGAGGTTACAGGCATTGTGCCATAGTGGTCAGGAAGACTTTTTTTTTTTTTAAACTCTCTTGGTTGTTGTTATGTATATCTTTATAGTTGATACTCCATAGTCCCTTTATAATATACGGTTGGGGCTGGAGGAATGGTAGAGCCGTGAAAGCACATGCAAGGCCCAGAGTCTGATTCCCCAGCACCACATAAAGCCAGACATGGTGGCACATGCTTGTAATCTGAGCACTTGGGAGGATGAGGCAGCAGGACTGCTGTGAGTCCAAGGCCAACCTGGGCTACACAGTGAATTGAGGAGCAGCCAGAGCTACAGAACAAGATCCTGTATCCAAAAAAAAATCTATCTATCTATCTATCTATCTATCTATCTATCTATCATCTATCTATGTGGGTGTGGGTGTGTATATATAATATATGGTTGGTACTAGTTCTGAAATCTGATTACTCTCACATTTAATTTTACATATCTTAAATCATTAAACTTTATCAATAGGTAATTAATAGGTAATTCAATAGATATTACATGTCATTTAAGGTTTTTTATGAATGTTTTGAAAGATTCTTTTCATTTTATCACTTTTGTAATTTTAAAAACTCATGATCTTTAAATTTGAGAAGGCACAGAAAGAAGTGAACTATTTTGTAACTTTTATAAAAGTGCATCTGTCTTTCATAAGTAATGATTAAGTACATCATAAATTATAACTAGTTTTTATTTCATGCCCATATCAGTCTGTAGCCTTAAAAATTAGTCCTTTAAGTTTGAAAAAACATTAATAAGTTAGTAATTTCTAGTTACACAACTTCTCAAAGTGCATTTGATTCCATGTTCCTTTTTAAGTATAACCTTTACAATTTAATAAGGTAGTTGAAGATTTGCCTATATCTAAGTATGATGGAACAATATTAAAGAAATAAAAACTTACATGGCATATGTGTTATTTCATAGATGGATAATTTTTGTATACATGATACCTACATTTAGTAAATTCTTCAGTAGAACAGGAAAAGAAAGAAAAGATTTAATTATACAGCTTTTTTTGTAGTTATTTGGACATTACATAGTTTCGGAATCATAGTAAGAACTTGTGCTGTTTTCCTCCTAGGAGTGTATTTCCTAATTTAATATGTGGTATTTTGGATATTTATTTAGTGTGCCTCTAAAAATTACTAGTATTTATTTTGATTTTTGACAAGTAGAAATTAACAAAGTATAGTATAATTTTTGAAATAGTTATTTGACTAAGAACAAAATTTTTTAATTCTCAAAAGTATGCACACATTTAACTATCACCTTTTTGGAAACAGTAGTGATTTCTGATTTAGTGATTTAGTGATTTTAGTGATGGCATAGATAACTAATGGACAGCTTGCTTTCAGAGAAGTATTCAGTATAATAAAAACTTCATTTGAGTGATTTTAAAGATTTCTTTCTACTTACCAGAATAGTCATTTTTTCCTTGTTTTTAAAATGAAGAATACTTTGTTAAATGTATTTTTGGAAACATTTTTAAGGTAGTGTGGCTTGTCATTGCAGGTTTATCAAGTAGAAGATGTGTGTGAAGAAGAAATGCCAGAGGAGTCGGATGAATGTGTCCGGATGGATAGAACCCCACCCCCACCTACTTTATCTCCAGCAGCTATAACTGTGGGGAGAGGAGAAGATCTGACCTCTGAGCATCCTTTGTTAGGTGAGGAAATACCAAAATATAGGGGAATTTTCCTGTTTAATGTTAATAATGGAAAATATTCTTCATTGAACGTAGTGTTTAACTAATTTTACAGATTTATTAATTTGCTATTTAATTTACTATCAAACTAAATTGTTACTGTAGTAAACGACAGCAAAAGATGGAATTCAACATTTATTTTTTCTTTTTATAAAGAATAATGAGTTTATTAAAGAGTAAATAAGAATTATTTACTTTGTTTTTAGAATTCTTTGAAGCAGTAAAGCTGAGTCATTTATAAATTGTTCAATATCATCCAAATGAAAAATGTGCCATTTTAAGTCTTAGAAATTAGGTTTAGACGCATATTTTATGTGCCTATTCAGATTCATGTGTTGAGCTATTTCTAGCTTAAACATTAGAATAAATCAAAATTCCATTAGAAGATTCATTTATACTTTGTAAAAATCACAGATCATATCTGATATTCCTCATAATTTCTTATGATCTGGACCAAGTGCTTTTAAAACTTTAATATGTAGTACTTAAGTTCAGCCTGATTCTTACTAGAGACATGCATTTACATTTAAGCATTCATATTCACTTAATTCAGTACTTCTTATGAATTTAACTCTTCTGCTGCAGTATTTGGATATATGAATATTTCCATCTGCTGATTGTGGCATTTACCCTACCAGCTCAAAAAAAAATTTCCCCCTAATGTTAAAATTCAGTATGATTTTACATTTATTAGCATGTAAAGGTTTAATATAAAGATAATGTCATTTATGCACAGAGCAGCTCAAAATGTTATTAAATGCATAAAATAGCACACCAGCTTTTTTGTGGATTTGATACATTTTGAAAAAGGAAATCTAAAACCAGTTAATGCAGTAAAAATGTTAAATAGTTCACTTTCTACTCATTATATCAGGTACTGTGAATCCTACATATTTTACTACAACATTAACAGATGCTCACTAATTCCTAAAAACATACACCTCATGGTAATTTTTAAAATTTATGAATATTTAGATCAAGGGCTGGCCAACTATAGCTTGCTGTTCAGTTTTTCTGTTATGTATTATATGGCTCAAGCTAAGGATAGTTTTAAAATTTTTGAATAGTTAAATCAGAATAATCATGTGATAATTATGTGACATTCATTTTTTTTTATTCAGTAAGTTGTAGGAAGCATAGCCACGCTCGTTTGTTCAGGTATTGTCTGTCTATGGCTCTTCAGGTGTTCATAGCTACATAACGTCAAGAGTCACAATGAACTTTTGGCACTTTGCCCATAGTTTGCTCATCAGGATCCAAAATAATGCCAGTGTTGGTTCTGACTTTGTAAGTATTTGGTTCTGTTGATTGTGTGATGGGACTCATTAAAATAAACCAGAAAACCTCTGTAATAAGCATGAAGAAAGATGGTGCTGGGACACTGACTCTTAGACCAAAGCAACTTCTGTTTTCTTCTGGAAGCCACATCATCTTCCCTTTCCTCCTATCAAGCTTTTATTTTCTATTAATGGGAATCTCTGCAAAGGGTAGAAGGGGTAAATCAGTTTTCTCCCAACCCCCTCCCCTTCTGAAAATGGAATGTGTTTAGTCATAATTATATAAAGTAAGACAGTGTTTTCATGTAATTCAATATAATACCTCAAGAAGGTATGTTTAAGAAAGTTTTATCTGTAGTGTCAAGTCTTTGTGGTTTACTTATACTGAAAATGGGCTTGTGTTGCTTCCGATTTCCTGGCGTTTTGATTTAAAAGTAGAAATACAAGTTTAATTGAATCTTAAACTTGCATTGCAAGGGTGATTTTATTCAAATAAAATCACTAATGGTACTCATACTAAATTTAAAATCACTAAAAAAATCACTAATGGTACTCATACTAAATTTAAACATTATTGTAATACTGTACTTTACTTTTTTTCCTCAAGAATAGTCTGAGCTCCTGTCAAGCACATCCCTTTGGCTAAGTTGTCACCTACAATACTAGTTATTTTAATCTTCCTATAATTTACACCTCAGTCACTCTTAAATGTGGGAGGAAAAGTAGATTGTTTTTTAGAAGATTTTTGGATATTATCTGAAGATTAGACTCTTGTACTAAACAGTATTTTCAGGTCAAACCAAATTATATTTAAATTATCTTTTAATGTAAATCTAAATGTATTGTCTGTTTTCTGCTGCTAGAACAGAATATCTCGGACTTGGCTATTTATAATGAACAGAAAAGTATTTGATTGATGCTCTGGATGCTGGAAATTCTAACATCAATGAGTTGCTTTTAGTGAGGGTTTTAAGCTGCATCATAACATTGTTGGAAGACATCACAAGGATGAAAGTATGTGCACAAAGGAAGTCAAGTTCACTTTCATTCTAGACATAATGAACCCACTTCTGAGATAATAGTATCAACCCAGTCATGAGAGTAGAGCCCTCATGGTCTTAATCACAGTGTTGCTATGGATGTTAAATTTCCAACACATGAACCTTGAAAACACACATTCAAACCATAGTATGTAGCTTTATATTTTAAAATAAGACGTATCTGTAAGTCTGTATCAGTATAAATCTTTATTTTGTTTCAATTTTCCATAAATTTGTCTTTCACTCCCAGAAAAAGGCCTTTCACTCCCACTAGAGAATTTTATTTTTTTGTCCTTTAGGACAAAGGAGGTAAATGTGGAGATTTGATATTGTAGTGTTCACCTGTTTGATAATGCATATGTGCACTTTTGCATTTGTTCCTAAAATCAGCATTATTAGTTTTTGCTGCTACATTTTTAAAAAAGCTTTTTCCAGATTTATGAACTTAAAAATGTTTTCCAGTACACTTTGTCTAAGTGTATATGATAGAATTAGGTTAATGACTGGCTATAATAATGCTGATAAAAGCTCCGTGCTAACATTAATTACATTGGTGTTACTAATGGTAAACTGTTAGTATTTCTGTTGCTTCTTTAAAAATTACCTTTTGCTTTGTTTTGCTGAAGATGAAATCTATCATCTTATGTTAGGCAAATGAGCTGCATCTTCAACCTGCATTCTATTTTTATTCAACCTGCATTTTAATTTTTAAGAATATATGAAGATAACTATACTATCTTAAAATTTTGTTTGTTTTTATTTATATTTTATAGTGCTGAGATCTAACCAAGGACCTTGTTTTATGTTAGGCAAGTGCTCTAACACTGAACTCAGCCTCTACTACATTGTTTAATTAGCTGAGTTTTCTGTTGGGGGATTTTTCTGCTTTCTTGTTCTCTACCAAGGGTTAAGAGAGTAACGTAAGCATATGATCTCTAGGGCCAAACCGCATGGGTCAGTATCCCAGTTCTGTTTACTTGCTGTGTGCTGTTAAAGCAAGTAACTTAATGTCTCTGCGTCTTGGCTCCTTATCTGGAAAATGGATTTGACAGAATTATCTACCCAAGATTAGTTGTAAAGATAAAGTGAGTTAGAACTTGTAAGGCATTGAACATGGTACATGCATGGAATGCTCTGTAAGTGCTAGCTTTGGCAGGACATATACTAAATCAGGAGTACTCAGTAAGTATCATTATTATCTTTGCACATAGCCCTTTTTAGTTATCTTAAAACATTTGTACTCAGTGATATTCCTGGCGATATCAGCTACTTACAAAGATAGATACGGTTTTCTCTTTCCCCTTTAGCATGGGCAGTAAAGGGTTGGTACTACTGAATGGATAGGTAAAGTCTCCATTGTGGCCCTTAGAATTCTAAGGAGAAAAATCATAGTGACCCAGCTCTACATTCTGTTCTTTATTGGTGCTACAGTATCCCTCCAGATCAATATATATAATGCCACTGGAAAAAAAAAAGTTGTGTGAGATCTTGGTGGAGTCTCACTGCTTGAAGTTAAGGGTGATGTTTTGGGTAAGTCATTAACATTCTTATCTAGGATTTATGATCTTTTTTCATTTTCCAAGTATTTGCTTGCCTGCCCACAGCATTTGGAAGGTAGAAACAAGGACATGAGGAATTTAATATCTGTGTAGCTTTGGAAATGAAAAAAAACCCAACCAACTGTGTTTATAATTATTGAGTTGATAGTCTAAAACATTTTCATTTCTTATGAAAGATTTTTAAAACATTTTTGAATGATAAGTTTTGAGTTCTGTTCTTTAAAATGGGGATAATAGTAGTTTATGTGATTTTTAAAATTACTATTATTATTATTATTTTTTTTTTTGGTTTAACTCACAGTTTCAGGAGATCTCAGTTCATTCATGAGTGGCTGGAAGTGGTGGAAAGGCTTTTGTAGAGGCCTAGAAGGAGAAAAGCATTTCTGTGGGTATTAAGCTGATTAAATGAGATAATAAAATTCTTAGAACAGTTTGTGAAAATAACAGATGTTAAGTATTATTGTTGCTGGTACTTAGTATTGCATACTTTTTCATATTTGTGCAGGCAAGATGCTAAAGATCAAAAAATAACTTCTTTTTTTTCCCCAGAGCAAGTGGAATTACCTGCTGTCGCATCAGTTAGTGCTTCAGTAATTAAATCTCCATCAGATCCCTCACATGTTTCTGTTCCTCCACCTCCACTTTTACTTCCAGCTGCTACCACAAGGAGTAATAGTACATCTATGCCTGGTAGTATTCCCAACATAGAAAACAAACCTCCACAGGCTATTGTCAAGCCACAGATCTTGACCCATGTTATTGAAGGCTTTGTGATTCAGGAGGGATTGGAGCCATTTCCTGTAAGTAGCAAGCATATTTGTGGGCTTTCAAAATTGTTTACATAAACATTATTGTTGCAAATGTCTATTGTTATTATCTAGGAGAAAGCTTGTAATTTTTATCTAAAATCTAAGCTTCTGTACTCTTAATATATTTCCAAATAGTTTTCTGGAGTTTTGTGCTAGCCACTTAGAGGTATAAAGGAAGGAAAAAGTGAAGAAAGTTTGAGAATATAGGGGCATTGATTTTATACTTTGTAGAGAAAGGTAATTGGGAGCTTATTTCACTGAAATAAACTTTCTTTTTAAAAAGACTGAAGTGACATTTAAAATGTGTTTTACTATGTATTTATTTTTGAGACAGCAATTCAGTTTGTAGTTTAGGCTGGTCTTGAACTCACTCAGTAATAACCCAGGCTGGCCTCAAACTCGGAGCAGTTCTCCTTTCTCAGCTTCTTGAAAGTGTGCCAACATGCCCAGGTTATGTGGTTCTGGGGAATCAAACTTAGAGCCTTTGTGCTTACTAGGCAAGTGCTGTAATTGCTGTGCTATCCCTTCAGCCCAAAATGTATTATTTAAAAAATGTTATTTCTTGTGATACTTCATGAACTTTGAGTGCAGAAAATACTAACTTCTCAGTTCCGTAATACATCTGAAATTATTCAGATGTTGGTTTATAATTACCCAAATAGCTTTTCACATGTTCCTAAGCTTTGGCACAGTGGTAATTTGCTTTCCTAGGAAGTTCTCAACCCTGGGCTCAATTCCTACTGCTAAAAACAAAGAAAGAAAGGAAAGAATGAAGAAAGGAATTTCCTCATCTTTTATTTGTGCTGTATCCACATGGAAAATAGTAACATTGCTTAAGGAAAGAGATTATCCATCACATAGGATTTGAGAGAATTGCTTAATTAAATGGTAGTCTTTGAATTTTTAAAACAAGGAGATAGGGGTAGAGTTCAGTGGTAGTACAAGACCCTGGGTAGATGCCCAGCACCGCAAAAACAAAACCCAACAACAGCAAAAACTTCACCACACTCTTAAATGTACTGATATTTATAGGCTATATTTTTCAGTGTTAAACCCTACTACTGAAACATAGTATGGGATAACCTGATGGTTCATATTAATTTCTGAAAATACAGAATCACTGAATTTTAAGACTAAATTTTTAATGACTTGTCTGAATTAGGACACTAGGTTCTTCTATTTGACAGAAACTTTGAAGTGTCTAGTCCGCTAATGACTAGCGGTGAAAGCTTTAGCTGGGCCTGGTGGCACACCCCTGTAATCCCAGCATTCAGGAGGCTGAGGCAGGAGGATTGCTGTGAGTTTGAGGCCAGCTTGGGCACATAGCGAGTTCAGGACTAGCTTGGACAACAGAGTAAGACCCTGGTCTCAAGAATGAAAACAAAAACTAACTAAAAATTTTATGTCTACCTTTTATTTGAAGAATAAAGCATTTAATGAATAGATTTGGTCAGTGAACAAGTAAATTATCACAGATATCATTCAAATTTAATCATGTTACTTCTGAATGTTCTTTAGAGATTATTTCATTTCCTTCTCTTTTTAAAGGTGAGTCGTTCATCTTTGCTAGTAGAACAGCCTGTGAAAAAAAAGCCTCTTTTGGACAATCAGGTGATAAACTCTGTGTGTGTTCAGCCAGAGTTACAAAACAATACAAAACATGCCGATAATTCTTCTGACACGGAGATGGAAGACATGATTGCCGAAGGTTTGTGGATTTTACTTAAGATACCTTTTAATTTAACTTTGACCTTTGTTGATTTAAACAGGACAGTTTTTGTCTGTCACAGATTTTCACTTAAATATTTGCTCTCTGATAGTATACTATTTGACCAAAATAATGGGAAAGATAACCAGACTTTTATGCATTTCATTGTGTAGCTCAGGATGACCCAGAACTCATGGTCATACTGTTTCAGCTTCCTGAATAGCTGAGATCACACATTGTTTGTTCACTAACTAGATTCTTAATGACCAAATACTTAAAGCAGGAACATCGGTGCTGATCTATGCAAGTATCAGTTTGGTTTCTGAAGGACACTGGAGTACTTCCATCATACGTGAGAGAAAGTAATTCAGAATTTTTGCATCAAAACTCTCCCATTCTAAAACAAACTTAAGTAACAAATGACTTTTATTGAGTTAGCTTTAAAAATTTAGTTTTTGGGTTGATTTTAGCTTTCCACATATTTCAATGTGTGATATCAGAAAGATATTACAGTTGTAATTAGGAATATATACTCTTTATATCAAGAGTTGACTATATTTATTCAAAGAGAAAAATGTCACTAAATCTCCTAGTGCCATGGAATCCTTTAAATAGGATTTATTCAAAAAATGAATATGTCATAGAAATCAAAATGCAGTTTAAAAGGACTGAAGGAAAATAATAAAATGATACATTTTGTACCTTGAGATTGCTCTTTAAATTAGCAAATGATTATACTAATTTAAGGATGAGGTTTGGAATATCTGATTTAAAAAACAACAAATTAACTAAACTCTATAGGAACATCTTTGTGAGACTGTCCTGACTGATTTTAATCATGGCCCTTTGATACAGTTCAGTTTAATGTAGTAGAATTTAGTGAAGACTCTGTAGTAACGCATTAATTAACATTAATGTCTGAGTAATCGCCTTAATATATTCGTATGTGTCATCCCCAGTTTATTTTGCAAATGTTTATTGAGCCAGTACTAACACAGTATGTAGCAGCACATTGCTAAATTAAGCAAAATAACATGCTGGTATGCAAAATGACCACAGATTTTCTAACTCCTAATGGAGGGTACCTCTGTCATTGCTAGCTGTTTATGAACTATTGCAATGAATTTGTCACTGTTTTACTTATATAAATATCAGAGAATATAATAGAAGTATGAAATCTGATTTTTGCTACTTATATTGAGTTCATCTTGAATTCTTAAAATTTAATTGCTATCCATGAAAAATTTGAAACATACATAGAAACAGAGAGTTGTGTAACTTGTCACTTATGTAGACTCAACAGTGGTTTCCACATTATTTTGCTGTGTTAGCTTCATGCATCCTCTTTGTTTCTTTCTCTTCTGCCATTGCCCTCTGTTCTCTCTCACTACCTTCCTCCTTTCCTTTCTCCCTTCCCTTTTCCTTCTTCCCCCCCCCCCCCTTTCCTCCCTGCTCTCTGCATCACCTTTGTTATTTTCTGTTTTAAATAAAACCACAGTCTTTGTTTTATTTTATGGGTACATACATCAGTGAGCATCTCTGAAAAATACGCAGTGCCATATTACACATATTTTTATACTCTAAAATGTGCTCCACATTTAGAATTCTTTGGTTGTTAACAAATATCTTCATACTTACATATTTCAAATCTGGATCAAAACAAGGTCTATAATTGTGCCTTTTGTTAAGAGTTTAATTCTGAATTATTTGCTTTCAGTTCTATACTATTTTATCTGAGAATATTTCTCATTTGAAATAAGCAATAAAGATGAATGTGCAGGTGTTCTTTTCTTGCTTGTATCTATAGTAAGTGTATAAATGAAAATTCTTTAAGCTAAAAAGGGCTGTGTTCCCTTGTGTACGTTTATAGGAGGACCAAGGAAATCAGTTAAGAGGACTTCTAATGATACTTACGGTTCATAGTACCATGGACAGGTAGCAAGTGCTAGACTGCTAGAACCTTAGGGGTGTATACAGAAAGAAGTAAAATGTACTGTCTTCCCTCAAGGAGCTTTTAAATTTAGTTTGGAACTAGAGAAATCTTCATAACAGATAATAACTAAGGATTAACAAATAATAGATTTTCAGTGAAGAAGCATGCCAAACTGGCTGAGATTATTTCCATTTTGGTTAGTTTCCTGTAGTTGAGAGTTGACCTTATCTTAGATTGTTAAAAAATATAGATATCACATTTTTATTAATATATACATATGCAATACATAATGTTTACAATGAATTTGAGAATTTTGTGCACAAATATATCAGCATTACAATCCCTTCCCTTCCTCATTTTTGGTCCTCCGAAACTCTTCTCATCCCCCCTAACTCCCACTATCACCCCCTTTTGGTTCCGTAGAATGCCTGCATTCTGGGTTTCTCATATCAGAGAAATCACGTGATATTTAACATATTTAATCTTTTCTGTCTGACTCACTTCACCCTCAAGTCACCATTCTTTCTCTCAGCTTCCTACTCCTAGAATGGGCTGCAGTGGCCATATCCTGATGCTTCTTCTCTGGGTCCCTCAGAGCCCTTTATTGGGACAATTGGGTGGAAAAAAAATTTTTTTTTGATCTTATTGTGTCTTTGTTGGGATTCTTTAATATGATCTCACCCACAAGTCTACATAAGAAAAGAACTATAACAATGGGATTCATAAGGATAAAAATGTGAGAAAGTTTTTCTTAGGATAAACTTACATCAAAGACTGAATAAGTAAATTGCTATATTTAATGAACTTAAGTCTATATCACAAAAGTATATTACACATAAAGCAATAAAAATAATAGCATACTTAGTTATTTCAGAATTTTTAAAGAGTTCTTTCCCAGTGAGATCTCTCAAAGAGTCCTTTCAAGTATTTTCTGCAGTGCTCTGCTAGTGGTTGCAAATTTCTTTAGGGATTCTTGGTCATGAAAATTTTTATTTCTATTTCAATTTTCAGGGATAATTTTGTTGGATACAACAATCTGGGATATTTGCTGAGAGGTTTCTTTGAACAGGTAACAGGTATCAGGGTGTGTTGAAGGAGCAGAAATTTCTCTTGAGTTCTGTGCTAGGAGTAGGCAGTGAGGTTTGACCTAATAGTCTGATGGCTCTGAAGTATCTTATTCACTCCTGGCCCCCTCAGCAGAGCTCTCCTACCTGTCCTGGCTTCAATCCCCCAGGGGCAGGACTCCCCACTCTCAGAGGTGTTCCTTACTACCACCCCAGCTATTCAGTGGTCTTTTTGCCCCCTCAGCAACTGTCTCTTGTGCCTGTTTCATCCTAGACTCTGTTTAAGAGTGATCCCAAAAATCCTGATGTGCTTCTCTAAGCTTTACTGTACTCTAATCAGTTCAGTCTCAGGCTCTTTTTGTTTAAAGATGGCTCCTGCTTACATCATTGCCTCTTATGGCTGCCAAGCACTGTTGCTGATCTAGGCTCTGGGAGGTCTTTCTAGGGGAAGCTCACATTGCGTTTGCAGGATGCACTTCCCTTGTTCTTTTGGGGCATGGGGCTACCAACTGCTGTCATTTCTCACTTTCCTTGGGTCTGTGCTTACCTTGTCTAAGGTTCCTGGGCTCTGGACTTTCCTTGCAGTGGGCTCACAGCCATTTGCAGTTGGCCTGGGGCTGCTTCCTGGGACACTGTTTTCCTCTACTTCCAGTGTGTCCTTGGGATTTCTGACCTTGTGCTCTCCTTTCAATTGTTTGGGTGCTCCTTCCGCTCAGTCAGAGGCTCTGGGCTCCCGGCTTTCCTTCCTGTGTGGATGCTGGTGCCTCCAGGCTACTGTGGCAGCCTCCAGGGCTGCTGTTTTCCTCCACTTTTGATGTATCTTCAGGATTTCTGACCTTCATGTGACCTCTTTTCCATTATTGGGGTGCTCTTTCCTCTCCTAGCTGAGTCGAATGGACGGTTTTTAATTCCCAACTTTTTAAGTGAGTTCACAGGGAGACATTACACAGCTGTGTTACTCAGCTGCTATCTTGTATGGAAGTTCTTTAAAATACAGATTTAAGATAAACAGAAAGAACAGTTTAGGTCAGCATACCAGAGACAAATACATAAAGGATGCGTGAGTGCTAGGTAACTTGAATTGGCAGTGAACAAAGGTTGGATTAGAAGAGCAGTCCAAGCAAGACTGGCAGTCAGATTCTTAAGTACCCCAGAGGGAAGAAGGGATAAGGAATTATCTTGTTGTCAAGGGGATGGATACTAAAGATTTTAAGGGAGGTGATAAAAGAGTGGCTCGGTAAGCTTGTTGGTCATCTGTAAGATGTATTTAGTGCTTTGGCACATAATTTCCACCTGTATTATGGTCGTAAGAGGAAGGAAAGGACTGAAGGGAGACAAAACAAAAATCAGGAAGTGATGCATGAGTAAGGAAAGGAAGGTTTAAAGATGAGTGATATGGAAACTGGGGGACATAGCTCCATGGTCAGAGTGCTTGCCTAGCATGCCTAAGGCTCTAGGTTTGATTCCCCAGTACCACATAAGGATTAGCTGGGTGTGGTGGTACACAACTGTAATGTTAAACCTTGAGAGGCTGAGGAAGGAGGATTGTTACGAGTTCCATGCCAGCCAGGGCCATGTAGTGAGTTTAAGACCAGCCTGGACTACGTAGTGAGACCGTGTCTCAAAAAATAAAAGGAAAAGAAAAGATGACTGATGAGTTTCATAGTAGAGAAGTATTTCCAGAATGGGCAGATATTTTAAATACTTTATAGTTTTAATTTTTCAAGGTTAATTTTATAAGAAGCTCCATGTTTTATTGCTGTATATTCCAGTGTTTATAAGAATACCAGAGAGTGCAAGGATGAGGTCAGTTATTAATGGCTTTGGTTTTAGTAGTGCACAATTTCAGTATTAAAAAATGTTTATGGTGAAGATTACAGTCTTTTTAAAACAATAAACTGTGGTTTTATTTGTACTGGCTCTATAACCAGAATCTTCAGCCACTCGATCATGATTTTATCAAAATACTTTACTGTCTTTCCCTATAAATAATTATACTGACCATGCTTCTCTTTTTTTCTTTGCTGCTACTACTCATGTAATTTCAAGTCTTCAGAGAAATTGAAAAGTATCTCATACAAAGAAATTTGTAACATTAATTAGTATATAGGTGGCCACCGTAGCAGAAAACCAGAATATTACTTGATTAAGATAGATGTTAGGGTTTTTTTTTTTTTTTTTTAGCACAGTTCAGAGTTCAGCAGTCCAAAGCTTAGTGATGGTGAGTGCTCTCACTCCATTGTCTTGCATTTATAGTGCCCTAGACAGTCACTCTCATTTCTACAGTGGCTGATCTTCACACCACATTCTACCAGTAAGATGGGGGAAAGGTACCATTTGGAGTTTGTATACATTTAAACTCACACTGTGATAGTCAGAAATCAGCCATACCTAGGACAGAAAATTGTATCCAGGGTTACCATATCCTAGGGTTTTCTTTTTTTTGGGAAAAAGTGAAGAATGGATTCTGGAGAATTATCAGGTGTCCTTAACTTAGAATACCACTTTTATTAACTAAATCGACAATTCTTTAACTCCATTTGGTTCTGCAAATTTTTTTTTCAGTGTGAAAAAGTAGCCTTTTGAAAAGAACAAACATTACCAGATTAGTTAAAAATCCAACCAAACACCTAAAATAGGAATTTCTCAATTGCCAGTGTTTCTCACATGAAGAATAAAGCTGATCTGCCTTTGTCAGGCTGTTATCCTAAACTATGCCTATTTGGTTCTCTCTCCCTCTCTCCAAAAAACATAATCTCTTCTTCTTTATAAGGTATTCTGACCTTTTTAAAAATGGAATTGTACATGGGTTTTTAAAAAGCCTTTGAATGAGAGATTTGAGCATAGCCTGTTCTTGGAGTAAATTGAGGAATGGACTCTTCAGAGTTATATTAGTGGCAGTAGTAAGTGAGAGGTTCTCTCTTGATACAGGATTTTAAGAGTTAGGTCAGTTTGTATGAATGACAAAACAAGAATAATAGCAGTTAGGAGGAGTTAAGAGAACAGGTCCCAGGAATGTGTTGATAGACATTCTCACTTGATCACAACTGTTTCAAAGCCATCTCTGAATCAAGTGCGATTTTAAAGATCTTCTTTTTTGCAGCTAAATTGATGACTTGCTTTTGCTTATGAAGACAGTCAAGAGGATTTTCTTAAAATGAGCACTTGGAGATGTAATTCAGAGGTAGTGTCTGCTTAGTATGTAGGAAGGCCTGAATTCCACTCCTGTTCACCCCTGTCACACACAAAAAAAGGGAAGCAGCAGCCACTTATTAGTTCCTAAGTTTATTAGTCAAGATAATATATTTGGTGTCCTACCAAGGTCAAGTATTACTTTACAGGTTTTATTTTCTTTGTAATAATTCTTGCTATCCTTACTTAATTTAGCTCTTTTCCATATGCCTATCTGGTAAGTTGGGAAAATGTGAGTGTCTGAGTAGTAAGGTAATCGTCACCCTGTCTACATTTCAGATACCTTATCTTCATCTTAATACATTCAATTTATCAATCTTCATTAAGTGCGTAATATACAGAGAACACATGGAGGTCACAGCTCAAAGTTTTATTTAGTAGAGTGCTTTTTATTGCATATTTGATATGACTTGACATTGGAATTATAATGAAGCAAATGGCAAGTGTGGTAGATTTAATTGACAGATTTCATTGAAGTATTTCTTGAGCAGTTAGTAGGATCTTAGTATTTTTAGTTCTTACATAGAAAGTACAGAATGGAATGTTTTTTTTTTTCCACTTCCTGCTGGCCGCTCATTTTATTGTCATTTCAGTTCTTTGAGAAAGGTTTTATAAGCCCCATTTTACAGATGAGGAAGCGGGGTCATAAAGATTGGGTTACTTGATTCACATGACTTCTGCTGAGTAATTGAGGATTAGTTTGGGAGATTCTTTGAGTGTTATCCTTCAGCCTATAGACAGAGATTTGTAGGGGAAGGACTTTCTACCTTAGAAGGGAGCATTCTGAAAAAAAAAAACCCAGCAGTTAGAAATAATAAAACTATTTATAATTTAAAACTAATCCAAATTATTTTGATGTAGTATAGTGAACTATATATATTTATATCTTTGTATATTGTATCATACATTGAGGATATTTTTGCGTTATTTTATGTGCTCCTCTGAAATCAGACATATCGAGATTTCACTATCTTGAAGTCATCCTCATTTTCTCTAGTAAGAATTAAAGCTTCCTTCACTACAGCATAATGTACCAAATTTCATATGCTACACTTGGTTTTTGAAAGAGTTCTTTCTGGAGGATAGTGATTTTTTTTGTTTCTCACAGTGTTTATAGTTCTTTTCATGTTTTATAAATGCTGGATTCTTTGCAAAATGAAGCTCTTAAAATGTTTTGCTTATTTATTAAAAAAACTCCATATAAATTTTTAATGCAGAATTGAGAAGGAATTAGTACAGGTGGTGGTTTTTGACGGCTTACCCCCTGCCAGAGTGTCTATGAAGTGAAAACTTAAGGACCACTGCTCTGGAAGCAGTATCCAAAGAAAAGAGAAACTAAGAAAATTTGCCACATTAAATTTTTGGAATTTTTCTCCTTTGTTCCTTTTTTTTAGAAACATTAGAAGAAATGGACAATGAGTTGCTCAAGTGTGAATTCTGTGGGAAAATGGGATATGTTAATGAATTTTTGCGGTCAAAACGATTCTGCACTATGTCATGTGCCAAAAGGTATTTCTGTGCTCTTGAATTTCCTAAAGAACAACCAACCAACCAATGCAACTGAATCAACCCTTGTATAGTTTAACAGTAGTTAAAGCTAGATATTATTAAAAATGAGGAAAAATTAAACATTACGTGAAATTACATTGGATTTAGATTTTGCCTGTGAAAATTACCTTTTCACAACATTAGTCAGTTTTATAGTCTGCTGGTGGTAATATGCTTAGAAGGATCTCTTATTGTGAACTGATCAGGATGTTGTAAAATACTGTTGATACTTGAGGTATTGAAAAAAATTTTTGTTCTATCAACTGAGTGTCTTATCAATATTGAGATATCTGGATTTACTTTAAGTTTTTTTTTAACATCTTATTTTTGGTTTCTTTCACTTGTGGTTTCTAAATGGGACAGTTATAGCACAGGTATCCACATTGTCAACATATGACAAAATACCTGCCCTTTATAGATCGTGTTTTCAATAGTAATCATTATAATCAAATAGTATTAATAACAAAGAGATGTTAAATTTCTTTATTAAACTTTCAATTCCTAAGTTTATTTTACATTTTTAAAAACCCATTCTGGCTTAAATAATAAATATGCAGTGGTATAGATATTTACCACTAGTGTTGAAATAAATGCACAAGTTTGTATTTTTTAAATTTGTTACTATTTAAAAAAGAAATTGTCTCAAAGTTTTTAAGATCTTAATCATACACATCTGGGGAATTTCCTACTTGAACATTTTGTATGGGTGCCACCAAAATACACACAATAGAATTTAGACAAGTAATGTTTCTTGAAAAATTAGTTTCAGTGTCATTCTTTTATTCAAGTATTCTTTATGTTATTGTTAGAACTATAATAAAATTATATTGAAATCAAGTTTT
The DNA here is from genome assembly GCA_004027205.1 of Ctenodactylus gundi. Lineage (NCBI taxonomy): Eukaryota > Metazoa > Chordata > Mammalia > Rodentia > Ctenodactylidae > Ctenodactylus > Ctenodactylus gundi. The sequence continues at coordinate 1,129,638 of PVKB01000067.1, read as the reverse complement.
AACTAGAATTTTCAGTTTGCATATACTCAGGAAAAAACAGTACCTGTCTGGTACTAAGTGATTAAAAACTTTTGAGAACTTGAGAAATGGACTCTCCTTCAGGATATTTTAAAATTCTTGACTATTTAGAAACAGTCACACTTAATGCTAACATTACTCTTGTCCTAGAGATGATTGCTGAGTTGTTAGCACATTGCTGTACTTTTAGGTGAGCCCCACTGAAAGCTTAGTGGCCCTAATACAGGCATGTGTGGGGGAGAGACCAAGCATGGGAGACTGAATTAGAGCTGCTCCTGTTGGTATATGGGCTTAGCTGATGGGCTTAGGCAGCCAAATGTTTATGGACTAAATACCAACTAGAAAAGTACCCTTTTGGTTTTCCCAATAGGTAAAGAAGTAGTTTCAGTTAACATACCTAGGAATTAAAAATTGCTCAGCCCACAGATGAATACATAACCACAGCAGGAACCAGTGGAATTCTTTTAGGGTAAAATAACATGGTCATCAGGGCATTTTTATACTTTTAGGGGAAAATATTCCATCTTGTGATAGTTCCATAAAACATAAAAGAGAAAAAAAAATTTTTTTATATCTGGCTATAGTTAGAATAGTTATCAATACCAAACATGATTGATAATTTCTTTCTTGTAATTTTCTTCAATCAAAAGAGCTTGAAAATAAAAAATTACACAGGAATATGGTATGTAAAAAAATAAAAGAGGAACTTTATATACTTTTACTAGCCTTACAATAGCTTTTCAGAATTTTGTTAGACAATCTCTCACTTACAGGATAACTCACCCAGGTGGAGTGCTTCCATGGTCTCTGAGCAAATGATGATTTGAATGTTTTTAGGTGATTAGGAAAAATTCAAAAGAAGAATACTTGATGACACATGAAAATTATGTGAAATTCAAATTTAAGTTTTTGAAAACAATATTAATAATTTTGAGACTACTTTTACGTTGTGATGATGGAGTTGGGTGATTGTGTCAGAAATGTGTGTGGCCCACAAAACCTAAAGTATTTACTAGTGGCTCTGTATAGAACAGTTTCTAGACCTTGTTCTAGGGCTTTGGATCACACAAGATGGTGTAAGACTTTCTTAAGATATGATTACTTATAAAGATCTGTGTTAAAGAACATCAGGTAGTCTACTTTGGTAAAAGTAATAGTCCTTATGCCAATTTTGAAGAATTACCTACTTCTGAATTTTTTGAATAGTGGAAACAATAGAGTTATTGTGTAACTTTGGAATTTTTTTCTGAGGGTTTTTTTTTTTTTATTCCCTACTTGGCCCCCTGGTCAACAGCTCTCTCATTCAGCTACATCTGTAGATCTTTATATATATATATATACTTTTTTTGATACAAGGTCTCGCTCTGTAGCCCAGGCTGTTTATTTTTTAGTTTGAGATCAAGTCAAGTCTCAAATAAGTTGCCCACACTGGGCTTGAATTTATGATCTTCCCTGCTTCAACTTCCTAAGTAGCTGGGATTACTAGTAAGCATAACTGTACCTGGCTCACTCTTTGACTTTTATTCTAAGACTTGAAAAAAAATTTTATTGGCTGCTTGAGATCTTATCCCTGCTATACCAATCCCTTTATTAATCTCTTTTCAGAAATTATTATTTGGGAAGATACCAGTTTGAATAGACATTCTAAATATTTACTACAAAAATATTTTCCTGGAACCTTGACTTCTTTTGCTGCTATGAAAATAAGTTACCCTGTATTTTTCAGAAAGTCTTTATCATGCTCTATTTAGGAGAAAATATCAATATTTTGTAACAGGTATCTGGTATTATATTGAGATAGCTATTATTACTGTACACATTGGGCCATTTTTTGACCTCTTATAAATCCATTTAGCAATGTGGATTTACTTTATGAGGAATTAACAGTCCTAGTGAAGTATATGGCACTTGCTGATTTATAATTGATTTTTAAAGTCATAAACAGTATGTAGAGTGCCCATGTATTTTTTAATATTTCTTCTTAATTGAATTTCTTAGGTACAATGTTAGCTGTTCTAAAAAATTTGCACTTAGTCGTTGGAATCGAAAACCTGATAATCAAAGTCTTGGGCATCGTGGCCGTCGTCCAAGTGGCCCTGAAGGGACAGCAAGAGAACATATTCTTAGGCAGGTCTGTAGAAATCTTGCTTCAGTGTATAATACGCTTTTCAGAAATGCAAGGAAAAGGCAATGCAGTATTTTACTTGTACTACATTTTCCAGCTTCCACTTACTTATCCATCTGCAGAAGAAGACTTGGCTTCTCATGAAGATTCTGTACCATCTGCTATGACAACTCGTCTGCGCAGGCAGAGTGAGCGGGAAAGAGAACGTGAGCTTCGGGATGTAAGAATTAGGAAAATGCCCGAGAACAATGACTTGCTGCCAGTTTCACAGGCTGAGCCCTCTATATGGACAGTTGATGATGTCTGGGCCTTCATCCATTCTTTGCCTGGTATGTTATTCACTACTTTAGCCTGAAATGCTTTTCTAGCACATTTACAATTAGGAATTAGATTAAATTTATCTGCATGTTTTGCACAAACTGTCTAGAGAAGCACTGTTTATATGTACAAATTAAATGGCATTTGCTATTGAAATGTGATATCTTTCCTCTTGCTTATTCCTTCAGCACGACTGGGTGTTTTTTCATACCCCCCAAGTCGATAAAAACTGATTAGTCTGCTTCTGCTGTGACACCTCAGCTGGTGAAGATATTAAGGTGCTCTCTTCTCTTCAGTCTGATTTCTCTCGCGAGGTCAGTAGAGAGATTGGATCAGACACTTCTTCCCTCTGCTCATCTATTTTTCTATCCTATTTCTTCTTTATTTCCTAATTTAACCTTTTTAAAAAAGTGAAATAAGAGAGACTTTTTTACACTTTGTGAAAGCTAATCAAGGCTGTGTAGAATATAGTAGAATTCTGGCTTCCAAACAATCAAGCTGGCTCTTTTAAAGGAATCTACATTCTTTAATTTTTTTGATACTATGTCAAGAGCACTTCAGAAATTTTATTTTTCAATTAGCCATTTGAAATTATGATTTTCATTCTAATAGTAAGAATATCCTTATTCCTGTTCTCTCATTTTGATACTCTTTCCATCCATTAAGTCCCTCTTTTCTTTAAAGCAACAGTAATCTTTGTTTCCTCCAAAAGTCTGGCAAGTAAAAGCTATACCTTTAGAGAATTGTATCATTTTCTTGATTTAACTTTTCTTAAAAGAAATCATCTCATTTGGATTATGTCAGGTTTTTAAAAATTAAGTAATTATTTAGCCATTGTTGCTATCTTTCTGTCTGGGAAGGTGATCAGTCTCAGAAGTAAACCTAGAGCTTATGTGCTATGCAAGAAAATGTGTTTAGAGTAAAAGAGAAATAACAAAAAACTTTCCCCAATTTTAACTCGTATAATGAGCTCTCAGAAATTCTGTTCAATTGTTTGGTCAGTAAGGTGTTTTGTGTGTGTGCGTGGTATTGAGGTTTGAACTCAGCCTTCACACTGAGTTATATCCCCAACCTGTTTTTTTTTGTTTGTTTGTTTGTTTTGGTTTTTTTTTTTTCTTTGTACTTTTGAGACAGAGTCTCATCCGGTTGCCTAGGCTAAGCTTGAATTTGCCAGTCTTCCTTGCCTAGCCTCCCAGCCTCCCAGAGTGCTGGGATTACAGGCCGCTATCACTGTGCCCCGCTCAAGAAGCTTTTATAAGTATGTATTATTTTATTTAAAAAGCAGCTGGCCATTTCTAAAGAAAGGTGCGTGCAGTTGCTTAAAGGAGTTATACTTTCTTCTGGTCAAGACATTTGAACACATGCCTAAAAATTTGAGTTCTTGAGTTAATTGCCAGCCATGTGGGTTTAAAGTTTGCTTTAAATTTGATATTAAGGATGAGTCATCAGTGGTTGTAGTTTTAATATTTAATAAAACTAATCTTGAGTTTTTAGGTAGTATAGCTATCATGAGAACCAGCATTGGAGTCCATACTGATCACGAGGTGCTGGACTTTGTCATCTTCAGTTGTCTCTGTCTTCCTAAAGGAGGGTGTGTCATCTGTTTGTGAGTCTCATTTCTTAATCAGGAGACATATTTCTTTCATTTGGAGAGGAGACTTGGTTGATACCCTGAGGAAATCTTTTTGTCCAACTTGTTAACAAGTGATAGATACTGCTGACTCTTCTGTTGCTTCCTGTGGGGTTCTTTGGGAGGACGGGTGGGTAGAAGGGGCAGTTGTCCTGGCATCCTTTTGCCCTTCGGCTTCTCTTGGCTGCTTCATGAGAACAAAGGCCAGCTAACTGCCGTATGTCAGTCTTGCTTCTTTTGAGTTAAGAAAAAGGAAACTTATTGCTTAGCTAGAGATCCTTCTCTTTTTGAGTTCATCTAGACAATTTTATTGTAAATTATTTAGGAGCATTATATATAGCTTTAAAAGGAGATTGCTTTTTAAATTTAGAATTGTTTGGCACTGCTTTAGAATCTACTTACTCTGTTTTTCTGTATTGAAGAAATGAGAACATTTCCAAACTGCTTTGATAGGCCAAATAATAAGTTTATTTATGTGATGTTATTAATATACCACAATTTTCAGTTTTTCTCTGAATAATTCGTGAACCATAAGGTAAATCTTAAAACAGAGAATGCCTTTATCTTCATTTCTTTTTACTTCCCTGGTCTTTATAAATTTCATTGAGCCTTTTTATAGCTCATTCAGGGCTATGTATTTTTATTTTCCCTGAGGCTTTTCGTCTTAAGTTTTATTCATATGAACAATCTCACAAATTTGTAATCTCTTGTATTTTCTTTCCAGTTAGAATTAACTTCCATCTCTAATCAGGGCATCTGTGTTTACTCTTAAGGTTTTCTTCTGCCTTTGAAGATCATCTCATTAGCCATCCCATTGAGATTTGGAGCTTATATGTCATACATCCATGTCTCGGAGTTTTCACAAGAGTGAATAATTATTGTCTTGTAACTTTTTGTGCACTAAAAGGTTCTCTAGCAATGGGCTGATAGTGTGTGATTATAATCTCAGCTCCTCAGCAGAGTGAGGTAGGAGAGTTGCATGAAAACTGGCTTGGGCTATTTAGTGAGTTCCTGTCTTATTAGGAAAAAAAAGAAAAAGGACTGGGGAGAGCCCTCTGTCCAATCGATCTCCAGGATGGATGGATGGATGGATGAATAGAAGAAATGAACGAGCTGTTGATTCAGATTAGTGGTAGGGTGCTGTTGTGTTCATTCCTTAGTACTCCTCCCTACAAAAGTTCTCTGCTAGCATAATGCTTTTCATTTAATTGAGTTATCCACTTTTCTTGACATGACAAACTGCCTTTTACAAAAACTATTCTGTATTCACTGATCTCTGAATCCACAGATTTGATTTCTCTATAGACATATAAAGCAAGGATCATTTCTTGAAAGTACTAATATTAACTAGTTTTGTAATACTGGTTTTGAGACTTGTTTATTCTGTACTATAGAGTGGCAAGTGATATCTTTTCACCAGTTGGTTTTTATGAAGGACATACCTATTTTGGGCTTATCTGGAATAGTGATTGTGGACACTTGCACAGTTTGGTTGCTACCTGTGTAGAGCTCTTTACCTATACTGAGAGCTGCACTGTACATAGTCCTGATGAGGCCAGCTGAGTTGCGTGATTGCCTCAGTGGTACAAGTTATATTCATGTTGCTGAACTTGAGCCATTTTTACAGAAGTAGATGTTAATATTAGAAATCAGAGCTTTAGCTTAGTATACTTTGAGCACTTAAATTTTAAACTTTTCCAATGAGTTTGATAGCAAATCTGCTTCTGCTTTTTCTTCCTCTTTTCTGTCATTTTATTTTCTTATTTCAGTTTAAGAAAAATGTGGTCTAAAATTAAAGAAGTACTGCATTTCTATGTAATCATTCTGTTTCCCAGAACACTTTTTGTTCTTGATTATCTTGAGAATGCAGTTACTGTCCCCATTGAGAAGATACCTCAAGAGGAATCTCACAATACCAAGGAGTAAGAGCATGCTGTGTATTTTCCTCATGGAGAAAACCTTATTTCTGTTCCCAGATGTAGCTTTTACGGTCTTCATTATTCATTCCTCCTGTTTTCTGGGTCTTAGGAAGTCCTTTTCTGTCTTTCTCTTCTTTCCTTTCTTGTGTTCTTGTGAATAAAACTAAAGAAAGAGGAACATTAGTTCTTACATAAAATGAGGATGAAGTCACAACTAGATGCAAGATTAGTCAGTTTTGTCTGCCCAGTTTTATTGAGAGCTACCTCTGGGAGAAGAAAAGGGACTTTTTTATGGTGACTAATGCCATTTTATAGTTTCTTTCACTTGGTAAATAGGCAAAACCAAAACATTTTTGTAGAGGGCATGGAAATGTCAGGTTTTTTAAATAAATCTTAGAAATTATCAAAATTGAGAAATTGAAAAACTGGTTGCTATGTAGGAAAGACTACAAATACAACTGACAGCATATGTGGAAGAAGAAATGACCAAGCGAAAAATGGCAGCCCAGAGGAGCACAGGAGAAGTGCTTCCCTCCTCCAGGCCGCGCCTCTGTGGCAGATTATGTTCTCTTCATCGTTTATCATTTATTCACATATCCAGTGCTTCATTTACTTAAGTTTATGCATTCCTCACCTATAAAGTACTTTGTGTTTGGTGCTGGGCTTGTCAGGGACACGTTATCTTATACAAACAGGAAGATGCTATATTTGCAATGAAAGGAATTACCACTGTAGCAAAATTGTGATATTCAGAGGTTATTATAACCATTTCCGTTTTTAATTAATTTTGTGTCTTCCCTTGAAATGCTGATTTGAATAAAATAGACTTTAAAAACTGTTTCTATTCTTAAACTTGTTTTTATGATTTTTTATTGTCTCTTAGAAGGAAGCTTTTTTTTTGCAATCTCTTCTCTTGACTCAAGTCATTATCTAATCCACTGTTTTCTCTACCTTAAATGGGAAAGTTACTGAGTATTCTGGATATGCAAAAATTTTGGTAGACAGTAAAAATATCTGAGTCCCAGGTAGAAAGTACTCTTACCTGCTAGCATATACCTAGTTTGGACTAAGAGCTATGATACTGTTATTTGGTAGTTTTTTAGCCTCCATGCTCACATTTTAATAACAATTTGTTTCTTTATAAAAAATGGAGATGAGTCCAGTTACATAGTCCATTGGAAGGTAAAAGTGTAAGTTAAACAGCATAATACATTTTAGCAGCATTACAATACAGTGATCTATAATCTGAGGGATTTGTACTATTCCGAGTGGACAATAAGAATTTGGATGTCTTGGCAGTAAAAATCATAAGTTAGGATAAGCCACATTTGATAACCAAGTGGTACACTAATACTTAAGAAAATATTTCTGTATTATTATTTACATGGCAGAGCATTATATTTTATTCTTTTGTTTGTACCTCTGTGTGAAGGACATATTAAGCAAAAATAAATTCATGAAGTATTATAGCTAGTTAATCCAAATATGAATGTGTGGTATGCTTTGAAGACACCATAATCTTTTTTTGTGAAGGATATGTATATCAGCTCATCATTCTGCATTTTTAGTTCTTATTTGTTATATTATTTTTAGAGCAAAAATACCAAGTGAGTTGCTTTAATTTCAAATTAATTCCTATTTTCAGAATCTCACTAAATATTCTTTTGTCATGGGTGAAACCCAAAGTACTTTATTTATCAACCTTTGTTTCATATTCTTAGATCCAGTGAGAACATAACTGTGAGGTAATGTCTGATTGTTGGTTAATTCTAATTTCCTCTCTCTGGTTAAATTCCAGGCTGTCAGGATATTGCAGATGAGTTCAGAGCTCAGGAGATTGATGGACAGGCTCTTCTCCTGCTAAAAGAAGATCATCTTATGAGTGCAATGAATATCAAGTTAGGACCAGCTCTGAAGATTTGTGCACGCATCAACTCTCTGAAAGAATCTTAACAGGAATGTGAGGCTTCGATATAAATACCAGTTTTACTCTTCTTAACTGACTTGTAAGGTAAAGGGTATGCTGGCTTAAAACAGTACTATGGAGGATGGCCAAGCACATTGGGATCTTTGCATCAAATGGCATTTCTTCTACAGATAGAATTCCTGATACATTTTCATAATTAGCCAACATTAGTAAAGTTAATTTTACAGGTTACATGCAACATTGAAAGACTTGTTATAGAGGGCCATATTTTTCAAAGAAACGTTATAAACTGATAATTTTTTAAAGGTGATGTTTATCATAATGTAAAGAATTCTTTGAAAAGTAATTTGATGATTTCTCCTCTTTTGATTCGGTTTTCTTACACATTTTTTCTAACCTATTAATTTTCTGAAAGTTGTCATAGAAATGTTGAGTAATGTAGGAATCCATTGATGAAATCATATATAATGAAGCATCAGTTTGAATTTAAAAACATGTGTTTTAGACAAATATTTTGTCTATAAGGTTGTGTTCTAGCATGAATAGTACTGATCTGGAGGTCAAGAGTTGGTTTCTATTCCACACAAACTAACCATTTGACTTGACTAACACGTTAATTTTCCTCTCAGCTTTAGTAGTTTAAAGCAGTAATTTTGGTGGAGGATAATTTTCCTTCTCAGAGGAAAATTATCTAGAAATATTTTGGCTGAAACAGTTCAGTCCTGGGCGTAATACAGGGTTTCATCTAGTTGGAGGAAGCCAGAGATGTTCTTAATATCCCTCAATGTACATTCAGGTCAGCCCTTCACAACACAGAATTATTTGGTCCAAAATGACAATAGTGCCAAGGTTGAAAAACTCTAATGAGAAAGGAGTGATATGTATTCTTTTGTACCTTAAGGGATATTTTTAAAAGATGGAGCATGGTAAAGAATACATATAAAATAAGGTATTACTCAGATGGCATTAATGTCTGAAGTATTTCTTCCAGTTTTAATATGAGTACATGAAAAAGGGGAAAAACCATATTGGCATAAAAATAATGACTAGCTTACAAATAATCTGACCCTCAGACCGTATTGATTCATATCATCTTTCATATCTCCATGCCTCTCTGTACTGGTGAAGGCATGATACAGTTTCGTCTGTGAACTCATACACCTTTTCTGGCAAGGGAAGTTTGTCCTAGATATGTGTTTGCTCTTTGGACTTCTTGTTTCTAATATTGAACATGCTGAGTCAAGCTAGAATGCACATTCCTTATATTCCTTATTCCTTTACAATTTCATGCTTTCTGCAAAGCACTTAGTGATTTCTCTTGGATGATCATGTGAGATTTAAACCTATTTTAGAGCAAACCTTCCACTGACGAGTTTTCTATAGAAAGATGACACTAATAACTGTGGGAATTCTGAGAGCTTTATAGTCCAGGATATAAAAAATTTGAAAAAATTATGGAGGTTTTGTTTTGATCATTTTCTGTATCTTTACTACATGACTGAGATATTTTAGTAATGTAAGGAACATACATTGATATTTGGCCGCAGAAATTCAGAAGTGATGACAAAGAGTCCATGAGTTTCATTCATTCTCACAGCTTTTTTGAAAAAGATTGTGTTGAGCTAGTAGAATACTAAAGATGTCACTGAAGACATCACAAATATTTATCTTTTGGCTTTGTGTACATTAGAAATGTTGATTATTTTTATACAAAAATATAGCGGGTAATTTTTTTAATCTTTAGATGCCTCTTGTTTGAATGTATGCTTTGTGGGATTCTTTGTGTAGTAATGTTTTTAAAAAGATGTTTACTGATAGTCATGTGTAGGACTAGAATGTATAATGTAATATAAGGCTCATTTCCAGACCTACAATAGCTTGTTGTCTGTGTTACATAATTTTTGTTTCACATTTTTTGGTTACTGGATTTAAGTTTCAAGGAAAGATAGTATTCTATAATCAGTTTTCATTTGTTATTAACCACCATGACAGAATTATCATATGCTTTACCCCTCATCTTGCAATTTCAGAACATAAGTACAGTCTAAGCAGTAGCAAGATTGCCCATCGTATGTGAGGATAGGTGGCACGAAAGAAAATCTGCCCTGGAACTCGCACTTTGTTGGCGTGGATTAATGATTCAGGAATGGACTTCCCCTAGCAATAAGAGTTCTGTCCCATTACTATTTAGTCTGTATAATAGCCTTTGGGGTATTAACTTTATACTGCATAGTAAGTTCTCCTTTTATTTACTTCCTGTACTGATACCAGTCATTCTCTACTTATGGAAAGCCTCTGAGCCAAACACTGCCTTAGGTATTCAGAGAGGCTCCCAAAAGGGGTTTCTTTTGGAGAACACATAATCCTAAATCTTCAAACTAGTCCAGATCTGCTATTGTCCTCACTTAAACCATACTCAGAGAATACACTTGGTTTTTCAAATGGCTTTTTTTTTTTCTTAGAAGTGGTTTGTTCATTGCTATCAACTGGTAGTTCTACCGCTGAGGCAGCTAATTCTAGGTGATTTAATCACCTTAATTTCAAAGCTTTAGTTATCTATCTTATCAAATATGTATGTGACTTTGGGTATCTGTGTCTGTTATGAGCTTTAAGTCATTTCAGTGTGATATAGGTGGGAAGAGTGCTGTTATTTTCATTTCCTTTAATATTTCTGTTTTGGATTTTGATTAGGCAGAAAGAATGATAAACAGGAAGGGATAGTAGGAGGTTCTTCCTATCTTACTACCTGAGTGGATGCATTTTATAACTTCTTTAAAATGCCACACTCTTTCCATTTGAGGAAAATTGTAATTTTGAAATTTTAAGTTTTATGTTCCTAGAAAAGTAAAGAAAATGAGAGGGCTGGTTTGTTCGAAAGAAAAAATAAAGATACAGCCATGCAGCTTTGATATAATCATATAATATGAGAGAGAGTGGTATCCCCAGACCTTCTACCCTGCTAGTGGCATATAGCTTTTAAATTGGAAGTCCCAGTTCAAGGACATCACCTAGGAACAGAGGAAGTACAACCTGAGGAGAGAAATGTTAGTGATCAGGATTGAGATTGAGGGCTGGGGGAATGGTTCAGCAGTTAAAGCGCTTGCCTAGCGAGCTCTGTGTCAAGCGCTAAGTACCTGAGTTGGATTCAGCAGCCCCACATAAGCTGGGCATGGTGGCGCACACCTGTAATCCCAGCACTCAGGAGGCTGAGGCAGGAGAATTGCTGTGAGTCCAAGGCCAGTCTGGGCTCCATAGTAAGTTGAGGACCAGCCTGGGCTACAGAGCGAGACCCTGTCTCAAAAAAAAAAAAAAAAAAAAAAGATTTAGAGTGAAGCAGACAAGAGGATGTGCCACATTCATTTAGCTGACTTACAACTGAATAAATTACTGCACTTTTGAAGTTAACATTCATCTTTTACCTTGTTTACGATAGAAAAAAAAAGCTTGGTATCCCACTACTTTTGCTCCCACGTATGTTGTAATCTCACAATTACATGAAACAAGTATTAGTGACCATGCTTTAAATAATTTTTAACATAGTTCATCTTCAAATAAAATATTATAAAGTTCTAATCAGACATCCATTGACAAAAACAAGTTTTAGATTGAAATATCTTAGAAGCACTTCCAAGATTTAGGTTTCACCCTGGCACAAGTGTGGTAAGGAGGTAGGGTCTTAATAGTCTCAGGCTGTACTTTCATGTGTATAAATAATTTTGGAAAGAATATACTATTATAGATGCATGTGAATGAAGCTGACCAGTGAATGGAATCTTACTGGAAACACTGCTAGAAAGTTTTAAAGATGTATCTTCAAGCAGAAGAGCCTATAGTTTGAACAAGTTTTAAAGATGTATCTTCAGGCAGAAGAGCCTATAGTTTGAACACTCTCCTTACCTTTGGATACTAGTACAGGAACGCATGCCGCCTACTGGCACTGTATGTTAGCTAATGATATTTAAAGGGCCTAACCTCACTTCCTTTCTAAAGCTGCCCCCAGTCTCTTAAAATTAAAATTGTCATCGTTGGGAGACCTTTACCTTGGAGATTTTGTAGTGGAGCTAACTTCAGGGAGTGCTGGAAACCTGGGCAGGCAGACCTTTCAGTATCTAACAGTCATATTGCCATGACGTTTTTGGGCAGTGGAAATTGGCAGGTATGCACATTGTTTGCTCAGTATGTATCTTGTGCACTATGTAGATGTAAGTAGCTGTGCCCTGGGGAAGGTTTTCTATGAGAAAAGGAGAAAGTGGAAGAGGAGACTAATTGGAAGATTAAGAAATCTTATTTCTTCTACTTGGTTGGCTTGTGACTCAGTCTAAGAATTGAGTGACTAAGAACTGCAGGGTGTCTCTTTTCTGATCTGTTTCTTTGGTACAAAGTAATAGAGATCATAACATATATAGTTCAACCCATCAGTATTGGCATTTTATTATCATATTTGATTTCATCTCAAAGACTGATTCAGTTTAGGTAAGTTCAAATACAATATTTAGGGAAAGTTAATATACAATTATACTAAAATTTAATTTCAGCCTATGAAGCTGTGTATCTTAAAATTATTTGGGAAAATACCTTTTGTTAGAAGATAGTAAAATGTATCACTATACAGTTTTCTTCACAGCAGTAATAGAAGCCCTTTCTTCAGTAAAAGATATTTAAAAATATATTACTTGCAAAAAGTTTCCAAAGTATTGCCTTTTTAAGGAGCTTATTTATTGTAAAGTTATAGTATGAGAAAGCTTCTTTTGGAAGTTCAGAGATAATCATTACTGTCAGTTCCAGAGAAGAATATGTGTGGAGTCCATACCCTTTTTTTGGATCTGTAGCACAGCTTCTGTAATACAGATGGTCCCTTACGTTCTACTCAGACACATGCACACCCCTCAAGTGTCAGGTGTAGAACCTTTTCGGAAATGTTTACCATAAATGTTTTGTATTTTTCCCTCTCTTAATAGTTTATGGACATTTCATCATATTTAAAGACAATAGTTTTAATCACATTTTAGAGAAGAGGTACAAAATGAATTTCTGGCTAAAGTTTTATGTTAGAAAAAATGTACAACTCTTGTTGTCAGTGGTATTCGTGATACTCAGTATGAATCCATACCAAAAAAAAAAAAAACACACACACACACACATTGTTTAAAAGAAGTCCAGTAATGAGTGAATTTTAATTTGGACAAAAGTATAATTTTGAAAGTTATGCAAGCATGTTATAGTTGTAATGGTATGACTCTTCAATATAAAAGTAATGGGGTAAAACTTGTAATCATCATTTATTGGCATAAAAAGTTAAAACTTCATGCAGTATTGTTAATGTTAAATCCATGCTTTATGGAGTTTTGATGGCAGTGAAAAAATGATATTTTGAGAAAGCATTACGGTTTGTAGTTATCATTGAAATAACATCAACCTGTCTTAGAATGAATGTTTTAGTTGTGCTGCAGGTAAGCCAGAAATGTTAAGTGTTTAAAATCTTTTGTTTATAAAGCTTGTCTTAAAGGTATTCCTTTTCTTTGAATAGTATTAAAATGAATAAATAATCTGTCAGTACTAAGTACTAGATAGTCTCACTGAGTTTAACGTGAGTGAAGATGGAGCACCCTGGCCTAGACAGGGCTCATTTCTAGTTGGACTGTGATCCCTTGGGCAATTACTTGGTATTTAAGCTCTCCAGATTGTTCATTATCATGCCTGCATTGCCTCCAATGCTGTTTTGGCTTACAGCATCTTTAAGGCACCTACTGGCCTGAAGTGATTGTAGCAGGTCACATAAAGGGATACGTAAGAAGCTGTGCCCATTTTATTCTCTTTTTCTTTTTAACAGTTTATTTTATACTTAGGAGTTTATATTAAAACGATTAAACATCCCCCTCCTGGCCGCTGTCCTGTATTCTAAGGATTGAGGTAGTGAAATGTACATAAGCAAATGAGGACCCTTTTCTGAATGTCACCTGGTAATAATCACTCAGCATTATGACCACTTGAGTATTGTCAGCTGTGCTTACATTCACCCATTTAGCAAGCAAACCATCCATGTGAGCACTGTACTGCAGTTAAGAAACTAGGAAGTAAAATCTCAGACAAAATTGATGTGGCTCAAATAAACATTTTTACTTTTCAACATGTACTGACTACACATTTGGAACTGAGAGGGAACTCTGAGTATCAGCTAAAGGATTAGGTCAGGTGACACTGAGGGAGTCTGGATCACATCACACTTCCCATGGCACATTTACTACGCGTCAGTTGGCCATATACCTGATAGGTTACTTCAAAGTAGTTAGCACTGAGAACTTATGTTTCAAGAATATTGTGATAACTAGTAGTCCCCATTATTTTGACCTTTTAATCTGCTGTTGCTGTGCAGTGTGGCAGGAAAAAAGCTGATATTGATTTATTGTACTTTTTTAATGATAAAACCTTTATACCCATTGTTGACAGTGTAGCAATTTTCTAAAACTGAAAAATCTCAAAGGAAATAGCGAGAACAGGCTTTTTTAAAAAAAGATTATTCACAATACATTTTATTGTATTTTAAGAGTATTACAGATAGCCACCTTTAAAACATGGAAGAAAGAGTAAGAGAAAGCACATGTATTAAAAGGGAGCCCTTTTAAATGAAGAAGTGGTAAAAGTTTGAATTGGCAAATGTTTGGGGAGTAAACATTCAAAAGGAGAATCACGTATTAATGGTATAAAATTCCTTTGTCACTTTGGGATTCTCAGTCATACTTTAATTCTAGCTTTAAAAATTAAAAAAATGTCAGTTGATACAATCTCCATGGGAATAATACATTTGTAAACTTTTATAGTCATAGTTACAGTTTTTAAAAATCCACATGTTGTGTGAGGATCCACATTAAAACTGACTCAAAACAGGGAACACAAACATCTAAGTTGGGTTCTGGTACTGTCTAAAAATACCTATTTTAGTTTTTAAGGGGTAGCTAATTTTTCAAGTATTTTATGCTGTTAAAATTGCTATTGCATACTTTTTAAGATACATAGTCTCAATTTGAAAAGTTAACTTGAATGTGCAAAAGTGGCATAATTTTAAATGTAGTTTCCAAAGTTGTTTGATTCCCAATCACTACGCTTAAAAGATTGGTCTTTTTCGTTTTTCCATAAGGAGAAAAAAGTGTGAAAGTGAATTCTAAAAAGTATCCTCGAGGATGATGCTTGGAGGTGGGATGTTGTTGGATACCGATGTACAGGGGCAAGATCTTAACAGTAGTGAAAAGTGCCATAAGCCAAGCTTTGATTAAATTAGCACGTTGTCTTTTTAAAATTTTGTTAACAAAAGCAAATTGTTGTGATAAACTTTATCAAAGTTTTGATGATTCAGCACATTGATTTTTAAAAATTCCTTCCCCCCGTTCTGAAATAGAACTTTCATATTAAAACCTCCAACAGTAATCCACCCAGGATGAACAAAGCATTACCAAGGGGAAAGAAAATTTTTATCTTTACAGAAAACAAAATGTTAAGATTATATATAAATATATTCTTTACATTGGTTATTGTATTCAAGTTCTCCTTACAGGAAATAAAAATAGTTTTAGCATTCTTAGCATTAGAATTCTTAGACTGGTGTCTGTAGCTAGAATTTAAAAATGTGTAACCTGAAAATGAAGTTAATTTTACATTATAAGAGCACACCATGGATTTATGTAAAAATAAAAGTATTCATTTGGTGTATTTTTTTAAAAAAGAGAAAGCACTTTCATATTAACAAGTAGCATGTGTTATGAAGTTTCGATTTTCCTATTTGTTGTGTCTCTTCAGTGAAGTAAAACTGAACAAATGTTAATGGCAACATTATTAAATGAAAGCACCTTATACCCTGCTGCTTAAACCTGCTTGTTAACTGCACCTTTGTTACCTGCACATTTTCAGATAGAATATTGTAACGTTGCTTAACATGTGGGTCTGGATGGAAGATTTGTGGGCCTACAGGATCATTTATTTATATTGTTTATATTACAATAATATATTGTAGACCAGTTGTAAGTTCGTTTCTTTACAAATAAAAGTCTCTTCCATTTGGCCAGTCTGTTGAAAGTTCTCCTCACTTAAAATTGTAAAAGTTGTTTCTATACTAACATTCAATATATTTTAAAAAATATTTCATTTGCACATTATGGACAATTGAAAGGTAATGTATTTAGAGAAAAAAGTGGAGGAGGCCAGGTTTATAAATTCAGGTGGTTTAAACAAATTGGAATGGTAATAAATAAGACCCTTGGGCTGTTGGCAGCCAGAATGTCCAAACCTGGTATCCAAGGGACTCTCATAGAACTGTTTTGCCATGGTGTCTTTCTATTTAAGTCCATTTGATTCATGGTGTGATTTAGCTTTAATATTCCTTGGTCGATTTTGTCTGTTTGATCTATTTGGGAGAGTTGGGTTTTAGAGGCCCCCTAGTATAATTCTACTGAAGTCTTTTTGAACTTCCATATTCAGTAGTTTGTTTCATGATGTAATTGTGAGCTCTTCTAGTGTACAGTGTCTTTGTGTCTTCTGATTTGTTTGGGTTTGAAGTCTGCAGCACCTGAGACTAGTACAGCTCTTCCTGGTTGTTTCCAGGCTCCAGCAGCCCTTTTACCTTCAGTCTTTGGGCTTCCTTGTAGGTGAAGTGTGTCTTTCGCAGACAACAAATGGTTTTGTTTTCTGATCCAATCTGCTAGCCTGTGCTTTCATTAGTGAGTAAAGACCATCAGCATTGAGAGTGATCATTGTAAGATATTCTTAAGAGTCCAGCTATTGTCCTTTTCTTCTAGTGTTTTTTTCTTTTTGTTACACTTTCCCTTTTAGTGTGTCCTTAAGTCTGTGTTCTTTGGTGCTGCTTGTCTCTCCGTAAGATTTCTTCAGGTATTTTCTACAACGCAGGACTAGTGGTTGCAAATTTCTTTAGGGTTTACTAGCCATTAAGTATTTATTTCTCCAATTTTCAGGCATAATTTTGCTAAGTTACTACCTGCTTTCTTTTAAAGCTTGAAAGATTTTGTTCCAAGATCTCTTGGCCATTAAGATGAAATCTGCAATAATTCAAATGGGCTTGCCCTGGTACAGTGTTTGCTTTTCTCTTACTGCTTTTAATGTCCTCTCTGTTGAATTTCTAATATTTTGATTATGATGTCTTGTGGTAAGGTTCTTCTCTGGTCAAGGTATTTGGTATTATTTTAAGCTTCTTGAACTTTTTTTCTTTTCCTAGATTCAGGAAATTTTCTGCCATCATTTCAGTGAATAAATTCTTTATTCTTGTGCTGTCTTCTGCTCTTTCTCCCACACCCATAATTCTTTGAATCACTCATCAGCTGTTGTATCCAGCTACTTTGCTCATTTCTTATTTTGATGTCATGCCTGATTACTACATTAGTTTCCTCAGCCTTGTCTTCAGGGTGTGAAAATCTGTCCTCGCAGTGTGCAAACTGGCTTCCCCTGCTTCCAAATGAATTTCTTATATCCTAAACTTAAGCCAGATTCCAGATTTCCCACTTCTCTACCAAAATGTTCCTTCATATTTTACATTGTGTTACTTACCTCAGCCTGCCTTTGTGTCTCTGTTCAGTAAGCTTTGTATTCATTAGGCCCATTATCTTAGTAAACTCCTCTTTAAACCCAGTGATCATTTAAGAATGTCAAACTGTTTGCATGAACCAGCTGGTGATGACTTAATTTTTACTTCCTTTCCTATGAGTTCCACTATTTTGGGGCCCCATGACATTAGCTTCAGGGGATCAGGCATTTATTTTTATAATCTCCTACTGCCTTGTCTTTCCATGATTCTGTTGCTGAGGGACCTCACTTTAATGGTCTAGCCAAGAGGTTTCTTTGAACATGTATGAGGGTGGGATCGGGGGAGTGAAAGTCCACTGAGTTCTGTTCAAGGAAAAGGCAAGTGAGAGGGGGAATCCTAACAGTCTGGTGGCCTCTTACACCACACCTTAGCAATGTTCTGTTAGTCCTGGCTTCCTCCAACCAAGGGCAGGACTGTCCATCTCTGAGGTGCTTCCACTACCACCCAAATTGTTCAGGAGGTCAATGGCTGCTATGGTTTGGATCTTGGGTATTCCCCCATCCCCCAAAACCTCTTTTATTTGGAAATATGTGTTAGTGGGAGATAGGGCCTAGCTGGAAGGGTGCTTGAGGTATTTGACCTGGAAAGACTGAGTCAACTTGCTCTATTTGGAAACACCAGAGCAGAGACTCCAAGTGTTTGTTACTGATCTGTGAGCCAGAAAGTGGGGGTTGGGGACACCCACTCTAGTGGGGGAGGGACTGGAAGTCTGTAGTACATTAAAGAAACATTGTTAGTTTGTTCCTGGGGGAAGCTCTAGCCTTTGCCTGAATCTCCAGACTCACTTGGCTTCTGTTTGCAATGGGGTGAGCAGCTTTCTAGCTTCTGTCTCTGTGATCTGCCTGCACATTTCCCACTGCCCCATGAATGGACAGTGTGAGAACTCCTGAAACTGAGTTAAAATAAAAATCTTTCTTCCCTTAAATTATGGGTGTTGGGTATTCAGTCACACCGATAAATAAAAATACTAAGACAACTCCCTTCTCTGCAACTGTCTCTTGTAACAGTTCCTTCATAGGCAGTGATTCAATGTCTCCAAACTCCTTGATGTGTGGCCTGAATGTGGCTTCTTTTACCCTAAAAAGTCCTGACTCAGGCTCTTTTCAAAATGGCTCCTGCCTATGCCACTTCCTGGATGGCTGTCAAGTGCTGCTTCTCCTGAGCTGGTCTGCTAAGGTACAAAGGAAGCGTTTTCAAGGGGAAGCTCCCAGTAGATTTGCAGTTTGACTACCTGCAGGCATGTTTCTGGAGGCTGGGGCTACCAGACCCTAATTCCTGTGGCCCCTGGTTCCAGGCTTACCTCCATCTTATGTTCCTGGCTGTTTTTATTCCTGAGGCTCCCAGCTCTGGGCCTACCTTTTCAGGTAGCCTATGGCAGTTTCATGGACTGGCTTTTCTCCAACTTCTGTGGGGTTTCCATCCTTCCCCGTGGCTTCCTTTCAATTCCTGGAGCTCTTCTCCCTCCCTCGGCTAAGTTCAGCAGGTAGTTTTTAACCATATCTTGACTTCTAGCTTGCTGAGTGTCAGTTCTTCAAGAATTTCAGATTCAGAGCATTTTGGATTAGGGATGCTCAACGTACATTTGTAACTCAAAGCCTATTTACCCCACAGCATTTTCTAACTTGTCCTAGATGGCTAGGTGTTAAAGGACTGTGCTCAAGTAAATGGCTTTCTTCACTATGAGACCTTAGGATATTCATGGACACTGCATTTTCAAGTGAAAAATAATTAGAAAACATTTCTCATATTTGAAACCACCACTTTTTTGATAAATAATGATTGGGTTTAATGAAAGTTAATGTGGTATAGTGGTGAACAACATAGACTCTGGAGCCAGACTTTTGGGCTTGAATGTCACCTCCACCAGTTCTAGCTATGTGGTCTTTGAGTTCCTTAATTTTGATGTTTTTAACTTTCTTATCAGAAAGAGGTAAGAACAGTATTCATAGAAGAATAGTTACAAGGATTACATCAGTTGCTCTCTGTAAACACTTAAAACAGTGCCTTTCCCACAGAAAGCACTTTCTAAATCTTTGCTGTTATTAGTGTTTATAGTACATGACATTTATACAATGGGAAGTAATTCATTTGTGGGTCAAGAACTCAAATTTATGGGTAAGAACTAGCTAGTCTTTTTAAAAGTGCCATGAGGGGCTGGAAGAATAGTACAGTGGTTAGAGTGCTTGCCTAGAAAGCAAAAGACTAAGTTTGACTCCCCAGCTCCACATAAACTGGGTGTGGTGGCACTCACAGGTAATCCCAACACTCAGGAGGCTGAGGCAGAACTGTCATGAGTTCCAGGCCAGCATGGGCAATATATTGAGTTCAGGACTGGGCTGGACTATAAAGTGGGACCCTGCCTCAAAGAAAGAAAAGAAAAGAAAAGGAAGAAAGAAAGAAAGAAAGCCCTGAATAATATATCTAGTAACATATAAGTACAAGTATTTTATGACATATATACTTAGCACATGTGTAAATGAGTAAGCATAGAGTCATGACTTTAAAAAAAAATACAAACATTTTAAAAACCATCAAAGCTGAGCCTGGTGCTGTATGCCTGTAGTCCCAGCTTGTTGGGAAGCTGAGCCAGAGGACTCTTAAGTCAGAGCCTTAGTTTTTATTCCAAGTGCTGGTGCTGGAGATGGACCTGCATGACAACAAAGCCCTGGGTTCAATCACCAGTTACTTCCCCACTCCCAATAAGCCACCATTATTTAAAATACTAGGTTTAAACATATGAAACATACATAAGTATTTGTAAGTGGTGAATAATACATAGCTTAATTCACAAAGTGACTTCTGGTTATTCTGCTTTTCATGCTACTTTACTCATGGTTCTTACACTGGGGAAGTTCGCTCACCAGGGGAGGTTTGGGACTATGTGGAGACATTCTGACTCACTACTGGGGAAGGAGGTTCTACTGGCCTCTACTAGGCAAGTGGGGATGTTGGCTGCTGCAAAACACCCTTCAGTGCACAGGGAGCCCCCTGCCTCCCAACGAAGAATTACCCATCCAGAATCTCAGTTTCTCCAGAGTGAGAAACTACATTTACAGGGTGATAAGCTGCTAACATGGCTATGATGTGATATACAAGTATGTGACATAACTGAAAGTGAAACTGGTATGTCATGGAAAGAAACCTAGTCGCTATTCCCAACTCTGGAAGATAGACAACTGAAACTCTCCTCCATGAGTATTTTCATTAAGAACAGATATATTTTTAAAAATTTAGCTAAATTTAAAATGAGCTTATCCTCTTCATTACATTAAATTTGATACACACCATTTTAAGAATATGGCCTTGATTTTCTTGCTCTAAATTTGATAAAAAGTTTTCAAATATTAATACTGAATGTGAAATCTCAGATTTACATAACAGTTTGTATACATCAAATTTTTCAGGTAACAGAAACATCAGTATTATCAAGTGTTAACTCATTTTACTTTTGATTTAATAACAAACTAATAGGTGGGCCCAGTGGTACAGGCCTGTAACCCCAGTACTCTGGAAGGCTAAGGCAGGAGGATTGTAAGTTAGAGCCTAACATGGGAAACTCAGAAACTTAATAAGACCCTGCCTCAAAATTAAAATGGGCTTGGTAGTGAAGCTCAGTGAAGAGTCCTGGGTCCAATCTTCAATATCACAAACAAAAACAAATTAATATTTACACAGTGCTCCTGAATAAGCATTAAAAACTTAGCATTATTTTGTTTTTAAAAGAATACACTATTTAATAAGTATCACAGCTCCAAAAGACTCATGCTGAAAAGGCAGAAAATGGGGGGAAAGACCTTCAGTTTAGTCCACTTTTTAAAAATGTCCTGAGTCACCATTCCTTCCCTGTTTGTAAAATTAGTTATTGTAGTTTCAGTTTAAAATTGCAGCATATTAACAAATTATTATTGAAATAGGCTTTTCAATCTGCTCAAGATTATGCATTGTATATGGAATGAAGCAGCATTTCCAGTTGACAAAAGGATCCATCAGTAATTTGATATCTTTTAAATAAAGCTTGTGACAATTAAACCAATAAACCATAGCAATGAGGAAACTGTTGACAAAGTACAACCAAGGAATGTTCATCTCAATATATGCTGGAATCTGTACTTTGAGTAAAAGGATGACTACTTGCAGTAGCACAAATGGTAACCAGGTACCAAGAAAACAGACAATGAGCTTGGGCAAGAGTATCTTCTTAGAGTTCACAATGCAACTAGAGAGGGATGAAAAAGGAAAATATAGGACCGTTTCATTCATGTAGGAAGTTATCTTAATAGCCCTAACCAGGGTAATAACTTCTGGCCAAGAAGTTACAAAAGCCATAAATAAAATGATTACCATGGAAAGTGATAGCCAGTAACTCTGAATGCTGACATGGACAGGACATTGGTGAGAATAAATATTCTGTGCCGCCAGGGTTTGGTAGATACCCGGATCTCTCAAAACATAAGCAAGGACTGAAATCCAAATTAAAATTACTGTAAAGAAATAAAACATCTTCTGACACTTAGATGAAAGCTTGGGTTTACAGAAATTCAGGCAGTGATCTATAAGAGCTATTAAGACAACTGGGTAATGCAAAAAGCCATAAGTAAAGGAAATAATCTGAGCAAATAGGCAGATGTGGTACTTAGTAAACCTAATACCTAAAAGTACAAAATCCCCGAAATAGGATATAATGGAAATGTTTACCAAAAATAAAAGATCAACAAGTGCTAATGAAATGCAAAAATATTCCATAAAATTTTGACAGTTGTTTTTTCTTCTCATTCCTAGCGTGAGGATATTTAATAATATTTTCCCAAGTATTATCAAGAATAACAGGCAGTTAGCATCTAGAGGCTGACTTGTTTGATGTAATTGGTACTGAAATGCACAGTTCTCTGAAGGATGAGCTGTCATAGTTTTAGTTAAATTTCAGTATTTGCTGAAATACACATGATAAAACACTGCTTCATATTATTTTCCATCCCTGTAAAGAAAGTGAAAAGAAAACCTTGATGTTATCTTATGTCATCTTTATTTTAGAAAACATCTATTCTCAAAAATCTCAGTACCTTCTCAAATTATACTATGTATCATATTTTTATTTTCTTTTTGAGACAAAGTCTCACTCTGTAGCCCAGACTGGTCCTGAACTCGCTATGTATCTCCTAGGCTGGCCTTGGACTCACACCAATTCTGCCTCAGCCCCCTTAGTGCTGGGATTACAGGTGTGTGCCACCTCGCCTGGCTTTATGTGGTACTGGGGAATCAAACTCAGGGCCTTGTGCAAGCAAAGTAAGTACTTTAACTGCTCCGCCATTCCTCCAGCCCCTCATATTTTCATAATACTGACCACAGAACAAATCAAGAAGAATTAATGTGTAGGTCAGAACCTTCAGCTTTTTCAACCAAATTGTTGCCATGCAAATAACTTTTTTTTAGTATAAATTTTAACTACCTGTTTGTTACTGTTAATCCATTAAAACCAAAACACACAACTACAATGTCCTGATAATCACACTCAGAACAATCTTTCAACCCAGTCCCACACTGACTCCAGACATCATCACCCAATTCTTTGTCTTTTTGGCAGTCAATTTTTTTTTTGAGACAGGGTCTCGCTCTACAGGCCACAGGTCCTGAACTCACTATCGAGCCGAGGCTGGTCTTGGACTCATAGCAATCTTCCTGTCTCAGCCTCTAGCCTCCCAAGTGCTGGGATTACAGGTGTGTGCCACCACACCCAGCTTATGTAGTGCTTGGGAATAGAACTTGGGTACTTAGAGCTTGACTTAGCACTTGCTAGGCAAGCACTTTAATGGATGAGCCATTCCTCTAGCCCTGGCAGTGAAATTTTTGAGGCTACGCTTGTGGTAATTCTAACAGAAGAGTTTTCACATATTTTTGGCTGCAGGGTCATCATCTAGATAAAATCTCTGAAGGCCAAAATTTAAAATAGATGGTTCTCTTGAAAAAAATGGTTCATATGTAAAGGAAAGCAGGACTAGGACTTCTGGAAATGGCCTTTCAGGTTATGGCACAGGGAGGGAACGAGGACCCAGCATGAATACCTGAGAACCTTAGAGAAGGAGGTAAAGGCCACGAAGCAGGAACTGAGAGAGGATGTCAGGAAAGGAAGGAGAGTAAAAGAAAGTCATCCTTAAAAAAAAAGACTGAGTGGAACTTCTGCAGTACTGCCCAATCATCATAAAAAGCAAACAAAAACAACCAAAATCAAATAATAAACCTAACCAAAAATGTCAAGAATAGGTGACAGGTTAATAGAAATACATGGTACATCATTTATGAGAGAAAGATTTAGTTCTCTATTGAACTGTTTTCTGTATTTGTTTCTGTACTTGTTTAAGCCTTGTGAATTTTTTACATGTAAAAAAAAAAAAAAAAAGGCAGGCATAGCAGCACACACCTGTCAGCCTGGATGCTCAGGAGGTTATGTCAGGGGCATCAAGAGATCAAAGGCCAGTTTGGGCAACTTTGTGAGACCCTGTCTCAAAATGGAAAAAGGGAGTATATGGTGTTTAATATGTGTGAGATCCTGGGTTGGTTTCCCAGTACCAGGAAAAAAAAGATAAATTTCTATAATATGGTAAGTGAAAGGCTGGTTATAAAATTATGTAGCAATGTATTATCTCATTGCATGCATAAAAAAAAGACCAAAAAGGTACACATCAAGTTATCAATATAGTAGGATTATACTTGTAGGATGCTGCAGCTAAAAAGTGAAAAGAATAGAATTTGCCTAAGAGCTCACTAATGATTAAATATTATCACAGAGTAGTGAAGGCAGTGAAGGTAGTGAGGGTAAAGAAATGAGTGTGAGGAGGCTAGCAGTTCGCTGATAGACTGCATCCTTACTCTTGGGGCTACAAACCTGCTGTCATAATCTTACCTAGCAAGGCATGCAAATAATATGCAAAGTTAGTTATACAAATAAAGTGTCTATTTCCATACTAGGTAGAAAAGAACCAGTCAAGCAGGCATTACACTTTCCTATACTCAAATTTTATTCTTTACTCTCACATACTGCAGTTAGCTTGCCTTTACCTGAAAAAGTCCCATTCCAGATTCAAGACAGAAGCATGGTTACCAAACAAGTGCCAAGTGATGTTGTGTGCAGCGGAAGCCTGAACAGAATGTCAGATCGCAGGAGTCCTCCTTGAACCAAAAAACCCAACAGGCTTAGTTTTAAACAAGCCAAAGTTGGTTTAAAGGGGCAGTGAGGAAGAGAATACTCTAGGCTCATTTTTATAAAGACTTGTCTTTAGGTTACAAAGAGAACTGAGGGATCTGTATCACGTGATTTTATCCTTTATAATTTCTATCCAAAATGAGAGGAGTAAAGCTAAGTAGGCACCATCCAAGGAGCAGTTCCCATTTCCATGTCATCACTGACTAAGAGGTAAAGCCAAAGGAAGGCCAAAGGCTAGAGCCTGGAGGAGGACTCTAGTGTTCCTGTGGCCTCAGGAAGGTCACCAGGCACTAACCGAGGCCCTCTTCAAAAGAGGATTGAGTGATGGGAAAGCTGAAAGGGAACACAAGAAGAAACACAATATCCAGGGACGATAGGCAACTGAAAGCAGTAAGAAACAATCAAAAGAAGTACAGACAAGATCTGGCACTTTTATAGTGGTTCCTGAATACCACAATCATTAAACCAATCCAAACTTTCTTAGATGAGCTCAATTTTATGCATGTGCCTCATGTTTCTCTCATAAATCACTACGATTTCAGCATTCCGAATTGTTGTATGTTGTTCTTTAAGCTAGTTTCTCAGACAAAAGAAAAATCCTTTGACAAGCTATCTGTTCTCAATTCTCCCATGAAAAATGTTCAGAGTAACTACACATTCAGAGATGTGTTCTTTTCCTGCACAATGTTTAACTAATGTGTCAACTCTTATGCTTCACATGTAACCTGGAAAGTTCATACAGAGGTCCTTTTCTAGGAATCTGTCTCTTCCCTAGGCTTTGCTTTGTGATCTGGCCCAGAGTGGAAATACGAGTAGGGTCTCAGATACACACCATAGTATATTTTTACTGATGAGTCTTTGCCTTTCATTTATAATCTAATTAATAATTCTTTTCTCTCAGTTCTGAGACTGAATCTAGGAGTACTGAGCCCTGTTTGAATTTTGAGACAAGGTCTTGCCGTGCTGCCCAGGGTATCTTCAAACTAGTGATCCTCCTGCTTTAGCTTCCTGAGTGGCTGGCATTATGGGTACATGTAACCACACCCACTATAACCCAAGTAATTGTTAGCGACATACCGAACTTACTCTCCAGCGGATCTTCTTTACTGATGATCTTCCTATTTTATTTTCGTTTTACTGTCTTCAATTATGTCACAGTTGGTTCCTTGTATTTCATTTTGTGACGCCAAAATGCTGCACAAGTTAGCTGTGTGATAGACAACAAAAACAAAACAGCAGCAACCACCATTAATGGCCATCTTAATAAATTCACTCAGTGTTCCTGGCTCCAGGTCCCTGCTGAGAACTGAAGCCTTCAACGACTTCATCTCCAGTAACTACCTGCTTATATTCTTCTTTCCAGCAAGCAGAAGGCCAGGGAGGTCGCAAGCCCACCAAACCTGAGTCAGGCCCATCTGACGGGGTCCCGTGTGAAGGGACCTCACTCTGCACTTCAGTTTTCACCTCTCAAGCTTCAGCATCTAAACCAGACATTTTCACTCTTTAGTGTCAGGATCTTTTGACATGTGTTGCATGCTAACATAAATAACTTTTTTCCCACTATTTTTAATAATATATATAAATAACTTTTTAAACAAGCTTTTTTAGTGGATTTGTTTCCCATTTCACAAATAGCATTAAGTGTCTGGCTTAAGGGGTAAATGAATTCTCATCTATGTTGAATCAGTTGTGGTATCAGACACACTATCTGTAGCTTCTGCACATTCATGAGAGCTGGAGAGTAGAAAGGTTGCTAAGTTCAAAAGACGGTAAGTCCTCGCACAATCTTCTGAGCAGTTTCAGGAAAGCTTAACAAAACCACATGCATTAAGCAGGATGGAAGAGGAATATGGATAACGTTAACGTGCTCCCGGTCCACTGTGGTGTAGGAAACAAATCACCACTCCATTTGTGAGCTTGGTGAATAGAAACAGGCTGTGAAGGAAAATATCTTGAGTGTTGTCAGAGATTCCATATTCCTTTTACTTAGTCCTCACATCAATCACAAGAACTATGGGTTTTTGGTCTTTACCCCCACTATATATATTATATATTACACACACACACACACACACACACATATATATTACACAGTGTTCACAACGAACTTGAGTATTTTGTGCACATACATATTACATCAGTATTACAATCTCTTTCCCTCTCCATTTTGACTCCCTAATACCTACCCCCCTCAACTCCCACTATCACACACATTTGGTTCTACAGAATGCCTGTGTTCTGGGTTTCCTAAATCAGACAAACCATGCAATATTTAACACATTTAATCTTCTGCATTTGATTCACTTTACCACTCAAATCACTGCTTATTAAGTTCAGTTTCCCACCCCTAGAATGGGCTGTAGTGGCCATATTTTAATGCCTCTTCTCTGGATCCATTTGAGCCCTTTATTGGGGTGATTTGCCAAAAGTTTTTTTTTTTTTTTTTTTTTGTATCTCACTATATGTTTCTTTAATGTGGCTTCACCCACCAGTCCACATAAGAAAACTATAACAATGAAATTCATAAGGCTAGGAAACGTGAGAAAGAAAAAGAAGTTAAATTTCAAATTCCTTATCTGAGTACTGAAAGGTAAATATCTGTACATTCAAAAGACATTCAGGTTATCATTATATTAATCAGCTTTCTTAGGATAAACTTACATCCAAGACTAAATAAGTGAATCACTACATTAAATGAGCTTACGTCTATATCGAATTGCTACATTAAATAAACTTAAATCTGTATCACATATGCAAACTACACTTAAAGCAAAAGATATAGTGGCATGCTTAGGTTATTTCAAAAATTCTCTTAACTTTCATAAATTATGTACTCACATTTCATTAATTACTAACATTTTGCCAGATTTATCATTTTACCTACCTATCCAGCCCTAACTTCATGCACACATTTGAAAGATTTTATATCAGTTCCCTATGTTGAATATTATTATGTTTTGCAAACTTATATACTATTAAAAACAGTAATTATGGGGGAGATTCACAGATTTTATGGAAGAGTTGGTACTGTTTTAGAAGGATACCAATCAAGTGATTCAAACACCAGTCTATTTTTTGGTTATACTTTCTCTTTAGATGCTTCCTTTCCAGCGTGTTTTCTTGGTGCTGCTTGTCTGTCACTCTCAAAGATTCCTTCTAGTATTTTCTGCAATGCTGGCCTAGTGGTCGCAAATTTCTTTAGGGATTTTTGGTCATGAAAAATTTTTACTTCTTCAATTTTCAGGGATAATTTTGCTAGATACAACAAGCTGGGTTGACACTTGTTATCTTTTAAATCTTGAAAGATCTTGCTCCAGGCTCTCACAGCCTTTAAAGTTTGTACTTAAAAATCTGCAGTAATTTGAATGGGTTTGCCTTGTTTTTCTCCTGCTGCTTTTAATGTATTCTCTTTATGCTTTATTTTTGAGATTCTGATTAGGATGTGTCATGGCGGATCTCATTGCTGGTCAAGGTTATTTGGTGTTTTATAAGCTTTTCTACCTGAAAGTTAATTTCTTTTTCTAGATTAGGGAAATTTTCTTGCACTATATCAATGAATAAATTCTTTACACCTCCACACCTTCGGTGCTATCTTCTGCTCTTTCTCTCACACCCATCATTCTGAGATTGGTTCTTTGAATCATCCATCAGCTGGTATATCCAGCTACTTTGCTCATTTCTAACTCTGGAGTTGTGCCTAACTGTATCATTTGTTTCCTCAGCCTTGTATGCAAGGTCTGAAATTCTGTCCTCACAATATTCTAGTCATCTCCCTCTACTGTTACATATATTTTTCATATCCTAAATTTCATCTAGATTTATTTTCATATTTTCCACTTCTCTATCAAAATGTTCCTTCATATCTTGCATTTCCTTATTTACCTCAGGCAACTTTTTATTTGTGGCTTCAATATGCTCAGTGAGCTTTGTCTCCACTATGACCACTATTTGTTTGATAAGTTCCTCTTTAAGCCTGCTAATCAAGGCTTCTGTTTCTTTGAGAATATCTTGTTTGAACTGGTTGTTTAACTTATTTGCTTTTTGACTTCCTTCCCTATGAGTTCCATTATTTCAGGCCCATGACATTAGTTTCCGGGGTCTCAGGAATCTCTGTTGCCTGTGTCCTGTTGCCTTATCTTCTTACCATGTTTCTGTAGTTGAGGGACTTCACTTTAAAGTCTTAGCCAAGAGGTTTCTTTGAACAGCTATGATGGTGTGCTGGAGGAAGCTGCAATTCCTCTGAGTTCTGTGCTGGGAGAAGGCAGAGGGTGGACCTAACAGTCTGATGGCCTCTGAGGTGTTTTGTTCACCCCCGGGGCCCTTAGCAAAGCTCTTCTGCCTGTCGAGGCTTCCTTCCCGAGGATGAGACTCTCCACCCTTGGATATGCTTCCACTTCTAGAGGTCAGCACCCTTTTTTCTTCTCTCCACAACTGCCTCTTGTGCCAGTTTCTTCCTAGGCAGTATTTAAGAATGACACCAAAAGCCCCAATGTGCTCCTCTTTCTTTTACTCTATAAACAGTTCAGTCTCAGGCTCTCTCTGTTTTTCATATGGCTCCTGCTTAGGTCACTGCTCATCATGGCTGCCCAACACTGCTTCTGATCTGGCCTCCAGGAGCCTGGCCTTTTGTAGAAGAAGCTCACATAGCGTATGTAGTATGCACTACCTACAGGTTCATTTTTCAGATGCTGGGGCTAACCAGCTGCTGATAATTCCCCCTTCTTCTGGTTTCACACTTAACTCAATCTGTGGTTCTGGCCTCCGGGCTTTCCGCTGTCTTTGGTCTATGGATGTCAGCAGCTGCCAGTCAGCTGCTGTTTTTCCACTTCCAATATGTCTTCAGGATTTCTGACCTCCCAGGCTGCTGTTTTTAAACTCCACTTCCAATGTTCCTTTAGGATTTATTATCTTCTCTTGGCCTCCTTTCAACTGTTGGGGTGCTCCTCCCTGTCCTAGTTACACTGAACAGGCGGTTTTGACTAAATTCTCTTTGTTTTGTTTTCTGAGACAGGGTTTCACTCTAGTCCAGCCTGCTCCTGAGCTCTCTGTGTACCCCAGACTGGCCGTAAAACTCCTGACAAAACTCCTGCCTTAGGTTTCTGAGTGCTGGGACTACAGACAGGCCCACCATGCCTGGCTTATGTGGTGCTACGTTATGGAACATAGGACCTTGTGCTTGCTTGGCAGGCTCTTTCACCACTGAGCAACAACCCCAGTCCCAAGTATCTTAATTTTTCTGTGTAAACAGAATTGGGATGATTAAGTCCATTTCCCTAGGTCACCTTACTGGTGTTCATTGAAGCTGGAGTTCAACCTCAGGTCTCATTTCAAAGCTATGTTTCCCAGTAGGCCACAGTTATGGGTAAATCAAATGGATTTCCTATATTCTGTCAAGATAGTCAATTACATGGATTTTTTTCTTTTTTTTTTCTTTTCTTTTTTTTTTACTAGTGATCAAGCCCAAAGCCTTCACGTTGAGTTACACCTCCAGTTCTTTTCTTTTTTATATTTTTATATTTAAGTTGGCCAGGGTGGTCTTGAACTTGTAATCCTCTTTCCTGATCCTCCCAGAAACTGGGATCTCAGGCATATGCCACCATGCCTGGCCTGCATGTGTGTCTATATGTGTACCTCCTTTGAGCCAACAACTCCACTCCTAAGGATTTACCATATGGATTTACTTGCAATCATGCAAAAAAATTTTATCTTTGGAATGATTGTAATGATGGAATATTACAAAATTACAAACACCTTAAAATGTCTAACAAAAGGGAACTATGAAATTATGGCATACCTGTCCAATGTAATATTATGTAGCTATCTTTTAAAATAAGGCAATCAATGTACTCACTGATGTCTCCAACATACATTCTTAAGGGAAAAAGAAAAATGTGTAACAGTACATAGAATATATTAGAGAAGAATACATAAACATGCTTCTACACATGGATAAAGGAACTCAGAGGTGGGTTTTCCTAGCAAGTACAAGGCCCTGGATTCAATTTCCCAGCACCATATAAGCTGGGCATGGTAGGGCTCACCTGCAAAAATATTTTTTACTTTTTAAAGAGATGGCTTAAAAAATTATGCTCAGGCTGCCAGGCTGGCTCTGAATTCCTAAGCATGAACACTCCGCCTCCTAAGGAGGTGAGACTATAGATATGTACTACTTCAATTGGCCTAAAATTTAAAAAAAAAAAAAAAAAAAAACCTGCTCCTTGATCTATGGGCTACAGAATGGGTAGTGTCTTAGCGGCTTGGAAACATAAATCTCACTACAAACCTCCATTAGAGATCTTGGGTGAATAGGTTGTCAGTGAGCAGTTAATATTTTGGAAGACATCTTCTAAAATAAATCTGTTTTGTCTACACTGAAAATATGTCCCAATATCTACATCAAATTACCTTAGCTAGATGTTCTGGATAACTTGCTACTTTACCTCATATATTTATGTTATAGTCAACTTCTTTTCTTAAAACTTGTCACCAACCTCTACTAGCTTCATTTTTTTTCCCCTTGTAGATTCCTCAGTTTTCATGCAGTTGAAGATAATGCCTTGCTCTGAAGGAGGCTTTTGTTTTAAAGAAATGCTGCGGCTGGTTTCAGCTTTTATCCAGGCCACTCAAACTTTCTATCAGCAATAAGGCTGATTTTACTTTTTTTATCACTCATGTATTCACTGAAGCAGCATTTATAATTTCCTTCAGGAACTTCTCCTTTGCATTCACAACTTGGTTGCTTGGCTCAAGAGTCCTAGATTTCAACCTATGCATACTTCTGATATACCTTACCACTATGTTTGGGAAGGTCTCCTAAACCTTCATATGCTGTGAAGTCTTAAGGTTTAGTCTCTAGTGCTGGTGCTGAGGTGATGGATGTAAAAGGTGGGCCTTGGCAGAAGGTAATCAGGTTATTGCAGGTATAACTTTCAGAAGAAGTAATGTAATTCTCAGGGAGTACCAGTTAGGTCTTGTGTGCAAGAGGATTGTTGCACAGAAAAAAAATTTAAAAAGCAAGCCTGTACTTTGACTCTCTGTGGCTTCCTGTTTCATCATGGGATCTCTCCTTCACATCCTCTCACCTCAGTGATGCCACTGCACCATAAAGCATTCACCAGAAGCTGAACAGATAGGACTGCACAACCTTACAGTTTCAACCTTCAAAACTGTTTGCTCAGCAAACCTGTCTTCTTTATAAAGTACCAGCCTCAGGTATTGTTATAGCAACAGAAAACACACTAATACATTTCCTTGTTAACCTTCATCATATAATTTTCTTTTTCTTTTTTTAATACAGGATTTCTGTAGTCCAGGCTGGTTCTGAACTCACTATGTAGCCCAGATTGGCCTTGAACTAAT
This sequence comes from Ctenodactylus gundi, assembly GCA_004027205.1. Taxonomy (NCBI): domain Eukaryota; kingdom Metazoa; phylum Chordata; class Mammalia; order Rodentia; family Ctenodactylidae; genus Ctenodactylus; species Ctenodactylus gundi. Next base: position 1,097,558 of record PVKB01000067.1, on the reverse strand, counting down.
CGTAATCCTCCAACCTTAGCCACCCAAGTGCTAGGATTACAGGTGTGCACCACCATGTCATCATTTAATTTAAAGTGAGAAATGTTCAACTCTTCCTTTTACTTTTTTTTTTTTTTTTTTTTTTTTTTGAGATAGGTAGGGCCTTGTTTAGTAGCCCAGGCTGGCCTTGAACTCAGGACAATCCACCTGCCTTAGCCTCCTCAGTGCTGGAACCACAGGGGTGCACCACCATGCTCAGCTTTATGTGGCACTAGGGAATCAAACTCAGGACTGCAAGTGCTTTAACAGTGGTGCCATCCTTCCAGTCCCTCTTCCATTCACTTTAACACTTACGAAGCCACTGTTAAAGTTATTAACTGGTCTAGTAATACTGTCACATCAGGGAACAGAAAGGCAAACTAGAGTTGGGCACAAAGCTAAGAAAGAAATTTCTATAAAAAGACAAAAAAAAATCTCAAATACATTTGAATGTAACACAACAAATTTAGACAAAAGTTATGCCTGTGGTTGCATAGGTATGGTCACGTTGACTTAACAGGTATATATTCTGAAAATGCAGTCAGGCAACTGCACTGCTATATGCACACAGTAGGATGTAGTTACATAAATTACGATGACTATACAGGACTTCATTAAAATAACCCCATACATGTTCTTTTTTTGACCAAAACATCATTATGTGCTAACGACTACAGAAAACAACTAAACAGAACTCAAGGGAAACAAAATTGTTAAGAAAAGGACAAGAAACTGTAGCGCCTAACTGTAGCATCAACTGTTGATAGATGCTCCAAATCATAATATGTTAAACTCTGAATACTGATCTAACCAAAGTTATAGTAATACATGGGTATATGGGGATAGGGGTGGTAGAAGTGAGGCCTGCCAGCAAAGTAGAAGAGGTCTAAATAACTATATGTTTTTAGGAAGACTACAAACAATTCATAGAAGTGCGAAATGTAAGAATGTTACTGAAGATAAGAAGGTAAACACCGAAATAATCAGCTATATGATATGAAGTTGCCTATGTGCAGAAAAAGCAAAAAAGCAGGTTTTTCCTCTTAAGAGTACTCCTTGTGGCCTAAATATATAACCTTTCTGAAAGCAGTGCTTTTGAAACTTGGCCTTAAAATAAGAAAACGTTAGAACGAAGATTGTATTCCAGCTACTTTGGGGTGCACTATTCCTTGACATCTAGCTAACTATCATCTTATGTGAGGGTGCTTCATTAACCAAATGACAGCTCTGAGATAGTTCTCAGTGCCTATCCAGAAGAGAATTCAGAAGGGACTCCCAGTGGCATGACTGAGCAAGGTAAACCTCTTAACCATTTAAGTAGTCATCACGGATGCCTGAAAATCTGGGTGCCTTCTGAGAAGCTCAGGAAAGTATTAACACCAAAATTTACAAATTAGATCTCAGACATAATGGTGCATTTAAAAAATAACTTGATTGAAATTTAAATCACATGCCATACAATCTCTTTAAAGTAGAAAATTCAAACAAAGTGGAACACTCCTAAATGCTACTAATGCTTCCAATGGCATCGTGAATGATTTTGTGAAAGAAAATACAACAGGTACTGAAGGCTAAAGTGGGAAAGTAACTCAGAAATGCTGGACATGCAGCATGAAGTTCAGAAATAGCTAAACTGATTTTTTTGCTTTCATCTTTCTAATTATGCATGCAAAAGGATGACAAAAAATCTATTAGCAACTAAGTCCAAAGGAGCTCTCTTGTTAAGTACAGTTTATGTAAGTAAAAATACAATATCCTAAGTCGCAAGATTTTAATTTTTTCTTTTTTCTTTTTTGAAGACAGGGTCTCGCTCTGTAGGCCAGGCTAGTCATGAATTTACTGGTGCAACCCAGGCTGGCCTTGGACTCAAGATAATCCGCCTGCTTCAGCCTCCAAAGTGCTGAGATTACAGGTGTGTGCCAACACACCTAGCTTTATGTGGTGCTGGGGAACTGAACTCAGGTCCTTGCACTTGCAAGGCAAGTGCTTTAACCCTTGTGCCATTCCCCCAGCCTCTATTTTTAATTTTTAAAATAATTTGTAAATTTAAAAAAAAATTATTTGGTACCAGGGATCTATCCCAGTGCCTTCACACTGAGCTACATTACCACTCCATTTATCATTATTATTATTTACTACTGTGGACTAGGGATTTAATACAGGGCCTTCTCCATGAGCTACATCTCCACACCCTTTTCATTATGTCTGAGGCTGGATCTTGGTAAGCTGCCCAGGCTGGGTACAAACTTGAAATTCTCTGCCTCACACTCTGAAAGTGTTGGGATTATAGGCCTATGTCAACAGGCCTGGCCATAACCACCCTGTTTTTATTTATGATTTTAAGACAAGGTCTTTCAAAGTTTGAGCCAGGCTGGGCTCAAATTTGTGTTCCTCCTTCCACAGCCTCTCAAGAGTGCTGGGATTATAGGCCTATGTCACTGGGTCTAGCTGATTTTTCTTTTTAAAAGTTTATGTTTAAGTAGTTATGTATTATTACAGTATCCAAGTGGGATGTGGATAATTAATTATAAATTGTCTGTTGGGCTTGAAAAGCATTTTAAACATAATGTTTTATAGATGAAAATTTTGCAGCTATACATGTTAAAAGAGGCTATTTACTGACAAAAATCCTCTTTATGTGTATTATCTGGACTTAGATATAAATAACTAGCGAAGTTATTCTTGTGTTTGAACAGGAAATGTATTCTCACTATATCAAAGGCTATCCAAAAATTCTCTTGCCTTGTCTATATGAAATACATGTGCGTGCTTTTACAGCTGCAAAATGAAGAACCATTTAGCCTGTTTATTTTTTTCATGTTAAGCTGTTTTTAAAAAAATTGATTTTTCTTTTTTCCCATTTTATTGGTATGTGTAAGTACAAAACTTATATAAAAATTTACACTGATCTTGAGTATTTTGTGCACACACATGTCATGGCAAAGTTACAAATCCTTCTTCTCTCTTTTTATGACCCTTTCCCCTCCCCTCCAGTTCCCATTATTTACCACATTAAGTTCTAAGAAATAATTGTGACCTGGGTTTCTCATAACAGAGAAACCATCTGGTATTTCACTTTTGGCTTCTGATTCACTTCACTAAGCATGATGGTCTCAAGTTGCATCCATTTACGTACAAAAGCCTCCAACCTATCTGTCTTTATAAATGCACAGTATTCCATTATGTATAAATAGAATTTATGTATCCACTGGTCTGATGATAGGTATTTTAGTGTCTCCCATATCTTAGCTATTGTTAGTTGTGCTGCTATAAACATGGGTGTACATCTACCTCTGTTATGTCTTGAACTCTTTTGGGAAGATTCCCAGAAGAGGTATCGCTGGATAAAAGGTGATATTTATTTCTAGTCTTTTGAGATTTCCACGCTGCTTTCCATAGTGGTTGTACTAGTTTACATTCCCACCAGCAGTGCAAGAGGGTTCCTCTTCCCCCACAGCCTCACCAGCACTGACTGCTGTTTGTGTTCTTGATATACACCAATCTCTCTGGAGTTAAGTGATATCTTCCTACTTGTTTCCATATCTCTTCCAGCCTCCTAAATGCTGGGATTACAGGTGTGTGCCACCATACCCAGCTTATGTGGTGCTGGAGAATCATACCCAAGACCATGCGCTTACTAGGCAAATGCTTTAACCACTGAGCTATGTATGACCCTAAGCCTGGGGTATCCTGTAATTTAATTCATTTTCCACATTACTTACCTGAAGAAAGCATTAGATCCCACAGATTGAGGGCTTAGTCCCATGGCACCTCCCCTGATTTCAGATGCCAACTGCATCCATAGGTCATGAGCTGCAGTTCAGACTGACTAATTTATAAGTCAGAGATTCCACAACCCCCTTCAGGTTCAATTAACTTGCTAGATAGCTTACAAAGCTTAGGGAAACACTTTACTGGCATGACTGGCTACTATTTTTATATATAGTACAGCCAGATGAAAAGCTAATATGGGGCAAGGTCTGTGTGAAGAGACATGAGGCTTCCATGTTCTCTTGAGGTAATTCCTTGTGTTGAGCAACAGAGAAACTCCCTGGACCCTGTCTCCTCATGTTTTTATAGAAGTTTCTTTGCACAAGCATTGCTCATTACATCACTGGCCATGATGGTCAACAATTCCTTCACCCTCCTTTCCTTCCCTGAAAGTCAGAGGTGAGCCTAACAGTTCCAACGGTTTAACCACATGGTTAGCTACCTTGGCAATCAGACTCCATTTGAAGGATACCCAGAAGCTTTCAACAATCATTTCAGAATAAAGGATACTTGTATTGCCTAGAAATGAGATTAGGAGCTCTGTGCCAGATACTCTTCCTATCTCTCAGGAAATTATAAAGGTCTTAGGAGTTCTGTGTTAGGAAGTTAGAGATTAAATACAATATGAACAAAAAATTTCCTAGCATCCCTAGGTAGTTTTAGGAGCTCCAAGTCCAGAACTAGGATATCTCATACTAGGATATTTCACTATTTCACACTATCATAGGATTAAGCATACAATGACTTGTGTTCAATAATAAACCTGTGTTCAATAGCTCTTCAGATCTCACTCTTAGTCCCTAGTTTCTAAACAGCCCTCAACCAACAGAGTTTATGCCAGGGCACTATTCACACTCAGTTGCTCAGAGTCTAAAACCATATGGCTGTTTGTCTTTTTGAGAAAGTGATTCAGAACAACTACCTAGGGGAGATCCTTCTTTTACCCTCACATAATCTGGGATATTCTAACCAATCAGAGAGGATCTGCTTCTGTAAACCACTGGCAGAGGGACCTTAAAATTATGTGAGCTTTCTCTGCTACTCTGTTGCCCATTTTGTTTCTACTCTCTCCCGACTCAGAAAATGTAATAGCAACATCTTCTAAAACTGAGCTTTTCTTTAAAGTGTAAGTCTAATGGTGGGAGTTTAAATTTTTTAGAGCAGGTAGAACCATTAAGCCAAATAACTACTGGGTCCTTGTTAAAGTCAATGTATTTTTCCTGTTTCTCAAAGGTCTTTTACTTATACAAAGATCAATCAATGATATATATACTGCCCATTTTGTTCCATAACCTTTTGTCATCTTTCAGGGAGCTTCATAATTCCTTGTTCATAGAAGGACCTATCTTTTCTGTCAAGAAACTGAACAAGGTGCTGATTTATAGCCTCATATGAAATGTGTATCACAAAAAAAAAATTTTTGAAGAAAGCAACACAAGTGGAAAACTAATGCTGCAAGTTCAGGTGAGTATGATAACACATCCTATCCAAGCTCCAATCATTTCTGATGGCTGATCAAACTTGTATGTGGCCTCCTATTGTGATGGAACACAACTCCTCAAAGATGGCGGAGCTGTGAGAATTTCTGGATGATAGATTTATTCAAACTGTCCAAATTGCCAACAATACACATTCAAAATGATTGTTTGGTTCCTTGGAAAGAGCTTGAACACACAACACCCTTAAAATCTCACTACAGTGAGATACAGTCTTCCTGATGAATATCTGCTTTTGATTACATTTGAGACAAATCATCACATCAGTAATAGGACCACTTTTGGACCACGTTGTTGTAAACAATCTATTTTTCACCAGTTATAAGTAACTTAAAAAAATCATTTACCTCATATTTAATGAGCACAAATGTTCATATGCACCTTCAAGTAAACTTGAGTTCATAAGGAAACAAAACATCAAGTTTGCTTACATATCGTACATCATGCTCAAATGATGGATGTTCAATGTTTCTGCAATCTCTCATGGCATGTTACAGGGATTTGACTCAATCAATGCCTTTATTTCATATTCATCAACCACAGTGGCCCTTCCTGACTAAGGGCCATCACTGGGATCAAAATGACCAGCATGGAATTTCATGAACTATTGTTGGCACTGACATTATTGTGCAGCACTGTTAGTGCAACTTTTCACAAGCTTGACATTCATTCTTCTTTGTATGGAAGTAAAACAGTAAAATATTGTGAAAATGTAGTTTGGTCTTCCATCTTCAACTTGTAAAATCTCCAAACTCAACCAAATTGTCCATTTTTTTTTTTGTTATAATGATGCTAGAACTATCACCTGTCAAATGACATGCAGTAACATGAATGCAAATAACCCTAGTCATTTCAAAAATGAAGTAGAACCATGTGGTGCAAAAATGTCATATGTTTCTGACAACCCAGTATCTAAATAGCTGTTTTCTGGTTAATTAAATTTTTGATGGCGATTATTTGATTCAAAATGTCAGTCATGCTCCGGGACCAACACTCTATGAATGCTGCCATGATTTTCAGATATTAAAACAGAGTAACAGGGCTGGAAGAATAGAGCAGTGGATAGAGCACTTGCCTAGCAAGCACAAAGCCTGAGGTTTGATCCCCCAGCACTACATAAACTGGGCATAGTGGTGCACACCTGTAATTCCAGCACTTGGAAGGCAGAAGCAGGAAGACTGCTGTGAGTCTGAGGCCAGTCTGGGCTACATGGTGAGTTTAAGACCATCCTAAACAATAGAGAGAGACTGTCTTAAAAAGGAAAAACCTCACACAACGAGTAGTCATTTCCCTAATCTGAGCTAAGGAAAAAATACCAAAGGAGACATACACAAACTGAATAAAGGAAAACATATGCCCATCTTGAGAAATGCAAAAATATTTGACAAAAGTCATCATTAATTCATGATAAAAATATCTCTCAGCAAACTAATGTTCAATGTGATGAAGGACATCTACAAACAATCTACTACAATCATCATACTTAACTGTAAAAGACTAACCACTTCCCCTTAAAACTGAGAACAAGACCAAAGACATTCATTCCTATCGCCTGTACTCAACTGTTCAGGATGCCCTTAGCCAGTTCAGTAAGGCAAGAAAAACGTGTGAGAGGTGCATACATATTAGGAAAGATAAAATAAAATTATTTGTAAATAATGTTTATGTATACAGAAAGCCTGAAGTATCTACATGAAAACCTGCTGGAATAAGTGAGTTTAGTAAAGCTGCAGGTCATTTTTAAAAACTGCATTTCTGGGGCTAGAGGAATAGGATAGCAGTTAAGAGTGCTTGCTTAGCAAGCTCCAGGCCCTGAGTTGGATACACTAGCACCACCTAAACCAGGTGCGGTGGTTCATATCTGTAATTCCAGAACTCAGGAGGCTGAGGCAGAAGGACTACCATGAGTTTGAGACCAGCCTGGGCTACATATTGAGCTCAGGACCAGGCTGACTACAGATTAAGACTGTCTCAAAAACAAAAAATTAAAAAACAAAAACAAACCACAACAAAACAAAAAACCTGCATTTCTAAGCTAGGTGTGGTAGTACAGCCTTGTAATCCTACCACTATAGGAGTCTTAGGCAGAAGGACTGCCAAGTTTGCTCCCAGCCTGCACAAATTCGTGAGACTCTGTTTCAAAATTAAAAAAAGGACCAGAAATGTAAAACCTGAGTTATAAAACACTGAGTTCAACTCCCAGTTCTCTGTACAATAGCAAAATTAGAAAATGATATGAAAAAAGACTGAAATAAATATTTATGACTAAATTTTTATAAATACATACAAATGCCAATGCTAAATGGTGTAAAACACTGCTAAGACAAACTGAAGAAGACCTAAACAGATGTCAAGATATACCATGGTGGCCCATGGATAAGATCATTAAGATGCCCAAGCTCTTAGATTAATAAGAGTCAATGTACAGTCAGCCTTAGTATCTACGAGTTCTGCATCCACAGATTCCACCAACCTCGGGTTGAAATCATTAAATAAAACTTGTGCAAATACTGAACACGGAGGAGCTGGAAAAATGGCACAGTGGTTAAAGCACTTGTCTTGCAAGTATAAGGCCGAGTTTGATTCCCCAGCGACACATAAAGCTGGGCGTGGTGATGCAGGCTGATAATAAATACCAGCACTGGCGAGGCTGAGGCAGGTGGATTGTCCTGAGTTCAAGACCAGCCTGAGCTACACCAGTGAGTTCAGGACCAGCCTGAGCTACAGAGTGAGACCCTGTCTCAAAAAAGGAAAATAAAGGAAAAAAATACTGAACATGGACAAAATACTTTTTGTTTTATTCCCTAGCAAAGACAGTGCAGTAACTATTTGCATAATATTTACATCAGTTACAATCAAAAGATAATAATTTGAAGCTGGGCATGGTTGTACAGGACTATAATCCCAGAACTCTGAGATGCTGAGGCAGAAGGATTTCAACTTCAAGCCCTGCATGGGCAATGAAGAAACATGGTAAGACCCTGACTTGAAATAGAAAAAAAAGAAAGAAAGAAAGAAAAAGAAAGAAAACAAAAGAAAGGAGAAGATGAACATTAAGTTACCTAAGCAAATACTATGCCATCTTACATAAGCGATTTCAGCAACCACAGATCTTGATATCCTATCCACAGGTGTTTCTGGAACCAATGTCTAAGATACCAAGGACCAATCACTTCTCTGAACAAAGTCAAAATAAGCTTTTTTAAAAAAAAAATCAATGAGCCTATTTAAAACTATGTATAAAAACACAAAGGGGCAGAAAAATAAAAATTTTTTTGAGAAAGAATAGAACTAGAGGACTTACTGTGCTTGACTGAATTCAAGATCTGCAAACTACAGAACTCAAGATGGTAAGGTACCAGCTTAAGAACAAAGACCAAACAGAGTAGAGTTCAAACAGTTCATCGGATTTACAAGAAAGTAACAATGCATTTCAATAATGTAGTCTTATTAAATTATAAGGGACCAACTGTGTAGCTACATGAAAAACAAAAGAACATTACCTACCTCACATCATAAACTGTAATTCAGGTAGGATCCTATTCTAAACATAAAGACTAAAACTCTTGAGGGGAAAAACAGACTTTTTAAAGCTTGCTATCGTATTAACTGTACATATTACTGGGTGATATGATGTTTTCATGTATACATACATACAGCACATACTGATCAAATATAATCACCCTTTCCAATGTCTAATAGCTACTACTCTTCAGGTTAATTTTTTTTTAAGTTTCCACAGATGAGAGAACATGTGTTGTCTTTCTGGATCTGGATTTTTTCACTTAATGCCTTCTATTATCACCTATTTTGTTTCATTCTTACTTATGGATAAATAATAATTCACTGTGTAGAGTCATACCATCTGCAAACTGGGAGTGACTTCCTCCTCTCCACTGCATGCCTTTCACTTCTCGCACTCACTTGTTCTGCCTACGGGTTCAATACTATATTGAGTAAGAGCAGTGTGTGTGGACACCTGTCTTGTTCCTGATCACACAGGAAATGTTTTCAATGTTTCTCCACTTGGTATGATGTTTGCTATGGGTCTCTCATACATAGCGTCTATTATGTTGAGGCATGATTCTTCTACATCTAATTAGTTCAAGGCTTTTAGAGAGATGTTGAATTTTATCAAATGCTTTTTTTGCACCTATTGAGAAGTCATGATTTTTCCTCCATTCTGTTGATGTGATGTAGTATACTTACTGATCTTCATATGTTAAATGATCCATTCTTGCATCTCTGGGATGAAATAACAGAGAATATTTTAATTTTTTTTTTCAAGTCAGGGTCTCACTCTACAGTCCAGAATGGTCCTGAGCTCACTATATAGCCCAGGCTGGCTCAAACTGACACAATCCTCTTGGTTCAGTCTCCCGAGTGCTGGGATTAACAGGTATGTGCCACCACACCAGCTTATGTAGTACTGGAGAATCAAACTCAGGGTCTTGTGCTTCCCAGGCAAGCACTTTTAAGTGCTGTTGCTATTCTCCCATCCCTGAATGGTATTTTTCATAAGCTATTCACTTTGATTTGTTAGTATCAGTATTCTGTAGAGAACTTTTACATCTATGTTCATCAAGGATATGGGTATGTAGTTTCTCTTTTGTTTGATATCAGTAATGCAAGCATCACAGAATAAATTTGGAAGGGTTCTCTTTCTTCAGATCTATAAAACTGTTTGGGAAGAAGTGATCTTCTTAGCTCTGTAAAAGTTTGGTGAACTTCAGCAAAGAAGACATTCAGCCTTGAAATCTTGTTAGGAGGTTTTTCATTACTATTTCAATTTCATTGCTTTTTATTGGTCTTTTTGGTTTTTTTTTTAAATGACATTATGGTTCAATTTTGGTAGGTTATATGTCTAGGTATTTGTCCATTTCTTTAAGCTTTCATTTGTTAGCATATAATTTTTCATAACAATCCTTAGTGCTCTTTTGTATTTCTCTGGTATTAGTTTTAATGTCTCTATTTTCACCTCTAATTTTATTTATTTGGGTGTCTTAGTTACTTTCTCACTGCTGGGACAGAATACCTGACATCTACAACTTAAGGGAGTAAAGATTTTATCTTAATTTTAGAAAGTCTCAGTCCATTAACAGTGGGTGGCTGGAAAATGGTGGAGCCACCTGGTGGGCCCAGAGTCAGAGGTCACCAGGACACGGCAGAACAAAGCCAAGTCAGGGAGGAAGGAAACAGTACACACCCTTTTAGGTCAAGCCCCAAGGATCTGTCCCTTTCAGCCAGGCCCCACCTCCTAACAGTATACAGTATTCATAGGTACTTGAGACTTTTAGAGGACACTCCAGATCCAAACTGCAGCACTGGATCTTTTTCTTTATTAGTCTAGCTGAAGTTGTCAGTTTTGTCCTTTTGAAGAACCTATCCTTTGTTTCCCTGTTCTTATCAAAAGTTTCTCCTATATCCTATTTTCTCTCCATTTTCATCTTTCAATAAACTTAAATTTCCCTTCTGACTTCCGGAAAGACTCTATTCATCCAAAAGTGTGTTCTACAGTCTCTGTTCATCTGTATCATTTCTATTGTTGTTTATTTAGTTTTATTCCATCCTAATCAGAAAAGATACAGGATATGATCTCAGTTTTTCTTAAGACCTGTTCTGTAGCCTAACAAATGATATATTTTAGAGAAAGTTCCACATGCTGATATTAAGAATGCACACTCTGAAGCTACTGGATAGAATGTCCTATAAATGTCTTTTAAGTCCATGTTGTGATTAGGATCTGGAGTGTCTCCCAAAAGCCTCATGTATTTTAATGTTAATGTTTGTGGATTGGGATTTGGTCTGGAGGGGTGGACTGCAGTTGCTGGGATTAGGGGTGTGTGAGTTAAGACTAAAGGCTTGTGAGTTAAGACAAAAGGTGTATAGTGGCCACACCTTCCACACCTGGATGCAGGAGAGACAAAGACTGGGACTTGGATTAATCTCGAGTAGTCTCACTTGCCTCTCTGTTTGTGATGTCCTGAGAAGCTGCCTCCACCTTTCTGCCTCTGCCATGTACTTCAATTGTTGCCGGCCATGACTGCATGGCCTGTGACCATCTGAAACTGTAAGCTAAAACAAACCTTTCCTTTCCTAAATTTGTGCGTGTCAGTTATTGAGTCACAGCAATGAAAAAGTAACTAAGACAGTCCATTTGCTCTAGAATATAGTTTAACTGATATTTCTGATTTGGGGGGGAGGGGTGCCTGGATGATGTGACTACTGATAAAAGCAGAGTCTTGAGCTCCCATGATTAATGTATGCAGCCTGTTTAAGTTTTCTATGCCCTTAACCTTTAACACCTTAGAATATTCTCTCCCTTTATATCTAATAAGGTTTGTTTTATACAATAAAATTGGTATTTTAGTATTAGGTACATACAGATTTACAATCACTCAGTCTTCCTTTTGAATGCATCCCTTGATAGCTATTATTATATCGTGACCTTGTTTCTTATTCCAGTCTTTGTCAAAGTGTATCTTGTCAGATACAATGCAGTTAATCCTCCTGGCCTCAGATTTATATTTCCTTGGAATGTATTTTCTATCCTTTCACTTTCAGTCTTTTGTGTCTTTACTTATGAAATAAATTTCCTGTGGGCAGATGTTAGGTTTTATATTTTTATGTATTCAATCTACATCCTTAATTAGGCAATTAACTCTGTTTATGCTGAAGATTATTAGAACATAAGGACTTACCCCTATCATTTTGTTGATTTTCTTTCAGTTGTTCTGAATATTTATTCTTTTGTTATTCATCTCTGTGGTTTGACAGTTTACTGTATTGATAATGTTTAATTCTTTTCTATCTCTTTTGTGTCTCCAATCTTCTAGTGGGTTTTATACTTTCACATGCTTTCATGTTGATGTTTTTCTTTCATTTCTGGATGTAGAACTTCCTTAAGTACCTTTTATGGTGGTCATGAACTCATTCAGTTTTCTTGTCCTAGAAAATCTATTTGTCACCAGTTCATAAGGACAGCCTTGCTGGGTACTGCAATCTTCGTCAGCAGTTATTTTCTTTCAGGACTTGGATTATGCCATCCTATTCCTCTTGGTATATAGAGTTTCTGCTAAGAAATATGCTGCTGGTCTAATGGGAATACTCTTAAATGTAACTTAGCACTTTTCTGCAGATTTTAAAATTCTTTGACTTGTACTTTTGGCAGCCTGACTGTAACATGCCATAGTAAAGATCTTTTCTAGTCATGTCATTTAGGGTACTCATATATGGATGTCCATTCCATGTCATCCTCAAGATTAGAGAAGTTTCTGCTACTATTTCATTTAATAAGTTTTCTATGCCCTTACCTTTTCTCACCTTGGAGTGTTCTGAAAATAGTTGTTTGTCCTCTTAATGGTATCCAACAGGTCTTGAATTCAGTCATTCCTACTCTGTACTTATCTAACTAGGATATCTCAAAACACCTGTGTTTTAGTTCATTCTTTTTACTTTTTAAAGAAACAGGCCTTCGATCTTTCCTGCCTCCCCGTTTACCATACTAGGTATTGAGCCTAAGGACTTTACACTGAGCTACAAACTCAGCCCCACCTTTTTTTTTTTTTTTTTTTGAGCTGGGTCTAAGTCTTCAAATTGCCGACGCTGGACTCAAACTTGTGATCCTCTGTCTTAGCCTCACAGTATTGGGATTATAGTCTTGTGCCACTGGACCTAGCCATAACTGTTTATCTGTATTCTCTTGGACCTCACTGAGCTTTTTGTATAGTCAGTCTTTTAAGTTCTTTCTCAGACATTTCATTGATTTTTAATTTTGATTTCTTTGGAATCTGTTTCTACAGAGTTATATTCTTTTGGAAGCAGACTATCAGTTTTTTTTTTTTTTTCCTATTCTTTATGCCCTTACATTGAGATTAGTGGTAAAATTGGTTCATGTTCTCCAGCACTTTGGGGGAAGCCTTCTTAGTAAGAGGCTTTCTCCTAAAGATATGTCTTGAGACATTAGTTTGGGACTACTCCTAAAATGCAATTGCCAGCCCATACCATGCAACAGTGGCTTCATCTAGCACTGCTGATGCTAGCTACACTAATAGCAAAAGCCAGTGGTAAGCATCTTCTGACTAGTCAGTGGTATGGGCCCTGATGTGGTGTCTCAGTTGCTTTTTGTCACTGTGACTCAATTCCAAACATCCACAACTTAGGGAGGAAAGATTTATTGTAGCTTACAGTTTTAGTGAGTCATATTCACAAGTGGGCAGCTGGAAAACGGTGGAATCACATCGTGGGGCTGGAGCCAGTGCTCCAAGAGACACAGATCTTCATATCATGGTGCAACAGAGAGACAGACTGGGAGGAAGGGCAGAACCAGGGCACAGCCCTCCAGGTCAAGCCCTAATTATCTACCTCTTCCAGCCAGACCCTACCTCTCAACCTTATACAGTATCCATAGGAACATGAGGCTTTTAGGGGACACTCCAGATTCAAATCACCACAGGTAGGAACCACAATACCCCATCAGTGGTACACATACTTAATCCTGACACCACTATATGGTCAGAGATAAGGCTTGTGGGTGGGGCAGAGGCAGAAGACTTGTAGTGGGAGCAGCAGAAGGAACCTTGGTATTCCTGACTTTTCAGTGGCAGTACTTCTCCAAGAGCAGGACTATAACTGGAGAGTGGAAAATTATTCATGGGATCCCCTTTGACCAGGTACTCCTGGGAGTGAGGTGATAGCCAGACCGCGGAACTCATCAAGGCCCCCTCAGCACACCCCTTTGGGAATGGCAGCAGTGAGAACCACAGTGTTCCTTCCTCAGTCTGCTAGTAATAAGCATTTGAGCATAGCACAAAACTGACAGGTGACAGGAGCCATGCGAGCATCTGCCTTTAGTGCTGGTACTACTGATGCACTGGCCATCCCTGTGGTCACATAGGGCAAGTTCCTTGATCTCTGTGTTTTCGAGGGTGTCACTCTGTCTTCCATGTCACAACACCTGTCTTTAACAAAGCACCAAGTAGGCTTATGTCAGTCATTCTGCTGAGCCAAGTTGGATTTTTGAGTTAGCTATTCACAAGGCAGTACAGAACAACATCTATGAGGACCCAGAGGTGAGAATGTGCAGGGGCATCTGACCTCTAAAAGCAGCCTAAACTTAGATAATAGCTTCATTCTCAAGGTGCTTCTAAGCTATAGCATCCTGAGCACTCACTGAGACAGAATGTAAGATTCTTTTCCAAAGCAAAGCTACTACCACAGATTTCATGTTTCTTATCTAAAGAGACTGGAAACCTGAAAGGACTCGTAACTTTTGAATAACTAAGACTGGCAGCATCTGAGCTTCAAATTTGTTGGGACTCTTTCACCTTTACCCTTGCAAAGGAAAGACTCCTCTCTTCTAGGAATGGAGATAGGACTGCATATGTCAAGGTATTTGTTTTTCTCCCACTATGATGTTGTCCCAGGTCCCCGGTCTTACAAAGGTCCCATTCTCTTAATAATTTCTCCACTTTTCTTCCATGATCACTCACCTCAAAATACAGCTATGCATCTGTTTTTCTGTTTCTTTGTAAGGAGCTGGTGAGTGCTGGGTGTCCCTTGTTGGCTGTCTTCCTGCTTGGTCAGGAGAATATTGTAGAGTAAGTAAAGAATTCCTAAGCAGAACTCCCCTATACCATGAAAAAAAGAGAGAGAAAAAAATGATGAGTCATAAAGTCTTATAACTTCAATCATTATATAGAAAGTTGTTGTATGTTCCCAATCAATGCAGAAGATTTGAGAACAGAACAAAAAGAACACAAATAAGTCTGCATTACGATGCATTAAATGGCTAATTTCTGGAGCTAATAAGTAAAATACCAACTGCTAAAATATACAGAAAAAATGTTTATGAATGTTGATCTGCTAATAAAGTTAATGATGGTCACAAAGAGAAGGTAAAAGTCTTCTACTCATAAGAAAATAAAAAGGCAAAAAATAGATAAGAAAAAATTATTTCTAAAACATATATTTAATAAATGACTGTTTCCAAACTAGCAGACTATATATACAAAGAGTACTACATTAGAAATACAACTCAGATGGGCATCTTGGCACATGCCTGTAATTCCAGCAATCAGGGAGGCTAAGGAAGGAGGATGACATTACAGCCCTGCCTAGGCAACTTAGTGAGACCCTATCTCAAAATCAAAAATAAAAAAGGGCTGAGGATGCAGTTCAGTGTAAAGGCTCTGGGTTCAATCTCAGTATACGCAAACACATGCTTACACAAAACAGACAACAAAAAAAAATCCTTCAAAACAAAAATGGGTAAAACATTTAATAAGGTATTAAAAAAGCAAATTATATAAATGATCAACAGCACCCAAAAACGGTGTTCAATAGCATTTATCATTAGGGGGGAAAAAGCTAATTAAAACTGCAATGAGATGTAATTTCATATCCAGAATGGCTAAAATTTAAAAAGAAATGTCACTTTTTTAAAAAGACGTTCACCTGGAACTCTCATACACTGCTGTGGAGGGTGTAAAATGGTATGCTCTTTGAAAAACAATCTTTTATGGGTAAATACCCATAAACTTATGCTATGATTTAAAGTGTCTATTTTTAGGTATTTATCCAGGAGAAATTAAAACATATGTCCATAAAGAAACTTGTGTGAATTAGGCAAATATTTCTTAGATATGATAAAAAGAATGAAAAAAATCAATAACTTAAACATCATTAAAATTTAAAAAATTAAATGACACTAAGAAAATAAAAGGTCCTAGAACTGAAGACAAAGACTTAAAAATCATATCTTATAAAACACTTGTATTCAGGCAATAGATTTTAAATATTTTGAAAACTCAGTAAGATGATAAAAACAATGCAAGATTAAAAGGAGCAGCTAATATCAGTGGTACAGGCCTGTAACCCCAGCATTCTGGTAATCTAAGGCAAGAGAACTGCAAGTTCAAGCCCAGCCTGAGTAATTTAATGACTCAGCAAAATCCTGTCTCAAAATTAATAAATGAACTGAGGATGTAGCTCAATGCAAAGACCCTGGGTTTGATCCCCAGTACCACAAAACTAAATAAATAAAATGGTCCAAAGTTCTCAACATCATTAATTATTAAGAAAATGCAAATTAAAACTGCACTGCAATATCACTGCACACACATTTAAAAGGCTATAATAAAAACAACTGACAGTATCAAATGCTGATAAGAATGTGGAGAAGTCAAAACTCTCATACACTATTAGTAAGACTCTAACACCATATAGCAACTTTGGAAAACAGTTTGACAGGTTCCGAAAAAGTTACACATAAACTACCATATAATTCCCTATCTACAGGCTTATGATCTTACTCAAGGCACATAAAAATAAAATTCATACCAACAACTGTACATAGCAACACCATTCATTCATTATAGCCAAGACTGAAACAATATAGTTCAAATGTCCCTCAACTGGTGAGTGGATAAGTAAAATGTGGCACATACATAAAACCAAATGTTTTTAAAGTGATGTAAGGGCCAGAGGAATAGCTCAGCAGTTAAAGGCCTTGCCTAGCAAGCTCAAGGCCTTGGGTTCGATTCCCCAGCATCATATAAATCAGGCGTGGTGGTGCATGCCTGTAATCCTACCACTTGGGAGGCTGAGGTAGGGGGACTTCCATGAGTTTGAGGGCAACCTGGGCTACACAGTGAGTTCAGGACCAGACTTAAGAAGAGAAAATTTAAAGGTGACACAAAGGAAATGAGCTCATGAAAGCTGCATCACAGATAAATTTCAATAATACTATGTTAAATTAAAGCCAGATGCAAAAAAAAAAAAACCTTATACTTTAGGATTCTATTTATATAAAACTTCAAGAAATGACGAGAGACAAAGTAGATGAACAGTTGGCTAGGGTTGGGAATTGACTGTAAACTATTATGAGGGAACTTTAGGGAACATTCTAAAACTTAACTGAGGTAATGGCTGCACAAATCTATAATTTCTTTTCTTTTTCTTTTTCTTTTCTTTCTTTCTTTTCTTTTTTTTTTTTAAGACAAGGTCTTGCTTTGTAGCCCAGGCTGGTCCCTTCCATGTGCTGGGAGTGCTGGGATTACAGGCATACGCTACCACGCCCAGCTTTTTGTGGTGCTGGGCCTTGCACTTGCTAGACAAGTGCTTTAACCACTGTGCCATTCCTCTAGCCCCACAAACATATAAATTTAAAATGGGTATATTTTATGGCAGATAAATTTTGTCCCCCCAAATTTTAAAAGACTTGTACAAAAATGTTCACCGTAGCTTTATTCATAATAGCTAAAAATTGGAAAGAATCTAAATGGTCATCAAAATTAACTAAATTAAACTGGGGGTGGTGGCACATTCCTATAATCCTAGTACTGTGTAGGCTGAGGTGGGAGAATTCCCATGAGTCCAAAGCCAGCCTGGGCTACATAGTGAGTTCAGGACCAGCCTGGTCTTATAAATAAATACATAAGTTAATAAATAAGAGTGAATAAATTATGAGTCAAAAATGAAGCTAGTCACCAATAACAAACTACTGAAACAAAATAAGTCACTTCAGTTCTACTGTCTATTGTATCCCACTTATTGGAGGCTCAAGAAAAGGCAAAAGACACTGACAGTGCTAGAAATCCGAAGAGTGATTGGCGGAGGCAGGGAGAAAGACTGCAGAACACTTCCTGAAGCATGAAAACATTCTGTATCTTACAGAGATATAATAAATGGATATATACATTTATAAAAATTCACCACTTACAATCTGTACATTTTATGATACATACTTTGGTATATTTACAAATGCCTAATATGTTTTTCCAAAGATACATACTACAAACTCAAAACAGACTAATTCAAAATCAGCGACTTATACTTATTTGCACAGATATAGCACTGACAATTCACTATTTTTTTTGTTTTTTGGTTTGGTTTGGTTTTTTTTTTTTTTTTTTTTTTTTTTTTTTTTTTTTTTTTTTTTTTTTTTTTTTTTTTTTTTTTTTTTTTTTTGCTTGTTTATGGTACTGGGGACTGAGCTACACCTTGAGCTACATCTCTGGCACTTTTTAAATTTTTGAGGGGCTAAAGGAATAGCTCAGCGGTTAAAGTGCTTGCCAGTTTGGGAGGTTTACCTTTGTACCTTTCCGACAGGCAACAAAAGGCAGCAGAAACAAATGGAAACCTGCATTATTGGTTGAAGATCAAATCAGATAGCTCTTTTTTTTTAAGACTAAAATGTTTTAAATCTTTAAAATGCAAATATTAATCAGCTAGTATATCGATAGTACTTCCCAAATTAAGAGGTAAAACTGCCAGTATAAAGTTTACTGATTAACCATGGAGGGAAAAATCAGATACAGTTCTTCTATATGCTAGTGTTGGGATTTCATAAAAATATTCATGAAATTTTGTCCGCCCCTTAAAACATTCCTATGCTCATCCCCTGATGGCACAATTAGTATTGGATGCCCAGAAGATGCAGCTTTAAACCCCTGCCAAGTAGTACTACACCTGGGGTAGGACTTCTGTGCCCATGCTGACAAGAGTCTGCTCTTCAACAAAGGGGAGGAGTTTCATCCCACAAATGCCAGGAGATTCCACGTGCTTTCACAGAGAATATTTTAATCTCCAAACAATAAAGCCAAAGGCTCAGGTCCAACTCATCAGTTTCAAAGCTGCTGCCACATCAAATATACTGTGCTGGCATTTGGGAACTTTTCCCCAAGGCCATGTGGCAGCCCACAGTTCACTCTATGGAGGGGTTTGAGCTAGAGCATTTCCACCCAGTCCTCTGCTGGCATGAGGTGCTTTTGGGGAATTGGGGGGAGTAAAGGTGGCAGGATCCACCACCACCACCAACAGCTACCATACAGAAAGTCTGACTCCAGTAGGCACTGTGAGAAGCTCCTGACACGCGTTTAATCCTTAGAGCTCCACAAGGCAGGTGACATTAGTAGAAGGAATGGAGAGGCGATTACAAAAATAGGTCAAGGTCACACAGGGAGGTGACTAAAGAACCAGAAATCAGTCTCAGCAATCTGGCTAAATCCAGGCAGGGCTAATTTGCCTTGCCTCTGTTCACCTGGGCTAATAATCTATCACCTACTTTTCCTTGACAACGAAGTCACTGATCATCCCAAGGAGCACACACCCAACAGCCCTGGTGTCCAGAGTTCTCCTGAAATGGTCCAAACAACTCGGTATGTCATTTACAAAACACATCTGCCTCTTAAAGTACTTCCTCCAAAACCAGGCATTCTAAATTTAGCCGTTGCTTGTTCTTTCTTACATAACACATGCATATCTAGTCTTGCAGTTCTAGGGACAAAGGCCCTAAAGTAGCACCTGGCCTTTTCACAAAACCACTCCACAAGGTTTATTTTAGTGGCTTTATTCACCATCACATAGAACTTGACCACTCTGGACTCAGAAAGGAAACAGAGAACCAAACAAATTTCAGTTGTGATGAAACTCCAGATAAGAGGTGAAAACATCTGGCCCGTGACTTTTAATCAAAAGTTTCAAGATGAGGAAATTAAGCCTTGTATTGCAGAAATACCCAGCAGGCCAGGCTGCATGAGTGCCCACAGAGGGCCACACCTAAGCAGTGTGTAAGAATAGAATTGTCATCAGCAGAAGCACAAGGAGCAGAGAAGTGTGAGGGCGAACCTCTACAAGTACTGGGGGATTCTCTGAGTATCTGGGACCCAGTCAGGGGAACTCCAGAGAGCTGAGGCACCTTCTTAGCATCTATTTGGTACTCAGAGTCAAGTTGCTTAAAGAAGGACAGATTTTTTTTTGGGGGGGGAACCCATCCCAATGAGGCACCCTGAGAAAGCACTGAGGCACACAAGACCTATCTTTCTACTCACAGAGTTCGTAATGAATGATTTTGAAGGCATTTTTTTTCTACTGAGTTCTACCCACATATGGACTCCATTTTTGCTGTATTGGAAAGGTAGCGAATCTAAAGTTCTATGTTTATGAGAAAAGCAGACAGGATGCAAAAATGTGATGGCATTATTTTCTTTCTTCTGATATAGAGGCACTACAAAGCAAACACAAGCCCTCTCATTTCCTGAAGGGATAAGGGTATCTCAATCTTTGTTTATCTAATTTTAGATAGAGACATACGCTGAAAGATCTTTCACTATAAAAAGAAACAACAGGCCCTGCACCATTGTCCTATCCCAAGATGGCAGCCACCATGAAGAAGGTGGCTGTACAGGATGTCAATGTTTCCTGTGAAGAGCAACAAAAGATAAACAAATTTGCATGGAATACAAGTAGAATCACACAGCTTAAGGAAGAAATAGAATTTAAAAAGATCCAACTCCAGAACCTAGAAGATGCTTGTGATGACATCATGCTTGCAGACAATGACTGTTTATAATGACACTGTACCAGATTGGTGATATTTTCATTAGCTGTTCTCAAGAAGCACAAGAACTGTTAGAAGAAGCAAAGAAAAATTTGCCAGAAGAAATCAACATCTTAGAATCCACAGTAGAATCAATTCAGTAGGTGTTAGCAGATTTTAAAGTTCAGTTATAGGCAAAATCTGGCAACAACATAAACCTTGAAGCTGATGAAAGTTAATCACTTAATAATGCTTTTAAAAATTTAATAAACTTTAATATTTAAAAAAAAAAAAAACAGTGCAACCTGAAGAACCAGGGGGCAGTGGAGACCACAGCAAACTAGAATGTATTTATTACCTTTCCTTAAATAGGATGTTTTCCAGACCACTTCTGGTAATCTTGAGGAGACAACACCTGACTCCCAATTTTCAATGTGATCTCAGTTTTCTTTCTTTGTTTAACTCTATATTGTCCTGCTAAAGCATTTCCGTTAACTGGATGTGGTAGAGGCCCTCATGTACCACCATGGCTATTGAGTGAGGTAAGAGTTTACCGGACAACTTCTCAGCTTTGGCTGTGCAACTGTGTTGCCTGCTTTCAGAGGCTGGAAAACACACATCTTCATGTCCCATGGAGTTAAATTTGAACCTTGGCTCTCTTTTTTTGTGGGGGTATATACTAGGGATTGAATCCAAGGACTTGAGCATGCTAGGCAAGCAATCTACCATTACAACAGAGTTATATCCCTAGCCTTTTAATTGTTGTTGCTCTTTTCGTGGCGTTGTGTGTGTGTGTGTTCTGAAACCGATTCTTGCTACCTTGCCTATGCTGGCCTTGAATTTGTAATCCTGTGTCAGGCTCCCAGGCAGCTGGGACTGGTTCTACTTTTTCTAGCTCCAAGCCCTCAAACATTAACAAGTAGCTTCTCCAAGCTACAACACCTATCTGTAAAATAAACTGTAATTAGACTTGTGACAATTTAAAAACAAGTGTGTGAAGATTAATGCGAACTCTTAGTAAACATTTAAGTTTCCTTCAGCCATATCCACAAAGAAACAACTTAAGGCAAACGTTAGTTGCCTTAGATTCCAATGTTCCCATCTGTAAAATGCCAAAAATTTTAATGTCCCACCATTGCGGTTCCACTGCACAGTAGGATGAGAAGAGGCATATGACAGCAGGGTATTCACCAATGTAGAATATTACTGGCTTAACTGCCAACACCCTCTCCTATCATTTCAAGGCTAACAAAGGAGCAATTTGCTTTCCTAATGTGTTTATCCCCTTCAATAATACAAAATGGGGAGAAGATGATACCACACTTGTGGTAATTCCTTAAAATGGCTATTAACGGTCAAATCTCCAGAGTCTAATTCCATCATCTTCTAACAGAAAAACAAGCATTAGGTCACTGCCAGGTCACTGAGGGGCCTGCCATGTCTTTTTTCTCTCCACATTCATTTTAGAGAACTAGAGAGAAAACTGAGATTAAAAAAAATAAAGTCACTTAGCAATTGCAGACTTATTCATACAAAGAAAACCGAACCCTAAGCCACCACAAATTCACTATCTTGATTTCCAATTGTGAGGGGGTATTTGTTGGTTTTCTCATTATTTCCCAACACAGTGCAGCAAAGCCCGGGCATACTCTAGACTCAAGAATTCCTCAACTGAATCTTAAAGCATCTTTACAACTTCTTTTTCACTTGCAAATCTATACTGGCAAGAAGTATTCATTTAACACTTGGGTCTTTTAACTGTCACATATATAATTAGTTTGGCTTGTTTTCTCTTTAACTCAAAAAGGCATAAATTCAATTGCACTGAAGCCACTAAAAACTGTGGATTTATCTTTCAGGAACATGCCTCCTCTTCCTTCCTCTGCTGAACTTCAGTAGCTCCTTCCAAAATCAACACTTCTACAAATCACAAATCAAGCATGGTAGAATGAATAGGAATAAGATAAATCCTGAGGGGGAAAAAACTGGAAACTGGATGAACATATGCTGACACAGCCCTCTGCCCCCTGGTAAAGCAAGATTTCTGGGGAGAAAAAAAAATAGGAAGACAATATGGGTAGCATAACACCATATCAATTTTTAAGGAATAAAGAAGAGAGCAACACAAAAGATTTCTTTGTAGTCTAATTCCACTCATCACGCACGTGTTTTGAGTTTGTCATTAGGTAAACCTTTCGACACACACAGTGCTGCCAGCAGTCTACACATCCTAAGCGTACACACCTGTTCAATACTTCGGCTTGTTTGTTGATGAGCATAAGCTGGAAGGGATTCAGGCAACTGGGAAAAACTGCTAACACATTTTATACAAGCCCCAGGCTTGCTAATGCCCTTTGTGTAGAAAAAGCTGACCCAGCATCCTCCTGAATCAACATGATCCACTCAGCTTTGACACTCTTAGCAAACACCCTGCGCCTTCTGAGCAAAATCAATCAGTACCCTCGGGAGAAAGAAAAAAAGAAAACTTATTATTGGAGGGGCAGCCTGGACAACCAATTTGCGAAGAGCGAGGATCTGTGAACAGTCGTGAATCTAGAACTGCTGCGCAATACCTCGGGCGCACGGACGGAGGGCCAGTGACGGTGGGAGAGGGCGGGGAAAAGTCACTTTTGAAGATAATGCCCAACAAATAGAACAGAACAAAGCGTGTAAACTTCCGTACCTATCATCCAGTTTCAACTATTAACTCATGGCCAGTGTCCTCCACCTAGCTCCCATTTCTGTTAGCAACACTGCCCCAAAATGGATTATTCTCAAATAAATCTCCAACGTCCACTTCAGTTTCAGTCAGTAATTCTAAAGGATAAGATTTTTAAAAATAATAACCAAATAAGCACAAATTTCCCCTCTCGCCTCAACTTTGCAGTTTTTCCATTAACTCAAGGTCCACAAACTGTACCACATATTACTTCTCAAATCGCTCTTCCGCCACAGGCTGCCCTTCCCCCGGCAATCCCCGGTGACTCCATCCCGTGCCTACGACAAAGGGGCGCGTAGCGTCCGTGACGTTGGGGCGATGGCGCGGGGGACCTCAGGGATCCGAGCCACGCTCTCCTCACCCAAGTCGCTAGCGCATGCGGGCCCCGGCGAAGCCCCCCAACACTCGCCCCGTCGGAGCAGGGGCTCCGGCGCCGCGCCTCCGCGGGCGGGCCGCCCGGAGGGGACTCGGAGCCGCCCGGCGGGTCACCCCGGAACGCACCGGCAGGAGCCGCCTCGGACAGCGAGTCGCCCGCCAGGCCCGCGGCTTTCCCTGCGCCGCCGCCAAGTCCGCCCCGCGCCTGCGACCGCCGTCGCCGCGCCGGGAGGGGCGAGGGGCCGCGCGCGCGCTTCGACGCCGCACACGGTCGCCCGGAGCGCGACGGCAGTGCGCGTCCCCGAGCCGCAGGCCGTCCCGGCGCGCGCCCCGCCCGAGCCGGCAGCTCCGCGCTCGGCGAGGGCGCCCGCCCCGCCCGGCTCGCCGGCGCCCGCCGCGGAGCGCAGCAGCGCGCGGCCGCTAGCCGTCCGACCGACCCGGGGCGAGGCGGGAGGCGGGAAGCCCGGGGGCTCCTTCCGCCCGGAACTCACCGCGGCTGGAACGCGCCCGGCGACCGGCTCGGGGGCGGTTGCCGCCCAGGCACCTGCCGCTAGGCCCAGGTGACGGCCCTAAGGGGGCGGGGCCGCGCCGCCCACGTGCCCGCCCCGCCCCGAGCGCTCCGAGGGCGGGGACGCCGTCCCGGAGCTGGGTGACCTGCCGCGGCCCTCACTGCGGACCCGAGATGCGGGCGCCGGTGGCGCCGGCCGCCTTCCAGCGCCTCAGTGCGCCCGGCGCAGGCGGGCAGGAGGCGCCCCCTGCCGGTGGGGCAGGGAGGGGCGACGCAGGCGCCGCCCCCGCCGCTGGGAAGGGTGGCCGACGCGCGTGCTGCTGGGCGCCTCGTGAGATAGGCTCCTTGTGTCAGACGTTGAGGACCCCAAGAGATCCGCCAGGAGTTCCCGCGTCCCAGCAGGCAGGGCGCGCAGGGTGCCTTGGGTCAAGGCCTCGTTCTCATTCTCCAGTTATGTAGGTTTATTCTTTTGCCTCTTGTCTCCAGAGGAAGATGTAAACACGACGGAACATGAACGCTGCATGCCACCACTCCAACACTTGGGATGCACTGTGAATTCTGATATTGTAATAAAAACCTGCAAACACACTTCCGTTGCATTGCTTTTCCGGTGCATCCATAGTGCTCGCTTCTCGTGGTTAAACAAATACATGCTGAATGCCTACAATTTGCTGTTTAAATATTTTAAATACAGCACAAATCGCTTCACCTCCCCCACCCCCAGCACAGTCTTGAACAAGGGGAGTGGCTTGGTCTGTGTGAACCTTCCAGAAAGTCTGAACTGGCCTTGCCAGGAACTCAGTAATGGCCCCAGGGGACACTAAGAGCCCTGGGAGAACTGTGGTTTGCCCTGGGAACTGAGCAAGGAACATTAGAAAGAATGTTCTGGAGCAGGAGAGAGAGTTAAATCTTGTAGACTAAAGAACAAGTGGGTGAGCACTGCAAAGAGGGAGAGAGGATCTGGGATGAGATAGCACTGGGAGTGTGAGCGTCAGGTCATTCTCCTAACAAAAATAATAGCCACCGTTTTCACTCACGATAAAACAGGTGCTGGACCCGGTATCACACCATAGGCTCACACCAACCCTACGGGGTAGGGTTAATATTTGCCTTTGAGGACGGGGAAAGTGAGGTCCACGAAGGAGAAGAGCCTGGCTAGTGACAGAGCTGGGATGCGGGGACTCGGAGGAGCCAGCTCACACTTCCAGTGCTCTTCGGGAGGACAACCCAGGAGGCATACTTTGTTTTCTTATGCTCCCAGCCTCCCCAGGGAACCCCCAAACCCGCTGCTCTCTCTCCATTCCCAAAGGCGTTATCAGCAGCTGCCCCGCCTGTCCAGAGAAGATGTGCATGTGCCGGTGCACATCAGACTCCTCTGAAGGGAACCTTGTCTCAGGAGTCGGTGGAAGGATTATAGAGGAGATCTTCATTGCTTCCCAATATCCGTTCTCTCCTGTAATACACAGAACGGAAGCTAAGAACAAAGCTTTGTGGAACAGACACATTTCCCTACCTTCTTTGCAGCAAAATTCGTCTACAGGGGTTCTCAGAGTCCCTAGAAATGCATGACTTAATTCCACTTCAGAGGCGTCTGTTCCTTTTGCCACAACTCTAATCTGTCAGGTGGTTTTCATAGGGTAGACACTACAGCCCCCTCAAAATCTCCCTGTAACTTCTGATAGGACACTGGTTTTATTCAGATACGCAACCACCGGCCAGTCTTAAGAAGCCCGCTTTCCCAGAAGTCTGTGTGTCCAACAGTATTCTGGCCAATGATATGTAGAAGCAAGGATCGCATGACACAATTCTAACCAATGAGCAATAGGAGAAAGTCCTGGGCCAGCTTTTACTTTCTTAAAGCGATCTGAACCCCTTTTTTGGTCTCGTTTTCTTCTTCCCTTGAGACTGGAAGTGAAGCAGTAGTCTTAAGCCAAAGGGTGGCACTCGAGAGGAAAAGAGGAGCTGCACCCATTCTAAACTTCCTAGATTTGACTTTTTACTACATGGGGGGCGGGGGCCCGTCACTTGAGGCCCTCATGCTCTGAGCTTGTTACATGCGATTGGATGCAATCCTGACAGGAAAACTTTTTTTTTTTTTTTGAGACAGGGTCTCGCTCTGTGGCCCAGGCTGGTCCTTAATTCACTTCAGAGCGCAGGCGGGCCTTGGACTCACGGCAATCCTCCTGCCTCAGCCTCCTGAGTGCTGGGATTACAGGTGTGCGCCACCATGCCCAGCTTATGTGGTGCTGGGGAATCAAACTCAGGTACTTAGCGCTTGCCCAAGCGCTTTAACCTCTGAGCCATTCCTCCAGCTGGAAAGCTATTCCTTACAAAGAAAAGCTTTAACAATCACGCTAGCCAGCTGGCCCCAGCAGCACAGGACTGTAATCTCAGTGCCTTGGGAGACAAAAGCAAGAGGTGCAAGCTTGAGTCCAACCCTAGTTAATAGAAATATGCACCTGTATCTGTTAAATTAGTGTACTAGTAATAATTCCTCACTGATTGAAATAAAGCATGTAACTCTACTCTTTTTTAATGAGTTGGAGGGGCTGGAGGAATAGAAAAGTGGTTAAAACTCTTGCCTAGCCTGAGTTCGATTTTCCAGCACCTAGTGGCTTAAAGATAGCTTTTTCTTAAAATCAAAAATAAAATAGTCTGGGGGTGTAGCTCCGTTTGAAGACACTGGGTTTCACTTTCAATACCAGAAAAAAAATTAAAATAAATTCTAGTCAGCCTTGCCTAATACAAGGTGTTGTTAAGAGAAAGAGGGTGATTTTTTGGTATCAGGAAACCTGGGTTTGAGTTTCAGCTCTTCTGTTTATGTTAGCTAATGACTGTGGCAAGTTTGTGAAATTAGATTATGTGTTGTAAAATTAGAAGCTATTGTAAGAACACAAGACTAGTGCCTGGCATACACAGAAAATGAATATGTGATCATTGAGATCATTTTTATCTACCAGTTTTCACCAAATATAGTGACAAATATGTAGATTCAAAACCCCATATTCATTTTCCAGTATTACTCTTTAGATAATTTTTGCCACTCAGATTTTAGATGCTTTGTAACAGCAAACTCAATCGTACCGTTTCATTAAAAACGACCATTTGCCTAGCATCTTCTTTTTGCATTCCCTAGACTCTGTCTGCTCTTCCAACTTATTTATTTAGTTACTGAGACAGGGTCTTGCTCTGTAGCCCAGGCTAGTCCTCCTGCCTCAACCTCCCAGTGCTGGGATTACAGGCATGCACCACCATTCATGATTTATCTGGTGCTGGAAAATCGAACTCAGGCTAGGCAAGAGTTTTAACCACTGTTCTATTCCTCCAGCCCCTCCAACTCATTCAAAAAGAATAGAGTTACATGCTTTGTTTTAATCAGTCAGGAATTATTACTGGTACACTAATTTAACAGCTATAGGTGCATATTTCTATTAACTCATAGCTCTTTTTTTAAATCAGAAACATGTCAGTGCTTCTAAGCTTGTATTTTTAATCATCAAACAAGATGTTTTAATGATCCAGAAACATATTTTCGTTGAAGATGAGTAGCTTTAAAACTTAATATTCACTTTGCTGTTTTGCTGTTGTTGTAGATTGTTTTTGCTGCTGAGGATGGAACTCAATGTCTTGTGTATGCCAAGTATGTACTCTACCACTGAGCTACACCACAATCCCTCATTAGCTTTTTAACTTAACTAATAATACATACTCTCAATGGCAACAGATTTTTATTTTTTTTTTTTTTGAGACAAGGGCTCTCTGTAGTCCAAG
Source organism: Ctenodactylus gundi (assembly GCA_004027205.1). Lineage (NCBI taxonomy): Eukaryota > Metazoa > Chordata > Mammalia > Rodentia > Ctenodactylidae > Ctenodactylus > Ctenodactylus gundi. The sequence goes on along the minus strand of PVKB01000067.1, from coordinate 1,069,581 downwards.
CTGGTCTTAAACTCACAATTCTCTTTTCTTGCCTCAGCTTCCCTAGTGCTAAGATTTACAAGTTTTTAAATTAAAAAAGTAGGTGTACTGTTATGTATTTAACTTACCTTCTATTATTGAGCATTTAGGTCTTGTTTAGTTTTTCTCAATTACGAACACACTTGAACATTTTTGTCCTTACACTTTTGCCTGTTGTGTAAGTTGACCAATGCTGCCCACTCTAGTGCTATCCCCGAGGTCCAAGCCACCATCTTTCTCTTGACTGGATTATTGGAATAGCCTCTTGAATGACTCTTGTATTTGTCCTTAAGCTCTTTCAAACCATTTGCAAGGCAGCTGCCACAATGGTCACATGAAAATGTGGATCTGATGCCATCCCTCTCTGATCAGAATCTTCCAATGGCTTTTCATTCATTCATAGCAAAAACTAGAGTCCTTACAATGGCTAACAAAGTGATGCGGTCTGTCCCCATTGCCATTACTTCTTTGAACCACCTCCATCCATGTTCCACTCTGTACTTGGCTCAAGCCACACCAGCATCCTTTTCTGAATTGTTTTGTGGTACGAGGGTACCACAAAAGGTGAACCCAGGGCTTTCACACTGAGCTACATCCAGCCCTTTTTTATTTTTATTTTTATCTGGTGACAAGATCTCACTAAAATGTTAAGATGCTCGGACTGGGCTTGAACTTACTATACTCCTGGATCAGCCTCCCAGAGAGCTGGGATTACAGGCATGCCCCACCATACCCAGCTCTAATATATTGTATTTTATGCATTTATCTTATTTAGTGTCTCCCTTCCACTACAGCATGTGAGCTTCAAGAGGTTAGGGAGTTTTGTTTTGTTTTATTACAATGTGTTCAGTTCCTAACAAAGTATTTAATAAATATCTATTGAATGAATCAAAGTGTGCTTATATATGCAAGATAAGTTCTTAGAAGTAGAATTTCTGGGTCATAGGGTTCATATTTAAAATTTCAAAACTACTAAATCACATGCTCAGAAAGTTTGTAACAATATTTCTAATAACTGTGGATTGGCACTTTGATCATATATGTCTTTTTCTTAAATTGTATTTGAATAGTTTGTCAGTCTTCATGACCCACAACAGAACCCACTCCAGCTACCTTCGGCTGAAAAACACTTTAAAAAAAGAGAGAGAGAGAAATTTAAGCCAAGTGTGGTAGCACACACCTCTAATCCCAGCACTCTGGTAGGGTGAGGCAGCAGAATGACAAATTCAAGGCCAGTTTGTTCAACTTAGCAATAGCTCATCTCAAAATAAGAAAAAGACAGCGTTGGCTCTGGAGATACAGTGTGAATGACCTGAGTTCAATTTTCAGTACCACAAACAAGCGTTAAAAAATAAAAAGGGTAGCTTATGACTCTCTGGGGAGATTTAGATAGCCAGGCTCACCCTTGCAGCCAGGAACAATGACAAACCACTCCTACATGGCTGTTCTGATAAAGGCCCTGCGGCTGGTACCTTCTGGCGCAGATATGCAGCCTGCCCACCTAAACCACCTCAGTGATTGTGTCATCACTGTCAACTTTGCAAGTCATCCTGCTTGTAATCACAATCTTTGGCAGTGTTTATTGTAGTTTGACATTTATAGGAGTCCTATTCAGCAACAACCCATTAAAGCAACACCTTTCAGCTTGCTTGTGTGCCTTGAGTGAAGAAGAACCGTCTTGAGTTACATATAAAACATGTAATATACTTAATACATATAAGTAATACAACTTCCTCTTTTATTTTTAGAATAGTGTTAAAGAAAAAGAGGGTACCTTAAACATAATGCTACAGCGATGTTTAACTTTGGGTTTGGGAAATACATTAATATTTGGTTCAATGCTTGATGAATTCTCAAGGTGCTCGTCACAAATTTTTGATCTAATTCTATTCTTCGTGTACTTTATCCTTGAAAACAACTGTTCACAAATGTATGTACTACCAAAATCTTGAGCACCTCACAACTGAGTCATGAAAACTATTACTAAAATTCATGTACTAGGGTTAAAATTTTACAATCTTGTGGGGGTCATGTTACCAGCTGTCCAAAGGACTTGCTGCATGCATGGAGCCTATTGTGGTTAGGATTTGGAGTGTCCCCCAAAAGTCTCATGTATTTTAATGGAACCATGTGATGTTGGTGGATTGGGGTCTGGTCTGGAGGGGTGGACTACAGTTAAGTTAGGATTAACGGTGTGTGGTGACCACACCTGGATGCAGGAGGAACTGGTTACTGGACGGAGACCTGAAAGAATACATAAGCTGCATCTGCCTTCCTGGAGGACTGGGATTAGTCTCAACTACCCTCAGCTTGTCTTCCTATTTGTCCAGGGAAGCTGCCTCCACCTCTCTGCCATGTACTTTGATATTTGCCGGCCACCCCTGAATGGATTTTGATTATCTGAGACTGTGAGCTAAAATAAACCTTTCCTTTCCTAAGTTTGTGGGTGTCGGGTACTGAGTCACAGCAATGAAAAAGTAACTGACAGAGCCCAAAGGTCACAGATTGGATATGTCTGTTCCTACCCTGAGGTTTTTTTTTTTTTTTTTTTTTTTTAAATCTTGAACAGCCTCTTGATTGTTGAGATTTTGCCAGTAACCTTCCAAGGTTTGATGATGATCTCCCCTCCCCATTTTTAAATTCTTGTTTTTTCTCATTATATAATGTTACACTAATATAATCTATTATTAGAAAAAAATCATTCCCCTTACCTATATATTCTATATGTCTTTATTTTCCCAAGCCTGTGTTCCAAGTCATTGATCCTTTTATTCACACATACCTGCTTTTATTGTGATTTTTCATTTTAAGATAGCTTTACTATTATATGTCTTTTATTTTTCTAGCTGATGCTAGTTTACCTTCCTATTGTTTTTGTTTCTCCTTGTTATTTTGTACTATAGTATAATAGTCTAAGTTGTAAACTTTATGTATTGGCTTATCTCTATGTGAACTATTTTACTGTGTTTAGTTCTTTTGCTCTTTTTTCAAGGCTCAATGAAGCTGGCAGCTTCAAAATGAAAATGTTTCCTCAGAACATTCTCCCCAAGTTACCTGTGTTATCTTTTTTTCTCAGCAGGGCAATTTCCCTTTGGAAGAATAAAGATTCCCGGATGACAGATGTTTCGCTTAGGGACTTTTGTTTAACTTTGGGTGATGGACTCTGGGCAGCACCTGCAGAGTCGAGTTTGTGCTTTCTTCTTCTACCTCCAAGTAGAACACAGACCAAGCTAGAATACAGACCCCAGAGAAAATCAAAATGATTTGTAGTTTCAGTTATATCCCTGGCCTGACCTTCTTTATGCTTAGTTCCCACTTTTTTGCTTTGTCTTCCCAGTTTTGTGGGTTCTTTTTTTTTTTTTTTTTTGCAGCACAGTACACAATATTTAATATGGTCTCATATGCCGTGAAGGAGGTGGTGCCCGTTTTTCGAGAGGTAATTGCTATGTCCAAGTGTCATGGTTTAGATCTGAAATGTCCCCCAATAGTCTCAGGTATTTGGTTGTTATGGATTGTCTATGGAATCATATGCTGTTAGGAAATTGGGGCCTACTCTAAAGACGTGGATTACGGGCATGTAAAGTGGATTACAGGTGTGTAGTGGGGATTTACCACACCTGGATCCAGGACAGGCTGACTACTGGGATGAGACCTGAAAGGATAGATAAGCTGCTTCCTGCCTTCCTTGAAAAACTAGACTCAACTTGTCTTGACTTGGCTTCCTGTTTTTAATGTTGAAGGGCTGCCTCCACCTCTGCCTCTGCCATGTACTTCCATTGCTGCTGGCCACCCCTGAATGGGCTGTGACCTTCTGAACCTGTGAGCTAAAATAAACCTTTCCTCCCCTAAATTTGTGGATGTTGAATATTGAGTCACAGCAACAGAAAGTAACTGAAACACCAAGTAATCGCCTATTTGAAATTTCTGCAACTGCTGGATCATGGAATCCTCCCTTCTCTTTCTGCCAGACATCAGGCTGCCAATCTCCTTACCTGAGAGCCCTGTCTTCTAAGATTCATAAAAACAATTGCAATATTGAAGTGTGTACACCTCTTTCTAGCTTCTGGGTAGACTTCTTTTACTAAATTAGTCAGTTCTTTCAAGGCTGCATCCATCCAAGTGTAGATCTGCAGTTTGCTGAACTAAGTTTCCATGGGAGAACTTGTCTATTTGGTGATGATGGCCATTATCCATGATAAAGGCCAGCAGCAGCAACAATGGCTTGTCTTCTCATAGTCAATTGGCTTCTCTGGCTCCTTAATTTCCTCCTGAGTAACGTTCTTTTTCTGTCTGTTTTTTGTTGTTGTTGTTTAAGATTTACAGAGGTTTAGTTTGGGCCAGGCACAGCTCTTTATGTTTTACATGTATTATCTCAATCCTTAGAACCATCCTAGACTTCACAGTTTTCATTTTGTAGATGAGAATCTCAAGGCACAGGGAGATGATACAATTTGCCCAAGCCACACAATTTATAAACAATAAGCAGGACCAGAATTCAAATGCCTAGAGACACTGCACTCTACTGTACTTACTGTAAGGGAATAACACCTGAGGACCTGCAACATAGTTTTTATTAACTGTAACCTTGCTCAAGATCTGGAGAGCTTTACATCTTGGTAGCCATTTTGGAGGCTGTACCTACTCATCTGCAGATGGACTTGTGTCCTCGCCACCCTTTTGTTCATGTTCATAGATTTCCTGGATACCTCTGTCAATTTCTCATTGAGACACAATACCTAGTGCACAATACCCATTTGAAGGAGAAGTTTATTTTAGCTTACAGTACAGAGGTCTCAATCCAGTCATGGCTGGCTGGCAATTGCAGAAGAGCTCACTGAGGAGGAAATGGGTTCGTGGCACGGCATCCAGGAAGCAGAGAGCCTGGGGAGGAGCTGGGACAAAAATATGACCCTTCAGAATGCATGTCCAGTGATCTGCCCCTCCCAAGTGAGCCCCACCTCTAAACAACACATGAAAACATCTGCCCACACAGTCGAATCTCCTTTCAAATGCATGAACTTTCTGGGGTCGTTCCAGACTCACGCCATAACACTGAAGAAGCCTAGTATAGTATGTATATAACTGAACTTCAACTTCTGCCAGTAGTCTTTAGTAGTCTATTTTCAGATGTCTTAGTGCTATATTGTCCAATCTAGTAGTAACAACTAATAACTTATGACTATTAAACTCATTATAAGAGCGAGTTCATTTTAAGGGCTGGTTCAAATTTAGATATACTGTAACTATTAAAGTTACATGGCATCTCAAGACTTAGACAGTAAAATATCTTAATAATAATTTTTTTAGAGACAGGGTCTTGCTCTGTAGTCCAGGCTGGTCAAATATGTGGCAATTCTCTAGTCTCAGCCTCCAGAGTGCTGGGATTACAGAGGTGTATCACCACCCCCTGCTTATGTAGTGCTGGGAAATTGAAACCAGAACCTTGTGCTTGCTAGGTGAGTGTTATAACTCCTGTGCTATTTCTCCAACCCCACTTGATAATACTTTTTATATTGAAACAATACTTTGGACATATTAGGTTAAGTAAAATATATCAGATTAATTTTATTTGTTTCTTCTTAGTTTTTCATTGTGACTACTAGAAAATTTAAAATCACGCATGTTGCTCACATGCTATTGGACGGAGTTGCTCTTGGATTTCTTTCATACAGCCCTGGCGTAAGTGAGACAGAGGAGTCAACAATGACCTGCAAACATGAGTCTCAATTATGTTGTCAGTGAGCATGGTGATGATGAGAAGAGCGGCATGCCCCATTGATACATACGCCCAAGATGCTGCAATGCAGAACTACTGCATTCCCCTTGACCACAATCAAAACTTCTACTGTTTGGTTTATTACTGTCTCCCTGTGCAAACACCTCTAATAATCATGCCAGCCCTTTTGTCTTTTCTCCGGGAAAAATGACAGTCTAGTCCTCTGTCTTGTTCCTGTTTCTCCTCACATGTTTCTGACAAAATTATGTTTATTCTAGCAGTTCTCTATATGCCACTCGATAGGCAGGAATTTAAGGAATAAAAACTACAGAACTGGGTATCTGGTTACCCCTCCCTGCAAGAGGCTGTTTTTCAATGGAAGTTGTTTTTCACTTTCTTCAGACCAAGTGGTAAATGTTTCATTTTCCTAAAGTTCCTCTACCATCAGGAAGTCCCTGCTTTTTCAGTCAGGAGTGTGAAGGTGAGGTGGATTGAGAACCATTTCGTATTTCCAGCCCCACTTTGTTCTGAGAGTGTGTAGGGACCCCTCAGACCCCACTGACTGGATACCCACCTGGGACCCCTCCTGGATTTTCTTCTGGGTGCTTGGCTTTCTTTTTCGTTAATGGAGACCTGCTTGGGTTTTGTCTCAGTTACTTTTTCGTTGCTGTGACTCAATACCTGACACGCACAAATTTAGGAAAGGAAAGGTTTATTTTAGCTTACAGTTTCAGATGGTCACAGTCCATTCAGGGGCGGTTGGCAGCAACTGAAGTACATGGCAGAGGCAGAAAGGTGAAGGCAGCTTCTCAGGACATCACACACAGGCAGGCAAGTGAGACTAATTGAGACTAGTCCAAGTCCCAGTCTTAGTCTCTCCTGCATCTGGGTATCGAAGGTGTGGCTACTACACACCCTTAGTCTTAACTCACATGCCTTTAGTCTTAACTCACACGCCCCTAATCCCAACAACTGCAATCCACCCCTCCAGGCCAGACCCCAATCCACCAACATTACATGGCTCCATAGACAATCCATAACATTAAAATACATGAGACTTTTGGGAGACACTCCAGATCCCAACCACAACAGGTTTCCTGCTGGCTTCTCACCCAGGAGCTTTTTCTTTCTTTCTTTTACTTTTCTTTTCTTTCTCTAACAGGTTTCCTATTGGCTTCTGAGCCAAGGTCTTTATTCTCTTTTGTTTAAGTTAATTAACTGTTGCTTGCATTACTTTTGGACTCCATCTGTTTATTCTTCATGCTAGAGTTGGTGGACCTGGGAATCTCCCTGCGACTCTAGTGGGGCTAGGGGATTTACCTAAACACACTTTAGTAGCAGAACGTCAAACATTCTAATAATTTACAAACATGTTTGCTTCAGAATAAAAACAGAGGATCAGAAGTCAAGGGCAATATAAATTAGTTGATCACTGTTGAAGCTGGGAGATGGGTATATGGGGGTTTATTGTATTATTTGACCTACTTTTTTGGTAGTAGGGACTGAAACCAACACCATACTGAGCTACAATAGATCCCCACTTTTTTTTTCTCTCTCTTTACAAGGTCTTACTGAGTCACCAAGTTGTCCAGGCTAGGTTTGAACTTGTGATCTTTCTGCTGTAGTCTCCTAGAGGACTGGAATCATAAGGTATGCACCACCATATACCTGGTTTGATCTACTTTGTTCATGCTTGAAACTTTCTTTACTAAAAAGTTAAAAGACAAACTCCCAAATATGTATAATTAGGACAAGAATCTCTTTTCCATGGTTCAAATTCATTGTTCAATTTCCTCTTTGTTAGAAGCCATGTACAGGAGGTAGGCAGGCAAGATAACCTCAACAGTAAGAAAAATGATGCAGACCTAAGTTTGCCACTTGAGAATCTCTAGTTTATTTCTGATGAAAGGAAAGTTTTTACAAAGTTCAGATTTAATAGTCACTGTCTTGAGTCTACAGGAATTCAACCTTAATTCATATCAGGTTTCTCAACATCTGCTATTTTGAAAGTGTGTATATAGTTCTGAAACCAAAATACCCAGTGAGAAATAATGATGCATGGAAGAATTGTAATGTATTTATTCATTTGCAGGAGTACTCACAGATCACTTGTTAATCCCCAGCAGAGGTGGTAAAAATAGTCACTTTGGGATCTGACTCCCTAGTTTTAAATCCTGAGTGATTTAGAATTTCTTAATTATTTACTGCCTTAGTACTTTACCTTTATATAATCTATAAAATGAGAATAAGAAGACATGTCTCTCTGGTGTTGTAAAAACAAAACAAAACCATGTATTTAAATCATATTGCACCATACCTGACCCAAGGGAAGGACCCTGTGAATGTTAGCTTGTTTGTTTTTGTTTTAAATAACAAACTCTGTTCTTTATAGATTACAGGTTCTCTAGCTGATTAAAAATTCTGATTTTCTAATAAATGACTTTCATTTCCTTCTTGAAGACAGGGTCTATGCAATGTATATATTTGAATCTTCAATGTCTAACATAAATGTACAGCTCATAATCTTGAAAAAGTCATACTGACTATAACAAAATGCACTTATAATTCAAGATCTAAGCAGCATTTTTATGGGTATAAGTGGTTAGGACACTGTTTTGACTATATAAGCAATTTATAATGTGAAATGTTTGTGTCTTTAGTGTTTGCCTTTCACTCAGCAAATATTAACTGCCACCTATAAGGATGTATTGATCTTTGCAAGGGTACTACTGCAGCAGGGAGCAACAAAAGATAGTTCCTAGACTCATGAGCTGATTCTACAGATGGTTTTACATAATTAATTACAAAACTGTGTGCTAATAATTGGGAGAGGAGTAGAAGATACTGAAAGCACAGACAGAGGCACCTAGCTGGCATCTGGCAGCTCCCACAGGAAGCACATGGATGAAGTGACAGCAGAAACAAGAGCAACCAAGAGCAAGGCAGGTGTTCTGGACAACGGAAGTGGCCCAAAGACCTCAGGAAAGTGATCACCTAGAATGCTGGAGGAACTTGGGAAAGGTTGGTTTGCCTGGATGTGGAGGGGGAAGCAACTTGGGATCTATAATTGAAGTCAACAGGGATAAGGTTATGTGGGGCCTTGCAAGTAATGTAAAAGATTTAGAATATTGTCCTCCATGCATGAAAAGATACCTCCCCATTGCTGTGACTTCTGAAATTTGCTTCAATAATCCTAAGAACACTGAGGAAAGTGGGTGGGTTATATATAAAAAAAATCATAGATGTTGAAGTTGGGTGTATGGTATATGGGAGCTCATTATATTCTGTGTTTTGTGAATATGTTGAATTTGTCACAGTAAAGAAAAAAAGTAAAAAGTTTCCTCCAGCTACAGTGCAGAGAACAGAGTGTAGAGGTGTAGCTCAAACATGAGGAAACCAGCATTTGCTGCAGACCAGCAGCAGAAGAGGTGAGGTAATGGATTGGGGATGTAGCCTAGTGGTTGGAGCACTTGCCTAGCATACACAAGGCTCTGGGTTTGATTCCCTACTGCCACATAAGAAAAAAAAATTAATCAAGTATGGCAGTGTATGCCTGCAATCCCAGAACTGAGATAGGATTTTCATGAATTCAAGGCCAGCCTGGATTACAAGCTGAGTTCTGGACCAGTCTGAACTGCAGGGGAAAAAAAGACAGAGAGAGAGAGGAGAGATAAATCTTGAATTAAGGGGTAGCAGCTGAATTTAAGGGAGTGGATGGATTCCAGTAATGCTGGGAATTTAAATAGAGAGGTGATCATTGAATAGATGTGAAGACAAGGAAGAGGGCAATGTTATGAGCCTCCAAGAGAGGATCTTAACACTTCTATTAACTCCATCAACTATCTAAGGTTTAATGTAATTCAACAAACATTTATTGCACTCTTACTACATACTAATCATTGTGCAAGAGGTATAGGATGAGGGAAGAGGAACATGCAATTATAAATACTACTTGGAAGAGGCATTTTATGTAACTCACCCCCAACCCTCATAGTATCTCTGCAAAGTAGACATTATTTTATATTTCATCATTGAGAAAGCTGAGGTTTGGAGAGTATATGGAACTTTCCCAAGGTCTGAGATGGAAGTCAAGTAAAATTTTTAGCTCTAATGCTTGTGGTCTTTCCACTATAAAATAATGACTCATGGGAGCATTAAAAATGCAGATAAAGAAGTTCCAAAGAAAATTGAAACCATTTCACAGCTGTTTTTCTCAGTTTCATAATGAGCCTGAAAACCATAGCTTCATGATCCTAAGCCAATACTAATATGCTGCCTGGAAATTAATATATGAAAATTCCGAGACAAGTCAAACTGGTTCACCAACTCCATCACAAAGGGCTACAATTATCTCTTAATCAAGTTAAACTATCTTTTCCCAGATGGTATCTTTAGCTTTTTAAATCCAATTACTGGAATAATGTTCCAGAGTTTCATGTTTCTTCTCTGGAGGACAGGACCATTATTATTTCAAGTCAACCATCAGCTAAGATATCTAATTAGCACTGTCTCTTTGTTGTGACTCAAGAGACTACAGAATATGACCATTTTGTCAATATCCAAATATCTGCATTTGTTTATTTTTTACATCCAGGGTAAATATTTAGGCAGCAAATACATCCAATGATTTTTTAAAATGATCTATGGTGAAATGAAGAAACTTTTTTCTCTTGACTTCTTTAATTACAGAAAAATCTTAAAGGTGGAAGAAAAAAAAAAGGAAAAGAATAGTGCAGTGAGCACCTACGTCCCATCACCCAGGTTCAACAATGACCAGCTCAAGGCCAATCTTGTCTCAGGTGTGCCCCACCCACTTCCTCCCATGTTTTCTTCTGAAGCAAATCCCAGATATCCATAGTTTCTACAGCATGTATTTGTAAGAGATAAGGGCTCTTCAGGGGCCAGGTGTTTTGTCAAGCATTTCCTTAGACTAGTTTGTTAGAACATTTGCCAAGAAAGGGTTCAGATGTTTTGCAGAAAGCTTCATTTGTCCCTTGAGGGGAGGGAGCAAGGTCAGAGGTGGAGGCGCAGCCACATGAAGGCGCTGGGCCAAGTGTGAACCGCAGCACTCGCACTTGCTTAGGAAAAGGCCCTCCGATGCTTGATGAAACCAGCGCTTTAGGTCTCGAACCTCGCTCTTCAGGACTAGCTTTCATTGCGTTTGGCGGCTCTTACTGAACGTGAGATACCGTTTCGGTGATACCAGTGGTAGCAACTTCATTGTGGGATAGTGTTTTAATGATATTAAGGTTAGTAACTCGGCAGAAGTAGCATCTTAGGCACAACTTATTGTGCCTGTCCCATTTGCAGGGTCTTTCACGAAGGCTAGTTTATTTTAATTTGGACCAGTAACGAGGCGATATAGGGAAACTGTAAGCTCCTTGAGGCTAGAGTCTGGATGCTGATTGCATTCCCATAATCCCTGGCGCAGCCCTCAGCTGCACAGCAAGTACTCTGAAAATTCTTGTTGAATAAAAAAGGGGAGGAAAGGAGGAAGAGAAATAACTAAGGAAATTAATGTAAAAACTGTAGACATGGTTATATGGAACAATAAAAAAGAGAGCAAGGGAAAAATAATCTAGAAAGAGGATGAATAGTGCCCCTCTCAACGTCCACATTTTAATCTCCAGGATCCTTCAACAGCAAAAAAGATTTGAGAAAATATGAAAAAGTTGAGAAAATTGTGAGGAAGTGATGTCGATTAAACAGAGGGTGTACTGTATGCACAAATGTCTTCGTAAGTGAGAGAGAGAAGCAGGTGAGTCAGAAGTAGATGTAACCGTGGATGACAGTGGACTGATGCTAGTAAGAACATGAAGATGGAGGAAAGCGGCCACGAGCCAGGGAACGTGGATGCCCCTAGACAGTCTTCCAGTCCTTGGAAAGTTAAAAATACAGTTGCTCCATGACCTCGTGTATTACATACCCAAGAGAATTAGGAAAATGTGTCTACACAAAAACTTGTACATGAGCATTTATAGCAACATCTGTCAACTGATAAATGAATAACTGAAATGGGGCATATCCATGCAATAAAATGTTATTCAGCAATGCAAAGAAATGAACCATTGATATATGTTATGACAGGAATGGATCTCAAAAACATTTTGTTAAGTGAAATAAATCAATCTTTGGGCTGGAGGAATGGCTCAGCAGTTAAAGTGCTTGCCTAGCAAGCACTAAGTGAAGCACTAAGTACCCGAGTTCGACTCCCCAGCACCACATACACTGGGTGTGGTGGGGGCATGCCTGCAATCCCAGCATTTGGGAGGCTGAGACAGGAGGAGTGCCATGAGTCCAAGGCCAGCCTGGGCTCCATAGTGAGTTCAGGACCAGCCTGGGCTACAGGGCGAGACCCTGTCTCAAAGATAAATAAATAAATCCCTAAAGGCCATATATTATATGGTTCCATTTATATGAAATTTACACAATAAGCAAATTTACAAAGACAAAGCAGATTTCTGGTTGCTGGGAGAAGTGGCTAGTAGCAAGTGCAGTCTTTTAAAAACTGTTGTTTTTGCTTTTGAGTGATGGACTAGAATTAGATAGCAATGGTGATTGCACAAATGGGTGAATATGTAAAACCTTCTGAGCGGAACACCAGGTAGCACAGAAAACAAAACAAAAAACTAAACACTAAAATAAAAATAAATACTTTGGAAGTTATCCTGTCTAGATTCTACCATTCCCAATGCTTTATTTGTTTATGGATATCAAGACCCAGAGAGAGCCATCGGGAAAGACTTGTAAATCTAGGCACTTGGTCAGGCACTGTCTGGGTACTCCAAGATACTTTCAGGGACTATTCTTTGCAGATGAGATCAGGTGCGTTCAGGGTGGTCTGGCCATAGCCAGCAACTGTTGATTATAAAAGTTTGGAAAGTTTCCCATGGTCTGTGGGCAAATGTTGCTTTCCTTCCAGAGTTATAAAATATTGGCTTTTCCCTATTCTTTCCTTATATGAGTCAAAAGGGGTCCCTGAACTGGACAGCTGAAAAAATTGTATATGAGGTCTTTCCATAATGTGTCTAAGATTCAAGTCATTTTGAGATTATCTATAGTTACCTTAGCTGCAAACACTGCACATCAGCCGGGGCTTGGATGGCTATAGTAACAAAAGATGAGTATTAGCCAATGTTGGTGAGGATGTGGAGAAACCGGAACCCTTTTTTAAATCTGCAAGAAGAAAAGGAACTTGTTGTAAAAGCTTGAGCAGCTCCAAGGCTTACGGAAAAGTTTGATAATCATGCTCAAACTCTGAGAGTTTGTAAGGAAAGATACACTTCAGAGCTAAAGCTAAAGACACAACCCAGAGGCTGTTTGCTGAGGACAATGCAGCTTTGAAGGCAAGCCCCACTGTGAAGCAGGCTTGCTCAGGACACGCTTGCTTTGCAGTTCCGAGATGGAGGCTGGATTTTGCATCAGGGCTACCTGAACCCAAACCACACTCCCTCTTCTGTCAATGTGCAATTTTTTAAATAAGTAAAATATGTACATGATGGCAGAGCGGTAGCTGAGAATAATGATGCTAGTAGAGATTTGGACAGTGTCTCTAAGTGCCAGATGTAATTTAAGTGACATTATTATCAAATGCAACCGTAATCTGCAACTATATCTGTGTCTCAAACAACTACCTTTGAGGTTGCCAGGCAAATACATTTGCCAGGTACAATCGGCCTATGCTGAGCCGGTAAATGATTTACACACAATAGTGTGTTTCCTCAAGCTTTCGGCCCCCCAGTGTCAGGGATTAATCTCCAGCTGGCATTTTCTGGTTCTTTCTGTCTGCCTCCATTTTTGAAGCCTGTCCTTTGCTTTCACCACATTGTTCCATGTGTCATCAAATTCTCCTTATTTTTCTGCTTTAGAACTGACTATATATAAGAACTTTAAATGTCAAGCTACTCTAGAACAGCAGTCCTCACAATTTTTGGTCTCAGGAACCCTTAAGTACTCATAAACATGGTTGAGAAAGTCAAAGAACTCTGCTTATAAGGGTTATTTAGATCAGTAGTAGCTGCATTAGAAGTTAAAACTGCAAATTTAGAGATATCATTTAAAATAGTAAAAGATTCTATATTAATTTGAATATTGAAATAACTTCTTTTAAAGCAAAAATTTTGTGAGACATTATATTACATTTTTAACAAATCTGATGGATGTCTGGCTTAATAGAAGAAAGTTCGATTCTCACATATGCCTCTGTATTTGGGTTGTTGTCACATTATGCTGGGAAACTCCACTGTTAATTGCAAAAGAATGGGAATAAAAGGCCAGTGACATTTTGGCATTATTAGAAAAATAACTTGACTTTGTAGATATTGTGGAAGGGGACAACAGAGAATTTTCATATTCCATGTCTCTGAAAACTGCTCCCATTGTTGGTGCTCTTCACTTGTGTAGATCATATTTCCATCTGGTAAAACACTGCCAAACTCAATCTGTCTTTTAAGGTAGATGTACTGTTTTGTATCCACACTAGCAATGAATGAGGGTTCCTGCTCCTCTGCATCCTCAGCAAGATTTCGTATGATAGTGTTTGGATATTGGCCATAGGTGTATGTAATATTTCATTGTTACAGATTGGATGAAAACCTCTCAACATTCCATATATTAAACACATTCTCCCCAGGGTGGTGGTTTTGGACAGGGAAGTGCTGTGGCCTATTAGAAGTTGGATTTTTATGGGAGGTCCCTAGAACATTGCAGGTGTGCCCACAACAGGGAGAACAAGACTCACTGGGCTTCTCTCTCTCTCTCTCTCTCTCTCTCTCTCTCTCTCTCTCTGCCTCCTGGTTCATGATGTAAAAAGTTGGTTCCAGGGACTGGAGGAATAGCACGTGGTTAGAGTGCTTGCCTAGCAGCACAAGGCCCTGAGTGCAATTCCGCAGAACCACATCAGCTGGGCATAGTGGTGCATGCCTGTAATCCCAGCACTTGGGAGGCTGAGGCAGGAGTATTGCTGTAAGTTAGAGGTCAGCTTGGGCTACATAATGACCTCAGGGCCAAGCTGGACTGCAGAGCAAAACCCTGTATCACAAAAGAAGAAGAAGAAGAAGAAGAAGAAGAAGAAGAAGAAGAAGAAGAAGAAGAAGAAGAAGAAGAAAACGATGACGAAGAAGGAGAAGTTGGCTTTGCTACAAGCTCCTATAATTTCCCATCTCATCAGACACCTAATAGTAGACAGGAACTCCAGAACTACAAACTAAAATGGACCTTTCATTTATAAGTTAATTGCTTAGGCATTTTGTTATAGTAATGCAAAGTTGACTAATATATTTATTGTTTGCAGTTCCTTAATGACATACAGTGTGCAACATCTTTTCATATACTCATTTGCCACCTATATCTTTGCTGAGGTATCTGTTTTTTGAACATCTGATTTTAACTCTTGCGTTTTAGGAGTTCTTGTACATTTTAGATGCAAATCCTCCATCAAATGATGCTTGGCAAGTATTTGCAAGTATTTTCTACCACTCTGTGAATCTGTGGATTGTATGATTGTGTTCTGTGTGTGTGTGTGTGTGTGTGTGTGTGTGTGTGTGTGTGTGTGTGGTATTACTCTGGATAGAGCCCAGAACCTTGACATCAAGCTACAACCTCAGTCCATTACTAAATTTTGACACAGGGCAATGCTAAAATTTGCCCAGGCTGGGTTTGAATTCTTGCCTCAGCTTCCCAGAGTGCTACTGGGATCAGCTTTTTATTCTTGTAACAGTGTCTTTGCAGAAGAGAAATTTTTCATGTTAGGGAAGTCTATCCTATGGACTTATTTTAAGGATTGTACTTTTGGTATTGTATCTAAAACTTCATTGCCAAATTTGAGATTCAGTCTGGTTAAAAAAAATCATAAAGCATTACTGTTACAGACTAAAATGAATTTGAAAATCATTGAATTGATTAATTTCAAAGCACAAAACACAATTAAAGTAGATATTTTCCCTCCATCTATTTCTGCAGAAGTGTCTATTGCTTTTCTTTTTTCAGTTTCAAGGTAACCACTTCAAGAAATCAATGTAGGAGGCAGAAGAGATTGACACTTGACACCTCTGATTTTCACTCTGTGCTCCACTATTTTAGACCCAGTCTACTTCCACTGTGGCCCTTACCTTCCAGTGGCATTGTGCTGTTGCCCAAACCAGAATCAGCTGTCTTATCTTAGTCCTTCAGGTTCCCAGTTTCCTGGCCACTATCAGCTTTGCAATTCTACTGGTTTCCTGCTGTTAACCCAAAGGCAGATTTCTTCACACTTTCCTCATTCTACCCATCAACAAAGTACTTGTTTCAAAATGTGGTGATGTGCTGTCTTCTCACAAGGAATAACAGACTCTGACATTGGTTTACATTTCTGCTATTCTTACAGGAGATTTGGGATGTGGAAAAGACTAAGACTGGTTACTATCTCCAGCAAATTGTCAAACATGCCAAACTTAAAAATAAAATACTTGAATATTACATTAAACTAGACAAAATGAAAAGACATGTTGAGCACAAATTTTCTGGCATTTAGGTCCCTAGCACCTCAGGAAAGTATGCTTTAAGCATGCAGCTCTGTATGCCATGACATGGAAAGGTACTCCAAGACAATTATTAGATGACAAAAAGCAACATACTCAATATAGGATATAATATAATCTTTTACATTAAACAAAGCGGGAAAGGAATCCCATGAAAATAACCTATAATTGTACTTTATATATGCATAAAATAACTCTGGAAGAATGCCTATGAGGGGATTAGAATTGGCCAGATGGAGTAACTGGAAGACTTTTCACCTTTTGTAATTTTTAAATTTTTGATGCATATGAATATTAGAGTTTAAAAGTATTAAAATTCAAAAAGAGAAAAGAAAAAGGAAGTGCTTATATAGACCCTGGAAACACAGATACTGCAGAGTTCCTTCATAGAACTCTTGATTTATCTCTTTTGACTGGGGTCCATCAGTCAAACATGGTCCATCCGCTTCCTCAATGTTCAGTTTCTCTCTCGTCACACATGTCCTCAATCTCATCAGGAACAAGCTCAAATCTCTCCTGTCCTTGAGAAAAGGAGGCTCTTTTAATTCTGCTCTCTGCTGCTTATTTCTCTATTTGTTCTTTTTTCTTTTCCTAGCCAGGTGTTTTGAAAGATTGCACTCACATACCACGACTTCCTGTTCATTCATTCTGGACTTCATGACTCTCTGGTGTTTCCCCAGCCTCTGGTGAAACTGGTCTTGCAGGTGCTATGCTGATGTCTGCAAAAGTTGTCAAAATACTCTACAATTCCCAAGTAAATTTATTAATCACTACAAAAAATTTTTGTATATATTATTTAGGTGACACCTCCCTAAATGCAAAGCCTGGTGTTCCTCTCACACTGCATTTGACTCCACTACTAGTACCCTCATCCTTGGTGTTCCCACCCTTGACCTTTGTCTCCAGTATTGTCCTTGCTTAGCTTCTGCCTCCTGGGGACTTTCCTCCTCATCTCTGGATGGACTCCTTCTCTGACTGCTCTGAAATGGTGATGACTTCAGGGTCCAGCCTTGGCTCCTGGTCTCTCTCTTCCATATTCTATTGTTAATTTCACCCAGTTTCATAATGCAATCCACCAGTTGATGGATACTTTGAAGACTCCAAAATTGCCGACTCTAATTCTCTGCTTCATCTCAACCTGCACAATGGCACAATGGCCTGCTGAACATTTCTATCTGGATGACTCAGTTCAAACACAACATTCTCAAAATGAAATTATCTTGCCCTGACTTTCAAACTACTTGGCCTTCTAAAATCTCCCCTTCCCCCCTATTTTTTTTTCTAGTTGCTTGGATCAGAAATCCGGAATCATCTTAAGCCATCTTCTCTCTTGCCACATTCTTCTTAGCATGCTTCATCTTCTAGTGATTCCCACATCTACTCCATCTCAGTCCTTTACATCGTCACCCTCATCTTGAGATCCTAAAGACTTGGGATCTTGGGAAGTAAGATAGCAGAGCCAAGTCTTTTAAATACCTCAGTAACTAAAGGGGCAATTTTGAAGTGGAATGAATTGAATTTGGTGGCAGATATACATGGAAACTCATGATGATTGTCTAGCCAGGCCAGCTGTGACTTGACATGAGGAAGGGAAGCAGTCCTGCAGGCATAAAGATTAAAGTTTCCTTCGGAACCTGTTGATACTGAGGACTTAAGACCATGACTGAAAGTGAGAGTTGGAACAAAAGATTTGGGGTCATGTTTGGAGCGGGAGGAACAGCTCAGTGACTACAGTGCTTCCTCTGCAAGTGCAAGGTCCTGTGTTTGATTCCCCAGCACCACATAAGCCGGGAATGTTTGTATGTGCCTGTTATCCCTGTACTCGGGAGGTTGAGGCAGAAGCCTGGGCTACAGAGTAAAACCCTGTCTAAAAATAGAAAGCAAGCAAGCAAGAAAGATGAGAAGGCAGAAAGACACTCAAGAGAAGCTAGGTGGAAAAAGTTGTTGAAAAGGGAGGTCTGAACACATTAAGAAATCAGTAGCAGAAGCCAATGGAATTACTGCCTTCCTTACCTGTAAGGTCTACTTGCAATATGACTTACCCCGGATTTCTAGACGCAGTCCCAAATATTTCCTATGATTAAACCAAAATCACACTTAATATTTTCCAAAAATATCTTGTTCTGTTTCTCTCTGCTTATTTTTTCCCACTATTTTTATTAATATACATATACAATACATAGTGTTTACAATGAATTTAGTATTTCTTGCACATATATATCATATCAACTTTACAATCCCTTCCCATTTTTGACCCTCCCACCTGCTCCCTATCCCTTCCCCCAACTCCGGCTATCACTTTATGTGGTTCTAGAGAATGTCTGTGTTCTGGGTTTTCCAAGTCAGAGAAACTATACAGTACTTAACATATTAATCTTCCACATTTAAATCATCTTTCTGCTTATTTGCTTTTTACTTGGGATATGGCTTTGGCCTCAAATTTTCCCCCAGATAATCTGGTTGATTGCACCTGCCCTCCAAAGCTACAATACCATGCCACAGTCTTTTTTGGATCCTTCAGATGAGTGAGATTTCTTTTGACTTTAAAATTCCCAATGCACCTTGTATCTCTCTAATCATCTCTAATCAGATTACGACCTGAATTACAGTGATGTGTGTACTGGCCCAACTGTTCCTTGTGAGCTGCTTCTTGCCTGGATTCTTTTCCCAGAAGCACTCACACAGCACAAGGATCTACACAGAAAATGTGCAAATACTAGTTGAATTCACAGGGAAGAGGACACAAGCATTCCAAAGTATAATGATTAGTTTTCTGGAAGTTATCCCTCTAAGCAGGCAGTGGACAGCAGAGGCTCTGCCCATCACGTTGATTAGGGAAATAAGGAAATGCACGTGCACTTGGGGTCCCAGACTGTGAGAACCTTCACAACCATCTGCATAGTTCTCTCTCCATTACAGGAAGGGATTAATAACTAAAGATAATGAATACACTGCTCCTGCACACAATGTGGATATCACAACGGTGGGGAGTCACAATCAAAACAGGCAAGAGAGTACTTATTTGTTTTCATTTTCATGAAGCTCAAACACAGGCAAATCCACTCTATAGTGTAAAATGTGGGCATGGTGAGGAGAGAGTAGTGAGAGGTTTGGGTATTCTGCTTCCTGGTCTGGCTATGATTATATGAGTACGTTCACTTTGTGATAACTTACCGAGCCATACAATTATTATTTGTGCACT
Source organism: Ctenodactylus gundi (assembly GCA_004027205.1). Lineage (NCBI taxonomy): Eukaryota > Metazoa > Chordata > Mammalia > Rodentia > Ctenodactylidae > Ctenodactylus > Ctenodactylus gundi. The sequence goes on along the minus strand of PVKB01000067.1, from coordinate 1,050,128 downwards.
TTTCCTTAAATACTTACTTTAAAAGTTTATTTTAAAAAATTTACCTGCATATGCTTCATACCTAAGAAAGATTATAGTGAAAAACAAAAATTGCTTAGGTCTTTTATATGATTAACTTTGAACTTATGTAGCTGTCTTAATGAAATAAAATTAATAACCACACCACTATTATTATTTTTAATTACTAAATAATTTGCTAATAGCAAAACATTAGACTAGGATGGGAGTGTTGAGGGTGGTATGGCAGAGACAATAGCAAAACATTTAAAGGCAACAGGAAGTCAGCTGCATGCACTAATGCACACCATCCTCTTTAGCAGCTGGCTTCTGGTTGTGTTGATTTTGCAGACAGAATGTTGCTGCAAGAGGGTCTGAGCTTTATAGCAAAATGTATGTAATAAAAAATTTCCAAAATTACACATAACACAAAGAAGCGGCCAAAAGGAAGGAAATAAAATTGTTTCAGCAGAATAGAACAAAGTCTTGCATTACTTCCTGGTTCCAATGTGGAGATGGGCGCAGGGTAAACAAACGAGCATCCTGAAAATACGATTTGATTTTACACTGGTTTAACTTTAACCCTGATAAACACAAGATAGTCCGGGGACAATGGAATGTTTATTTGATATTTTCTGAGATTAAGATTTTGTGCTGGAAGCCTCCAAAACAAGGAAGCCGGAGGAGTTACTCTATTGTTTCTTTCTACTCCAACAATCAATAGTTACTTTTATTTGGATTTGTAAGCTCCGGGAGGGCACAAGTTTCCCGTTTTGGAAAGCATTCCTACCAACGATGAAAAGGGGAAACAGGAAATCAGCAGTGGTGGGAGCTGGAAGACCCCTGCTTGCTGGGGAAGGGCCAGCTCACGGGCTTCCCAAACTCTCCTTCGGGCTCTGGCGCTCTCGGGCAGCACTTGCGGTCCTCAGAGTTGCTCTGGCACAGGGGGCTCTGCTTTGTACTTGCCTTATCATGACCCAGCCAGCTGGTTGCTTCCAGGTGTTCTAGGAGGCTGTGAGAGTAGACGGCGGATCGATCCCTTTTTGCTTTGTGCTGACGAGGCAGATGCTGGCACCTTGGGAGCAGGGACTCACGTTTGCCTTTTCAGTGTTCAGTTCAGAACACAGTAGAGGCTCAGTAAATGTTGACTGACTGAAGAAAGGAAGGTCTGATGAATCCTGTTTCCCAGTTTGAAGGTGACGTGACTCCTGAGTGCTGCAGAGAACTGGGAACTACCTCCTGAAAAGGCAGCCTGTGGTCTATAGTAGGAGTCTCTACAGATCAACACGCTTCTTTTAACCTGTATGGAGTCTTACAAGAAGGTGAGGAGGCAAGGGGACAGACAATTTGAGTTTATTTTCCAGGAGTTTGTTTACTGATCTTGGGAAATTACCTATGTACAACTGTGGTTTGGCATTGACAAAAATCTTTAAAACAAACGTTTCATTTCCCTTTCTGGGCTGGAGGAATAGCACAGAGGTTAAAGCACTTGCCTAGCAATTATAAGGCTCTGAGTTCAATTACCCAGTACCACATAATGCTGGGTGTGGTTACAAACTTATGATCCTCCTGCCTCAGCCTTCCATAGTGCTGGGATTACTACTGTATTACTGTTCTATGCCAGGCTTTGCTCATTTTTTCTAGTTTTTTTTTTTTTTTTTTGACACAGGGTCTGAAACTGGCTGGGTTGGCCATATAAAATTGGCACAAGCAATTCTCGGTTGGCCTTCTGAGTAGCGGGGGCTACGTGTTATGCAGTACTATAGAAATTTTGTGTATATGTTAAGTAACAAAATTCGTAATCAGTCACTTAGAAGGAGACTAAAAACTTGGAGTTTGGGATAAAAGGTGAGGTAAAAGAAAGTACATGGAGATTTGAAAAGTGAAGAGCTCTGAGGGTTCTTATAATAAAAGCCAACAAGGGCTGCAGGAAGGTCACAGCGGCTAAAAGCACTTGCCCTGCAAGCGGAAGGCCCTGAGTTTCATTCCCCAACACTACATACAGCTGCGTGTGGTGGGGGCATGCCTGTAATCCCAGCATTCAGCAGGCTGAAGCAGGCAGATTGTCCTGGGTCCAAAGCCAGCCTGGGTTACACCAGTGAGTTCAGGACCAGCCTGGGCTACAGACCAAAACTCACTATCAAAAAAAGAAAAAAGAAAAAAAAAGAAAGAAAGAAAGAAAAAAAAGGAAAAAAATAAGAAAAAAATCTTTTAAGAATATGTTTTCAAATTTGGAAGCCTTACAGAGTATTTGGAAAGAAGGAAAGAAGGTGTGGTCTACCTCGCTTTGCGTAGAATCCACAGCTCTGTATAGTTCTACAGATTATATAATATGCAAACAGGTTTCTACACACTCATTACTCCTTAGTTTTTTTGCTAATTACCATTTTTTTCTTTGCCATGTAATGTGCCAAAACTATAAAAGGTTAAGATTTGTAGTTGAAGATATGACAAGCAATAAAATCGTTCTTTTCTAATTTTTTTTGAGTCAGAGTCTTTCTATTTACTATAGGCTGGCTTATAAATTGATAAGTAGACCAGGCTGGTATCAAGCTTGTGATCCTCCAGCCTTAGCCTCCTGAGTCTTGGGATTACAGGTGTGCATCACCACACAAGGCCTAATCTTTTTTGTTGATCACCAAACACACTGCAAAGTAAAATAAAGTGTGTAACCTATATTTGCTATATACTTAGACTAAAGTTAACTTAAATTCACATTTTAAAGCTTGAAGTTGATGAGAAATACAATTTAAAGTGAAACTTGTCAATGATTTGTTCTCAAAAAGTTCTTGCACAACATTCTTTCTCCTGATTATTAATTTCTGAATATTCTAAAAGTTAGGTACATGAGGTATGATCCCATTTATTTAGTATCTTCCCACCTCAGTGAACACACAGACACACTTGTCACATACATAGTATTTAAGGATTATACGAGTGATTTTCTCTGGAAGATACGGTGGGGTTTTCTATTTATTTTTGCTTTTAAATATTTCCTGACTTTTCTATAATAAAGAAAACATTTTTAATTAAAAAAGAGCAAGAGGGGAATATTCTGAGAATGTACAATACTAATACTTATTGGAAATGTTCAGAGTAAATGATCAGTACAAGACATACCATTTTCTTTCGAAGAGGTTTCCCTCTCCAATCCATTTTTCATGTGAATAATGGAGTCTAGGTTGCAAATTTTTGTCACTTTTCTGCTTTGAGTCCATACCCTCTGAAGAAATTCTAGCACTCTTCTTCATACTACTGCTCATGTTAGACATCTTTCAGCTGCAAAGGACAGAAATCTCATTCAAAATAGCTTTGGTGATGAAGTTGCGATATATATGTGTACTTATTCCTAAAGTTGAATGTAACTGTTGTATATCAAAAATATTAATAAAAGTAATAACTTTAAGGGAAAAAATAGTTCAAGCAAAAATGAGGAATTTGTTGACTGTCACAGTTTGGATCTGGATTGTCCTCCAAAAGTCTCATGAATCTATAGATACTGTGTAGTGCTGGGAAGTGGGGCCTTGCTGGAAGGGGCAGATGTTTGGGGCTTGACGTGGAGGGGCGTGTGCTGCTTGTGCCCCTCCTCCCAGGCTAGTCTCAGTTCTGCCATGTTGCCCTCAGCATCTCTGGCTTTGGCTCAAGTTACAGCCCCACCATGTGATTCCACCATTTTTCAGCCACTGGACTGTGAACGGACTATGACTTTCTGAAACTATAAGATACAATATTATCTTTCCTCCCTAAAGTTATGGACGTTGGGTATTGAGTCACAGGGATTAAAAAGTAATTAAGACAGAAATTGGTACCAGATGAGTGGGGCTTTTGCTGTGACTTTACCTGACCATGTGGTTTGGAAGCCTTTGGAACTGGTTTGGAGGAACAGTTTGGAAAGGCTTGAGGATGCTGGCTGGAGAAGCCTTGCAGCACTCTGAGCTGGGCTTGATGAGAGATTCTGGTCAGAGCTCAAGATTACAAATCCTTCCACTTTCCCTTGTCAACCCGCCCACTCTGTCCTCCTCCCTTCCAGTTCCCATTTTTCCCCACCATAGGTTCTATGAAATGATTGTGATCGGGTTACTCATATCAGACATACCATTTGATATGGCACCTTATGCTTCTGACTCACTTCACTAAGCATGATGGTCTCAAGTTGCATCCATTTACGTATAAAAGCCCCCAACTTATCTGTGTTTATAGAGGAGTAGTATTCCATTGTGTATAAATACCACAATTTATGTATCCATTGGTCTGTTGGTGGGTATTTTGGGGTATTCCACATTTTAGCTATTGTTAGTGTTGCTATGAACATGGGTATACATGTATGTCTATTATATGTTGTTTTTAAAAACTCTTTTGGGAAGATTACCAGAAGAGTTATCACTGGATAGAAGGGGATATTTATTTCCAGTCTTTTGAGAGACTTCCATACTGCTTTCCATAGTGGTTTCCATAGTGCTTTCCATAGTTAACATTCCCACCAACAGTGCAGGAGGGTTCCTTTTTCCCCACTGCTTCGCCAGCACTAATTGCCGTTTGTGTTCTTGCTATATGCCATCCTCTCCGGAGTTAGTATCTTAGTGATGTTTTGATTTGCATTTCTCTTATGTCTAAGGAGTATGAACATATTTTCATGTATTTATTGGCCATTTTAAGTTTTTCATCTGAGGACTACCTATTTATTTCTTTTGCCTATTTTTCAATTGGATCTCTGATTTTGGAGGGCTTAACTTTTCTTCAGTTCCCTGTGTTTTGTGGTTATGTGCCTCCTATCTGAGGTATTGGTGGTGAATATTTTTTCCCAATTTGTTGGTTCTCTTTTTACACTATTAATAATTTCCTTTGCCATGCAGAAACTTTTTAATTTGACATAATCCTATTTGTTAATTCTAGGCGCTATTTTTTCTCTTGATATCTTATTAATAAAGACTTTGCCTACACCTATATCTTTTAGATGTTTGCCTGATTTGTCTACCAGGAGGGTCAGTGTTTCAGTTTTAATATCTAGGCCTTTGATCCACTTTGATTTAATTTTGGTACATGGTGATAGGTGTGTGTCTATATTCATTCTTCTGCATGTGGATGTCCAGTGTTCCCAGCACCATTTGCTGAAGAGGCTATCCTTTTTCCAGTGTATGATTTTGACTCCATTATTGAAGATTAGGTAGCTGAGGGTATTTGAGTTTGTCTCTGCATCCTCATTCTGTTTCACTAGTCTGTCTTTGTGCTAGTACTATATAGTTTTTACAACTATTGCTTTAGAGTATAACTTGATGTCTGCTATTGTAATGCCTCCTGCCTTAGTCTTGTCACTCAAGATTGATTTGGCTATTCTAGGTATCCTTTGGTTCTACATGAATTTAAGGATTATTTTCTTCAAGTTCTGTGAAAATTTGTATTTTGGTATTCTGACAGGAATTACATTAAATCTGTATATCAGTTTTGGCAATATAGTCATTTTGACTATATTTATTCTGCCTATCAAAGAACAGGGGATGTTTTTCCATTTTCTGATGTCATGTATAACTTTTTTCTTCAGTGTAATGTAGTTTTCTTTATATAGGTCCTTTATTTCCTTGGTTAGGTATACTCCTAGGTATTTAATTTTTTGCTGGGCTATTGAGAATGGGATTATACATCCGAGTTCTTTCTCGGTGAGTTCATTGTTGGTATAGAGAAAAGCTGTTGATTTTTTATCCTGTGATTTGTCTAAATTTGTTTGTTATTTCCAAGAGTTTCATAGGGGAGTTTTTGGGATCTTCTATGTAGATAATTATAACATCTGCAAATAAAGATAGTTTGACTTCCTCCTTTCCAATGCATATTCCCTTTATTTCACTTTCTTGCCTGATCGCTATGGCAAATGTTTCAAGGACTATGTTGAATAAGAGTAGTCAGAGTGAACAGCTTTGTCATGTTCCTGACTTAAGGGGAAATGATTTCAATTTTTCTCTATTTACTATAATATTTGCAGTGGGTTTGGCATATATAGCTTCTATGAGTTTGAGATAAGGCCCTTCTAAACTTATTTTTCTCAAAGTTTTTATCATGAAAGCTTGTTGACTTTTATCAAAGGCTTTTTTTGCATCAATTGAGATGATCATGTGGTTTTTGTTTTTGCTTTTATTGATATATTATATTGATTAGATTACATATATTGAACCAGCCTTGCATCCCAGGAATGAAGTACACTTGATCATGGTGTATGATCTTTCTGAGTACTTGCTGGATTCTATTTGCCAGAAACTTATTAAGAATTTTTGCATCTATATTAATTAAGAATATTGGTCTATAATTTTCCTTCTTGGTTAAGCCTTTGTCTGGTTTTGGGACTAAGATGATGCTAGCCTCCAGAAATGGGCTTGGTAGTATTCCTTCTCTTTCAACTTCATGGGACAGTTTGAGAAGAATTGGAGTTAGTTCGTCCCTGGAGTACTAAAAAAATTCTGCTGTGAATCCATCTGGTCTTGGGCTTTAATTTGTAGGTAGAGCTTTTATTACTGCTTCAATTTCTGTGTGTGTCATGGGGTTATTCAAGGTTTTTATGTCTTCTTCAATTTTGGTATTTCATGTGTCTAGAAAATCATCCATTTCTTCCCAATTCTGTAACTTGTTAGAATATAGGTGTTCAAAATAATTTATCATAATATTCTGAATTTCTGAGTGTCTGTTGTAATTTCACCCCTTTCATTTCTTAGTGCATTAATCTGTGCTTTTTCTTTCTTTTGGTGAGTTTAGTTAGAGGTTTGTCAATTTTATTTATTCTTTCAAAGAACCAGCTCTTTGATTCATTAATCTTTTTATTATTTTTAAATTTCAATTCATTATTTTCAGATTTGAGCTTTATAATTTTTCTTATACTGCTTTTTGGCTTAGATTCTCTAGAGCCTTAAAGTACCTCAGTAATGTGTTTATTTATGACTGTTCTGTTCTTTATGTGTGTATTTATGACTATGAATTTCCCTGTAAGTACTTTTATTGTCTCCCATAGATTCTGGTATGATGCACTTCCTTCATCTTTTAAATTTTTGATTTCTTCTGTGATTTCTTCTGTGACCTATTGTTTGGTCAGTAGTAAGTTGTAGTCTCCATGTATTTTCTTCTATTTCTTTTGCTATTAAGTTCTAGTTGTATTTCACTATGATCTGAAGGTACACAAGGAATTATTTCTACTCCTTTGTATTTAAGCATGACTTATGAGCTAAAATATGGTTATGTTTTAGAAAATGTTCCATGTGCTGCTGAGAAGAATGGGTATTCTGTTGACGTTGGGGGGGGGGGATTCTGTAAACATCTGTTAGGTCCAAGTTTTCTATAGTGTCATTTAACATTTAACTGTTGTATATCTTTGTGTATTTTCTGTCTGGTTGTCTGTCTATCTGTGATAGTGAAGTATGAAAGTCCTCTGCTATAACTGTCTTGGGGCCTATATGACCTTTCAGAGTTAATAATTTTTAATTTACATAATTTGGTGCTGCAGAGTTGGGAGGATATATATACTGATGATTGTGAATTCTTCCTGTTCTATTGTTCCCTTCACCAGTATATAGTGACCATCTTTGTCTCTCCTAATCTGTTTTGTTTTGAAATCCGCTAAGTCTGAGGCTAATATAACTACCCTTGCTTGTTTCCTGGGTCCTATTGCATGAAATACTGAATTCCATCCTTTTATTTTCAGTCTATGAGTTTCCTTGTGGGTAAAGTGTGTCTCTTGTAAGCAGCAAATTGTGGATTTTTGTTTTTTGATCCAGTCAACCAGTTTATGTCTTTTAGTAGGTGAATTTAGGCCATTCATGTTCAGAGTAATTATTAAGGTATATATTGTATGTCTTGCCATTGTTACGATTTTTCAGCATTACTTACTTTACTTACTCTTTTGTCAGCTCATTCTCCTGTATCTGTTGTCTTCTTTTCTCTGGGGTCTTTAGTGTCATTAGCCTCCCTTTACTTTCTAAGTTTTCTTTAAGTATTCTCTGCAATGCTGGCTTAGTGACTGTAAATTTCTTTAAGCTTTCTATATCATGGAAAGTTTTAATTTCTCCCTCTAATTTAAAAGATAATTTTGCTGGATATAGTAGTCTGGGTTGACATTTATGTTCTCTTAGTGCTTGGATGATATTGCTCCATGTTTTCTTGGCTTTTAGGGTCTGGGTTGAGAAATCTGCAGTTATCCTGATGGGCTTGTCTTTGTAAGTCACCCTGTTTTTCTCTTACAGCTTTTAATATTTTCTCTTTGTGTTGGGTCTCTAGTATTTTCATTATGATGTGTCATGATGAGGTTCTCTTCTGATCAAAATTGTTTGGTGTTCTGTATGCCTGCAGTAGTACTGTGTTCATTTCTTTCTGTAGATTTGGGAAATTTTCTTCCATTATTTCATTGATCATGACCTTAAAGCTTTTTGTTTTGTTCTCAGTTTTCTCTTGCATTCCCATAATTCTGAGGTTGTTTCTCTTTGAGTCATCCATCAGCTGTTTTAACCATTCTCTTTCTTCCTTTGTTGTTCTGTTTTCTTTACTGCCTGTATGTTTCAGCTCATCCACTTTATCTTCTAGGTCTGATATTCTATTCTCAAAATGCTCAAACTGGTCACTTATTATTTTCTGTGTGTTTTTCACATCCTGAAGGTCAGCTTTCAATGTTTTTATTCTTTGCTGAATTTTTCTCTAATTTCTTGTATTGCCCTCCTTATCTTCCAGTTTATATCTTCTTTATTTTCCACTAAATTCTTTGTCAATGTTTGCTGATAGTATATGTATGTCCCAGCATAGCTGTTTCATTTCCTGTTTCAAGTCTAAGAATTTCTGGGCCCAGAAATTATCATAATTTTTGCCTTTTTCATCTTTGGATTCTGCTATTTCAAGATCCCTGGTATCGTTTTCTGGGGTGTCAGGTCTTTCTGTAGGTGATTTACTGTTTCCTCATGGTTCTGCTACAGTGAGTTGAGGTTCCGGTATTGTTGATGGGGTCTGTTTCTTTTCCTGAGATTCTTGAATTAGACTTTTTCTGTTTTAAATCTTACCTTGACAGAGTATTTGCTAATGTAACTTAAATATGAACATCATTAAATGATACTAGCATCTATCATTTCAGTAAAGATTTACCATTACAATATTATCTAATATTAACACTTATTAGCAGAGTCTAGTATAACATTGCATATGTTCCTCTCAACAGTAATGAATGCAACATACAGTCACTATACATCTAATTGAACCTAGAGTTGACTTATTGTACTAGTGATATTGGTAATATGACACAGACCTTAAAATAATAATGTTCTATATTGTCTTAGATCCACCTACTATACTACTTTTAAGTTACCTACTAGTTATATATTTATACTAACCCAGCATTAATATATACACCCAGTCCCCACTTAATGAACTAATTACCATCCAAACTACTCAAGGTGATTTCTATGTACAATTATGATGACCTATAAAAGGAATTTGTTCATGGAGCCACTAACTTATTGGTAGAAATACATACACAGAACTGTGTTACTGATCTGTTTCTAGCCAAATAGTTTACAGATAATATGTCTCTATTGGTCTTTCTATATAGATGACAGTTATTGATACTTAGCAGTTTAAATACTAGAGGAATTGGAGTAGGGAGGGGGCAGATTAGGTTTATGAGTTAATTTTAGGTGAGACTTGAAGAGTAGATGAGTGTGTGTATGATAGAAAAAGGCCTGGAGATACTCCTACCCCAGCCTAGAGGTGACAAAGAGAGAAAAGTCCTATTAGTAATCATACTGAGACTTAGTGGAGTGGCAGGGTGGGGGAGAAGAGGGACAGAAGAAAAACACAAAGGAGAAAAGAGATAAAAGAAAAAAAATTAATGTAAAGGTGTAGCTGAAGTCTGGGAACTTATTCAGGGGCTTGAGAAAAATAAAAGGACTACAGTATAGAGCAAGACGGAAAAGAGGAGGAGAAAGAAGTGGAGCAGAAAAGAGATAATATAGGATAAAAATGAAATCCAATGGACAAAAGGACAGCCAAAGAACAAATTGATCAATTGATCAACTAGCAGCACACAATCCTATAACATAAAATTATGAAGCAAACTAACAGAACAGAATAAAAAAATGAGAAAACAATAAAGATTGATAGAAAAAAACCTAGTTACTCCTCTATGAGTTCATGTGGAGCTGGTTTTAGATGCTGCTGTCTGGTGGAATCACCCTACAGTTCTCTTCTGCCCCAGGATTCCTCTCATTCTCTTTCTTTTGATGCTCCTCTCTGGTCAGGGTGGTATGGGGCACCACTGGGAGCCACTACTAGGCTTGTCTCCCTGTGTGCTCCTCTCCCACTCCTGGGTTCTGGCAGGGCTGGATGCACTCTTCAGCAGCCATGACCTCCCAGCAGGGCAGAGTTGGGGTGCACTGCTTCAAGGGCTCTCCTCACAATCCCAGCGGGGGCAGGGGGGGGCGGCGTATGCCTTTCATGATCTACTGTCCCAGCAGGGCACAGTTGGGGGTGCGCTGCTCTCTGAGCTTTCCTTGTGGTCCCAGCTCCCTCCCTGCTGGTGCTGGTCCTTTTGCTCCCTGCTTGGAGGGCTCTTCTTGGTCTGCTGTTACTCTGTTACTTGGGTTGCCTGGGTTGGGCTCTTTGCAGTCCGCTCACCTTTGTGGCTTTGTGCAAACCACAGATCTCTGACCGACTCCTCTCCTCTCCTGGCTAGAGGGCAGGAGCCTGCTGCTGCTTGTCCCTGAGTCACTTTCCAGGGCTCACACCACAGTGTGGGTGAGAGGGTCCCACATGGGGCTTCTCCAACCCATGATCCCCCACTTCTATTCCTACCTCTACTCCTTTATTATAGATTCCACTTGTACTTTTTTTTTTCTTTAGGTATAGCTGTTCTAGAGCTCCTACTCTGCCGCCATCTTCTGGAATGGGAATGCTTACCCCGTGCCCATTATATGCTGGAAGTGCCTAACTCTTTGGTTTTAACAGGAGCTCACAGCTGAGAGTTTGCCTTGCATATCAGAGGAGACTTTGGGCTTGGACGTTAACAGTGCTGGAACTGTTAAGACTGGCAACTCTTAGTGAAGAAGAAAATGACTTTAAGGGAGTAAACATGATCAGGGTGAAATGCCATGGCTTGTATCGGGAGTGTCCCAAAAAGCTTCATGTACCTATGGATACTGTGTAGTGTTAAGAGGTGGGGCCTTGTTGAAAGGGGCAGATGCTAGCAGCTTGGCCTGTAGGGGCATGTGCTGGTTCTGCCCTTCCCCCCATACTAGTCTCAGTTCTGCCATGTTGCTTGAGGATCTGTCTCTGGTTCTGTCTGTTTCTAGCTATGGCTCCACCATGTGATTCCACCGTTTTCTAGTAACTGACCCCTGAATGGACTGTGACTCTCTCAAACTGTAAACTAAAATAAATCTTTCCTTCTTAAAGTTGGGGATGTTGGATGTTGAGTCATAGCAACAAAAAAGTCCTCAGGATTCAAGATCTCCAAAGCAGTGAGAGGCTTTTGGCTGGATTGGACTGCACTATGTGCTTTAAGTCTACTCACCCTAAAATGGAATAGGAACCAATTCTAGGAGAAGCAATGTTTTTCAAAGGAAGAGATTCTAGGCAATGGCCTGCCACCAGGACTACTTGCCAGATTCTTTTCTAGCTGTATCCAAGCAGTTTTTAGTTCCAGGAATATGTCAGGGTCACTCCATTGTCTCTTACTTTGTAATATCTTGCTGCACTGGCTCTATTCCTTTTCAGACAAATGCCAGCTCATATTACAAGACCATGAGTCTTATACAGGATGCTTTTCTATACCTACTGTGATCTCACAGGCACAACACAAGCATATTGATATGATATCACACATTTTGTTGCAACTGTTTGCATAAATTTTGTTTCTTTCACTAAACTTGAGTCCTGTAGCTGCACAATGCTTAGCACATTGTAATTACTCCACTGAAAGATAATCTTAATATCAATGTGTTAGGTTTCTTTGGCTGTGATAAAATATCGGAGAAAACTGACAAGAGTAGAAAACGTTGATTTTGGCTTAGTCTCAAAGGTTTTAGTCCATATTTGGCCGGCTCCATTACTTTGGACCCACCTTGTGGTGGCTAAAAAGTAAAACACAGTGATACTTTTCAAGGACATGCCCTCAGTGACCTACTTCCTCCAACTGCCTTTCTCCAGTTCCCTACCTCCCAATTTTCAAACAATCAATATTCATGAGATTACGGCTCACATGATCCAATCACTTTCCAGAATCCCCACCCACCCCTGAACATTGCTGCACTGGGGACATACCTTCACCCAAGAGACTTAGGGTGTCATTCCAGATTCAAACATAACTTTGAGTAAAGATCCTGATCTGCTTCTTCATTTTAACAAGCTCCTGCAAAATATCTTAACTTTTTTTGGCTTTTTATCTAGGAGTAAGATATAATCTATCTTAAACAAAACTTTACACAATACACATACCTTGCTGATTTGTGATAATGAAGTAGATATGCAATATAATCTTAAATTATGCTAAATTAAGTATCATTGGTCTTTGAATACAAAGTTACACAATGTCTTATTGAAACACTGGTGGATCTTATTGTTATGAGTTCTTAGCCTACATACAGACTGCTAGTAGATTTAAAAGAACTCAGAGGATATGTAAACATGAAAAAGGAAAATTAATTTTACTAGATTATAACTGAAATTTAGTATTTCTTTTGGTTATATAGCCAACAATCCAAACTGCATTAGTACTATCTTGACTCTGTCAATACAACAGGTATTTTAATATCAGTTTGTATTTGTTGCAGAGATCTCAATATATTGTTTATTCCATCTCAATGTTATAGCAATTATCAGACCCATTCCTAGATCCGGCTAAAACTTACCCATATATATTACTGTATTAGAATTTAACATATTTTGCTAAATGATGTTTGTAACTATTTTAAAAATGATCTCATGTTTCATTTCCTCTAACATTATTCTGAGAAGGGGCTCATGACACAAAAAAGTTAAGGTGATGTAGGCATTCTGTTAAAATGAAGTGATAGCAAAGTGTGATGATCTGACTTCAATAAACAAAATTCACCCAGCCCTTTCTTCCTAGTATCATGCTAAGAATAGAGATTGTAGGTCTTTCAATGGAAAATCCTAAAGCTATAAGCTTAAAAACAGAAGTTCTCTCTTATGTCAAAATGTTATGAGTAAAAAGTCATGTAATTAAAGTCAATCAATCTCTGGGTGAAGTTCAAAAAGTAGAGTACATATATTTGGGTCTACTCAAAACCTTCCAATTAAATGTTGCAGATATTGATTTAAGGGCTTGTCCAAAAGGCACATTTAAACTTCCTTCCTGCCCGAGTTGTCTGTATAGGTATTCACTACATCAGATTTTCACTCATCATAATTTGTTAAAACATACTCCATAAGGTGGAGGGCTCCTTTCTAATGATTGCTGACAAGAATCTGACAAGGAAGTATATTTTTCTCTATGGTTTACTGGCATTATTTCCAACAGGAAACAGATGGTTTTTATATTCAGTCTGAGAAAAAGTGAGAAGATGGGGACATACTCAGGAAGCACAGTAGCTTCATTAATTCTAGGCTAGTAGTACTGGATCATTACCTTTAGCTTAAGAAGGGTGTAGAAGTGGCAACTCAGGAGCAGTGAAGGGAAGTCTAGGAGTCACATGGTGACCTGAATGCTGAGGCAGGTGCATTGCAGAAAGAGCTAAAAGATAAAGACACACTGACCATCACTAGCCAAGATATTACTTGGCCAAGACCATCCTACCCTGAGTATCATCAGCCAGGACACTACTTGGCCAAGCCCAACCAGCAGCCAGGAGGCAGAGGAGCCCATTACTGTAGGCTCACAGGGCAGAGAACAGAGTGGAGTTGGAGGCGTGAATACGAAATAGCCAGCATGTACAGTAAATCCTGGACACAGCACTTGCTACACGGTCTGATGGTCCAAGAGGGCAGAACTGGATTTTAATTCAAGGTGTGTCTAGGAAAGTTATAACATACAGTGTTCAGTATTAGTCAATGAATAAACACCTGAAATATTGCAGTAATAGAGTGATAGCAAGTTGTCTACTGCAGAGAAATTAGGATCTATTCCAGACACAGTGGATATTTAAAATGTTACTCAAATGCTACGGCATGATGCAGCAATAAATTCTACTCTGTAAACAGATAAACATCCTAACTTTAATAAATAGTTAAACGCAATTCATTTGTGGATTCCACATTCTTGAATTCCTTTTTTGCAAACTTGCCTACAATTTCTGCAGTGCTTTTGCAGCCAGGTGCACAGCAGCAAAAAAATGTGGCTTGCCAGTGCATACACTCTCAGCTGCAGTCGAATGGGCCTTCTTGCTAAAGTTCTCCTATATATACAAGTGCCTTTTTGGCTGTCTTTAATGCCACGGTTTGTTTGTTTGTTTGTTTGTTTGTTTGTTTTTTTGAGACCAGAGTCTCACTATGCAATTCATGCTTGCCTCAAACTACTTAGGTAGTTCTGGGTGGCCTTGAATTTGGGAACCTCCAGCTGCAGCCTCCCAAGTGCTGGGATTACAGAAGTTACCACCTCGACTACGTAATTAAGTCCATCTTTAAATGGCCCTTAAGAGGAATGCTAGAGTGCTGTCCAGTGTTCTCTAAGAGTAAAATGCTGCGATGTGCTTGAACGAGAACATACGTATTAGAAAAGTTTCATTCAGGCATGAGTTATGCTACTGATCGTGAGTCCAATGTTAATTAAACAGAAAACATTCAATTTACAAACGACACGATTCTTCTTGTCAGCTTCTAGTTTTATGATGTAAAACCAGGAGGGAGGAAACACCAAAATCCATCATCACTGCATAATTTCAATGTGATATATTAAAATTTATTACTTTCTCAATAGTACTCTTCTAAATTATCCAGTTAACATTGTCTAGAAGACCTAATAGTTTGAAAATTAAAGAATTCAGTAGGAGGGGATAAGAAAAAGCACCCTATTTGTTAGTTTTAAGAACATTCACATTACCATTTGGACTTAAATCTGGTTAATTCAGTCCTGCTTTGTTAGGCCAACTCCACAGTAAATCCTGTTATTATCCTAAAACTTTGTGCTTCTACTTAGAATAGTATAGCAAATCTGAAGTTCTCCTTGCACCAGCTTCTCCTTTAAGTCACCATTCTACTGAGTACTGTAAACATATTTCCATAGTCTGGCACAAAAATATTTCATGTTAGCTCACAAGGACAGCCACCCATTCTTCTGATGACTGTACTAAAGGCAGCTTTTTGATTTTCATGTATGCTAGAGTATACTGCCTTGAAGAGTACAGCAGAGACTAAGCTGAAATTTCTAACTCACTTTCTTACCCAAGTAAGAATATGTCCCCTCAGGGATCACTAAATATAAAAATTTATACTATAATTCTGTTAAGAATCCACACACATCAATAAGAAGCTGACTTTCTTGATTGTCATGCTCCACATTTCTTTAAGACTAAACAAAGTACGTATTATATAAAGAACTTTAAGGAAATATTAAGTGCCTGGGTATTACCATAGTAGTAAAATTCAACAAAATAATTTTTTCTGAAGAACACTTTTGGTACCATTTTTGTAACCCAAATACCAGTTATTAGTATTGTTACTGATGATTAAGAAATTCAGAAGCCATTATTACCATAGCTTACTATGGAAATAAAGTGACAGAGCTCTAAAAATAAGAGGGGCAAATACCCAGGCACTAAAATCAATACATATTTCCTAAGAGAACTCTTAAAACAATTGCAGCTTTGACAGAATTAGATTAACATCAAATAGCCACATGTCTGTCTACTTACAGGGAATACTATTAAGAAGCGATCAAGCCATGTTTAATAAAATGCGTCAATACAGAAAATGTACTTTTTTCACAATTAGAATTTAACACTTTTAGTCAAACACCTAGATGGGAAACAGTCTGAAGAAAAAGACCTATATATTCTACCTATTTTAACAAAAGCCAAATGCTCTCACAGTGACTCAAGGAAAATCATTTAACGTTTGCTATCAGTCTATAAGAGTGTAACTTCAAGGAATGATTACACTTATGAGTAAACAAGATTTTTTGAAGATTTATAACTTAAAATATGCAAGACAAAAAACAAACTGCAAAACCAGTTTGAAGCAATTAGAGCCCAATGGTTTTGTTTTCTTTTATAACCTTTATTTTAAATTGATATTTTAGAACAGTAAATTACCTTTCACAGCAGAGCCTTCTGGTCTGAGAATACAGTACTCCATCTCTGTATGCAAAGATTTAAAATAAATCAAAATGAAGTTTAAGGCGTACAAACAGCTAGTTTAAGTATGATCTTATTTAATAAGGATTTTTTTACTCAAATTCAAATACATGGAATGTTGGCACAAACTGAAGCTGCTGTAGAAAGATCATAGATGTTCTGTGGGTTATCAAAACTTCCACTTCTCTAAAAAACATACCCTTAACCTGGTCTTAATTTTACAAATTTAAGTGTTGAGAATGTCTAAATAATAAGTAACAATTAAAATAAAATGTTTTATTTGTAAATTATGTACAGAATACACTTTACGTTATGATAAGGAGATAAGGAAGAAGAAAGAAGAGCCATCACCTTCTACCCAATGCTGTTCACTTTCCTTTGGGAGATGACCAACTTTCTCTGAATCAAATGTACAATTCAGTTCGGATTTCCTAAGTTGGAAAAGGGAATTTGTAGCTAAGCTAAAGTGTTTCTTGTATTGTTACTAGTTGGCTTATTTTCACCAAATGCTTTTGAACCCTGCTAACTCAGAATCATTACGAAATTTCATGGTATCATTTCATGATGAAAAACAAAAGTATTATCTATTAAGAACAATGAGTTTAAGCATTTCATCTTAAAGAAACTGTGAAATGGCTACATAACTATGCATAATCTGAAATGCTGGAGTTTCTTAATTCGTCTGAAAGTTATTTTGATTAATCTAACAGTAAAAAGCCACATAACTATCAAAAATGCCCTTAATCTAAATGTCATTGTGGAAAATGCATCTTTGATAACTATCAAAATGAATGATACCTACCGTAAAATTATCAAATGCATAAAACTAATTAATGGCTTTAGACTGTACCAGTAATAGTACCAATATTCTATAAAGTGAAGGACTGAATGTAATTGCCTGGTTGTCAAAGACTTTCAGTGAATGGATTTAAAGAATGCCGCTACAAATGCCACATATATATTATGGTGATCAGCCAACATAGAAAATCCAACCTCTTGCACTTATTCAGTCTCCAAAATAGTCAGCTTATGACTTTTCATGTGGAGATTTAGGTGTTTCATCATCATTTTCTTCTTCCTCCTCCTCTTCACAATCCCCATCTGTTTGCTGTTCCAGTTCCTCTTTCGTGATCATTTCAAAATCATTCCCATTTCCACTACTGTGCTGGGATCGGTCATCTTCCCTCCTGTCACTGTCTGTGTCTGAATGCCGCTCTCCACCTGAGCCTTCTGTTCCATGACTTCCTGGTCCTACTTTTCCTTCCTCATCTTCTTTTTTCTCACTGTCTGACTTTTCCTCACTGTCAGACTTCTGCTGCTTTTTGGTTTCAGATTTCTCATCTTTCTTTAAGTCTGCTTTTGGTCCTTTGTATTCATGTGTGTACAGAGGCCTGAAGGAGTCAATGAAGCCCACGTCAGCAGTCAGATTTGGCAAGAACCAAAAGTGGTGCCTTCCTCCAGTTATCAGCCAAATGATGAGAAATAGAATGCAACGAGCTGTGGGGAGAAAAATTTCTTTAACTGAATAATCCAAGCACTGACTCAAATAAAAGATATATGTTAATGAAAGGTGGGAAAATATTTAGTTTTATGTGTCTATTTCCATGATTACTTAAATCTTGACTAGTTTAGCAGCTATTATAACATGTTGAAAGCAGTGTACTTCTGCTAATTTGAGAGTACAATGCTATAAAAAATTACTTCTGCATTGTCTCATAATATACACTTATGAATTAAACATCTTATATTCTATTCAATTAATACAGTGCTCAGTTGGAATTTTAAGCATTCATGAGCTCATGGTACAAGAAAAAGGTGAAAAGGAATCAAGGATAATCTACAAAAGAAGCCCTTAAAATGGAAAAAGCATTGATGAATTTCCTAGGTTCTTTTGTCTTTCTAGGGTACTTTCCCTATTAAAAAATTACGCTTTACTTATAAGTACGAATATAATTAGACACACACACACACACACACACACACAAACACACACACACCCGAGAATTTAAAAGAAAAGTAAAAACATTTCTTTGGGCCTCTAAATACAAGGGTCCAAAGCATGCATGTATTCCACCTAAAGGACATGTCAGCTGTGGGTAAGAGTGCCACCTTTTAGTCTTTAATAAATGGTAAAATATGTAAGTTTTGTTTATTTAAGAATCAGCTCTCTCAATACTGAGACACAATACAAGCTGGGCATGGTGGTACATGCATGTAGTCCTAGCATTCAGAGAGACTGAGATAGAAGGAATCCAAATTAGAACCCACCCTGGGCAATTTAGTTCCCTATCAGGATTCTGCCTCAAAATTGAAAAACTGATGACAAAACTGTGGTAAAATATAATTTGCAGTAATAAATTATCACAAATTCAATATTTCATATAGTTTTCCATGAGTTTGCCAATAACGTACACCCCAATGATTTTTCTTTCAATAATGACCACATGAACATATTAGACTATTTAACTGACTAACATCAGACTAATCAGTAGACTGATATAGATTTCTTTTGGTTTTGCTTTTTGTTTTCTTCACAATTACATATCACTGCTTTCACAGAAAACATAAAAAGCTTTTCTGTCCTTCATTTTTTTGCTTTGGATAAGTAAAATGGTTGTAGCTTCCTTGACTTTTATAAAGTATTTATAAATAAACCATCTTACTTACTTTTACTTTCCCAAGAACGTATTATTGTTTGGATCTGGAATGTCCCCCGAAAGTCTCATTTATTTGTTATAGACTGTCTATGGAACCATGTGCTGTTGGGAGATTGGGGTCTGGTCTGGAGGGTGGACTACCGGCATGTGAAAAGGATTGACAGCATGTAAGTTGGATTAATAGTTTGTAAATTAGGATTAACGGCGTGCAGTGGGGGTTTGCCACACCTTCCACACGTGACATGGATGGAGGAGGGGCTAATCAATGGGCGGAGACATGAATGTATATATAATCTGCATCCTGCTTTCCTTGGAGGACTAGGACTGGTCTCAACTAGTCTCAACTTGCCTGACTGTGATGTTTTGAGAAGCTGCCTCCACCTCTGTCTCTACCATGTACTTCGATTACTGCCGGCTGCCCCTAAATGGACTGTGACCTTCTGAAATTGTGAGCTAAAATAAACCTTTCCTCTCCTAAATTTGTGGATGTCGGGTATTGAGTCACAGCAATGGAAAAAGTAACTAAGACAGTAAGTATACTCAATATTACACATTAGAATCTTTTGAGACATAAATATATCTGAAACTATGATTTCAGAATTCCACTGATGAACAGATAATGAGCTTTTAAGGAGGTCGCAATTTTTAAAAATGTATTTATGATAAAATGAGAGGTTTCATAGAGTTGTTATGCAAGGTTAGTGAAATCTTGTTTTCAAATCCAAAAGAGCAATATAGAAACAGCACAAATAAAATGTAATGTCTTATCTCACATAAACTGGACATAGCAGAACTCTAACACGCTTTACTTTTTTCTCTACATGAAATTAGATTACAAGGAGCAAAGGGAAACATCATAAAAAAAATTGTGACACATACTGTCACTCCATTCCTATACTAAAAGTGACAGACACATTTTAGAAAAATGCCAAGTCTTAAATTTTGAACAGTGTATAACACTTCATAGAATATAATGGCAATACCCAATTTATAAGTGGCCTACAGATCTCAACTATTTCCAAGAATATTTGGAGCTTTATTTTCTAATAAAATCAGCATAAAATGTTGGTTTGCTTCCTACTATAATAAGCAAGACTGACCTACAATGAGTATTTAAATGTGTAGTAACAAAGAAAATATTTTAAAAAGCACTGAACTATTTTAAAGGGCAAAACAATATAAAAACCATAAATTACTGTGAATACTGGCTTAATTAAAAGAAAGCATGTAAAAAAAAAAAAAAAGCTCAACCTGTGCTGAAAATTTTCAAGGAACTTCTGAATTTTACTGGTTTGTTAAGCCATCAATTTTATATCTAATGTCAGATCAAAGTTTATGGCTTTTGTCCTTGATACAGGTGTTACACTAATAACAGTTACCCTCTTAACAGGCTTAGATGCTGTTCTTGGCCTACATTATGCTATGCAAAAGCAGCAGAGACTGAGAGAAGGGAAAAAAATGACAGGTAAGTGGAGAAGGTCATAAGAGTAAGAAATCAAAGAGGAAAAAAGTCTGATGATCATGAACTGGAAAAATAGCAGTATGTAAGCTTCTGGGTCCATAGATGGTAGCAGCAAACCAGGACACCATGATAGCCGAGGTGAAGGCTGTACAAAGGGAAACTGCTAAGGAGTGGAAAAGTAATGCTTTATAAAGATCTATTCTAAGGAAGCTGAGTTAGAGTGGTGACTTAAGTGAAATAACTTAGGTGCGCAAGATTAATATGTTAAACAATGTACGGCTTCTCTGACTTGGAAAACCCAGAACACAGACATTCTTTGAAACCACATGAAGTGACAGCCGGAGTTGAGGGAAGGGATAGGGAGGGAGTGGGAGGGTAGAAAATGGGAAGGGATTGTAAAGTCAGTATGATACGTATGTGTACGAAACACCCAAATTCATTGTAAATACTATGTATTACATTTGTATATTAATAAAAATAGTGAGGAAAAATAATCTATTCTATATCACAGAATCTCAGAGCAGCCTGTCTTCTAACAGATACTTGGTCAACAATGTAGGAGCTGTGTTTTTCTTTTACAAAAAATTAGCTTTGATCAGTGTGAAAGGGAAAATTTCCAGAGACAAGGATTTTAAATAAAATATCACTTGTGGAAAAGTATCGACAAATATAAGTAAAAAAATTAAAACCATAACTACCACCAGTATATTCATATTTGGGTGACTTGACTTCTAGTCAAATCCTCTGGTAAATGTTAATATTAAAAACAAAATTTTCCTACTTACATTGGCAAAAAATCTCAATTAATAATAAACATTTTATACATGTGTTAACCATTTTGTTTTTTATTCCCTCTTCTGAATGATGAAAGACTGTTCAAGTTCTCTGCCATTTAATATCCAGGTCCTCTGATCAGCTGTATGAGTTGTATATGAATTTTAATCTTTTGCTGGGCTAGAGGATTAGCTCAGCATTTAACAGCACTAGCCTAGCATGCACAAGGCTCTGGGTTCAATTCTCCAGTACCACATAAGCCGGGTGGTGCATGTCTATAATCCAAGCACTTGAAAGGCACAGGCAGGAGCACTGCCATGAGTTCAAGGCCAACCTCAGCTACAGAGTGCTACACAGTGAGTTTAGCAACAGCCTGGACTACAAAGTGAGACCATCTCAAAAATAAATAAATAAATAAACAACAATAAAACCTCTCAAGCAAACAAAAAGTTTCTACTTGTCCTATCAATTTGTTGCTTGTTCTTAATTTTGTCTGTTAGAATATAAAAGGTTTTTTTATTGCTATGTGCTGTAAATCTACTAGCTTTGTTTATACATTTATTTTTAGTTATAAAAGATAATAATCAGCCAGAAATTTTTTAAAAAATTCATTTATGTTTTCTTGTTTGGTTTAAAAATATTTAATTCCTTAGTGTACCTAGAAATTATTATATAAGTGAAAATAGTGGCAATTATTTATAATCATTTGTTGACTATATGTATAGAATTTAAATATTTAATACAAGTTTTATTTTCCTTAAGTCAAAATATAAAAATGACTTACTGGAAGTATATTTCATAAATGACTAACCATTGCAAAAATTCAAATCCTTGCCACAGCTATTTTTAAATCACATCTGCAAATTAAGATACATTAACTAATGTATTGAATATTTCAAAATAAGAGGAATAATTTCCAATGTCTCATCACAAAAAGGGAAGCAAGTTGATAAGTATGCTAGTTTTGTTTAACCTTTATACACACACACTACACACACACACACACACACACATTTATACACACATATATCAATCACATTGTATCCCATAATGTATACCATTATGGTCAATCAAATGTAATATATTAAAACATTTTTTAAAAAGAGTAACTTTTTTTGTTACATTAGACCCAATATAACTAAGTCTGAGTCAGTTTGGGGGTAGAACCCAGAATTGTAGATTCACATATTTCCTGACTCATCTGCATTAATTTTGCTACTGAGTTTTACTGATGCTCTAGATTACAGTCCAACAGCTTCAAACCTATCTTTTGAGGTCAATTTTACTAACACTAATGCTTACCAACAGCAAGGAGGAGAATGCTGGCGACAAAACAGCCTGCACCCACACTGAGGTAATAAACACCGACTCTCATTTCTGTTGGCCAAAGTGGGAAAAGGGTGGCTGCTATTACTGCAATCACTGAAAAGAAATGACAATACCTTTCAGAATAAAAATGAAAATAACTTAGCTGTGATAACAGTGAGCATATTCTTAGAGAAACATTGAAACAAATACATTAAACATAAAATTGCTATTTTTATGAATAAGAAATGGTCAATTACAAACTGTTATTTTTATTTATTTATTTTTCTTGAGACAGGGTCTCGCTCTGTAGCCCAGGCTGGTCCTAAACTCAGTATGGAGCCCAGGCTGGCCTTGGACTCACCACAATCCTCCTGGCCTCAGCCTCCTGAGTGCTGAGATAACAGTCATGTGCCATCATGCCCAGCTTATGTTGTTTCTAAATTATTTTTTATCGTCTAAATCACATTCAATTAGAAAAAAGTGGGGCTGGAGGAATAGCACAGCAGTTACACCCTTGCCTAGCAACCCCAAGGCCTTGAGTTCAGTTCCTTAGTACCATATCAACTGTGAGTGGTTGCACATGCCTGTAATCCCAACATTCAGGAGGCTGTGGCAGAAGGACTGCCATGTGCTCGAGGTTAGGCTGTTACTCAGTGAGTTCACAACAGGTCTGGACTACAGAGCAAGAGGGTCTCCACAAAACAAACAAACATGGTGCATGCCTGAAATCCCAGCACTCTCAAATTCTCAGTACCACTAACACCGCCCCCCGCCCCCCAAAAAATTGGTGCGGTCTAAAAGCTCAAAACTGTTCTTAAATTGTCATTTTCAAGCTATGTCCACATTATTTCTTGAATATGAGATATCTGTCTATTGAGCAAGGGAGCTTAAAGAAACAACAAATCTTTCAAACAAATCTACATAGTCCAACCCGAGAGATTGTGATTCTGGAGTGGAGTTCTGATACTCCCAGAAATTCACCAGGTGATTTGGCTACAGAGTTTTCCAGAAGGGCAAATGTATAAAAGCATCTCTAATATTTCTATAAGAACTGTCACTTATGCTAGGCAAAGGAAAGCACTCTACACTGAGCCATACCCACAGACTTTTTTTTTTTTTTTTTGAGATAGGACGATACCAAATTGCCAAATTGCTATGGTGGCCTCAAATTTGTGACCCTCCACCTTCGGCCTCCTCAGCAGCTGGAATCACAGGTATGTACTACAATGCCTAAAAGAGTTAATGACTAGGATCCTATGATATATTTGTGAAGCTTATTTTAACTAATACCTATTTTTTTCTATTTATTAAATCATTCTTTCCCACCCCTTACTACGTGCCCTGAACTTCTGAGAAATACTCATGTTAAAAAACCCAAATCAGAATTAGAATTAACACCAGTATATCTTAAATCTTTAAAAAGATGAATAGCATTCTAATATACTGTTATTTAGCCCTTCTCAAGAAACTCCCAATTCTCAGTTGACTTAAGACAAACAATAATAGTACAAACATATTTATACATGTAAATTTGTGCAAATAAGATTACATAATAGAATGAACTCCTTTAAGTGGAATTATTAAGCCAAAGCCACAGGCATTTAAAATTTGAAAGGTATTTATTAGAGTACTGTCCTAAATGTAGTTTGAGGGAGTCGGATTAAAATAAGTTAACATGTAAATTCACATATTTTGTGCAACTTCATGTAAAAAATAGGATAAGTTCCTAGAATGACTCAGTGTTATATGCATTTAAAATTATATACAGATACTAAAAATAATCTTTAGTATAATGCTGGGTATTAGAATCCAAGGCCCTGTGAATGGTAGGTAAACGCTTTACCACTGAGTTATATGATCAGTATAACATTTAAAATTTCAAAGATATTGCCAAACTGCCCTTCCTATCAACTACAACAATAAAGTACAGTAGTTTTCCTAAACCTTCACTATCAAACTTTGCAATCCTCTTCTTAATCAATTGCTTCATTGTGCTCTAACTATGCATGTGATTAGTCATCATTTTATGATGAGTAGTCCCATTTTCTTTCTTTTTGGGCACTGGGGATTGAACCTTAGGGCCTTCACACTGAGCCACAACCCCAACTACTATTTTTGATTTTCAGACAGGGTCTTGTTAAGTTGTTCAAGCTTGGCTCAGACTTACAATCCTCTATCTTGGCCTCACAAAGTGCTAGGATCACACACCTGCACCACTACCTTTAAAAATTTTGTACTAAGTTGTTAATCTTTTAAAGATCTTCATTTTAATGTTGTAAGTTTTTTGTTAGTTTATCATGTCTTCTCACTTTATTTAAATATTCTTTTAAGCAATAATTATTTTTTGCTAAATTTAATTAATTTAATTAAATTTCATTTTCTAAATTTTAGACTGTATTTTAAAGCTACTTGTATTTTGCTACTTACCAAGAATTAATCCCATGACAAATGTTTTAATGTGAACTGGGTCATAGATCCACACATAAACCTAGAAGAATCAAGAAACCTCAGTGCTTAAAAGTTCTAAGGTCATATTAAAAGTAAAATTTTATGTTCCCTAATGTAGTCACCAATACATGAGAATGTTTCTAAGGTAAACAAATTCTAAAGATTTTTCATTCAGTGGTAGTGGTTTTCTTGGCATCCATTCTGGGAGAAAATGATTATATTCTATATACTTAAGTAAATTTATATAGACTTAGAAGCATTCATCATTCTGTCCAATTGTGCAAATCTTTATTCAACTCAATGACAAGATTTTATGAAACCTTTGTCCCTTACATAATGATGAATTAGCTTGGGTAAGACAGTTAAGACAGACTCTAGCCAGAGCCTACTGGAAATTCAGTAGCGCTAAACTTCACTTTTCTACTGACAACACACAAAGAAACATATTAAAGATCATGGTTGGTAAACACAAAGGTCTTATGACTCCTTGTAACAATTTCATTGCCCATTCCTCTGTAAAGGGCTTGTAGCTCATAAGTAGGTAACCAATGCTTCAGACTTTTACTTTCAAAGGCTATTATTTTATATAGGAGAATTCTACATCATTCAGATTAGAACTATGCTAATCATCACCCATGAAACTCTTAGTTTTATTCCTCAGTTTCTATAAATAACAGCCTCTCCATTTCTTAGTTGAATTTGACCGTAACTCTGCCTTTTTGACTTGGTTATTCTAACACCTGGGGTTCTACCTCAATCACTATTTTACTTTGCACTTGCAGGAGGTATCAGTTCCACAGACACTTCTGGCACGTACTGTTCTTAAAATATTAAAAAAAAAATTTCCAAGTTTTGGAGTGCACAGTACTTTGTACAGAATTAAATCTAGCCTTTTCAGGACAGCAAGCACCCAAGCTTTTGCTCAGCCTGTTTGCTTCCGTAATCTATCTCTAACTCCTTCCTGGTCCATTGGGCATTCTAACAGCCAGTCTTGTTCAAAACTCAGCTCAAGTGTTCAAGGTCTCCAGACCCTCATATCCTTACTGATTAACTATTAACACCACAATGTAATTATAGTGTCATATTTAATAGATTAATTGAATAGATTATAAGCATTTCCTTGCAGGGAAGTTTATCATGCTATTCCCAGTACCTATAAAAATGTCTATCATACAGCTGATGCTCAATGCTTAATAGAAAGCATTTGAGCTCTCACCTTAGGAAAGACAGGTGATCTTCTACTGTAGTGCTTCTTAACCATTAGAATTGCATGAGAATACCTCATATAAACACCTCCCAATCCTCCTCCTTCTCTCTGAAGATTGTAATGCAAGTATATCCAGAAAGAGCACTTATTTTTCAGTTTTCACAAAATTTCAAGCATATGTGGAGCCATTTCTACACACACACACACACAACCACACCCTCCCTTTAGTAAAAATACTACAAGAAAAACATGTCTTGAAACTCACAATAATTCAATGGCCAGTATACTGTTAATATTTTTGAATTTATTGACAACATTAAGTAGTTTTCATGGAAGGCTGTTACCACAGAAATTTTCCACTCGAAAAGATAAAAGCTATGTACCTGAACAAAGCATTAGTACTGTCAAAATTTAAGGCTTCTTAATTAAGTGATGTGTCTGATCACACAATGTACAAGAGCCAGAGATCAATAGTGTGCCCAGGGCTAGAAAATGGTTTAGCAGTTAAAGCACTTGCCTATAAAGACTATGTCAAGTGCTAAGTACCCGAATTAGATTCCTCAGCACCACATCCTCTGGGCGTGGTGGTGCACGCCTGTAATCCCAGCACTCAGGAGACTGAGTCAGGAGGATTGCCATAAGTCCAAGGCTAGCCTGGATTCCACGAGTTCAGAACCAGCCTGGGCTACAGACCAAGATCCTGTCTCAAAAACAAAAAACAAAAAACAAAAAACAAAAAAACCAACATAAATAGTGTGCCCCATTAGATACTTTTTTCTTTTATCTTTGATAAAGGAAACTGAATTTTAGCTGAGCAAATAACCATCATAATAAAAGATAGCTTTCTCACATTTTACTTCAGATAAGTATGACTATATGAGTAGTTTCTAGTTAGTGGAATCCAAAAGAAATCAAATTACCACCTTCCTAGATAGTGTTCATAAAAGACAGTATCTTTAAAGAAGAGGCACATTTCTGACTTTTCTTCCTTTCATAGGAAATTGAACCCAAGAGTTTCACACTGAGATACATAACCAGCCTTTTAAAATTTTTTATTTTCACACAGATTTCATTAAGTTACTAAGTTGCTTGCCTGTGTGGGGCTTAAACTTGTGATCCTTCTGCCTTGGCCTTCCAGAGTGCGGGGAACACAGGGGGGTGCCATTAGGCTGCACTTATCCTTTCCTCTGTTGGTTGTAAAGGCTGGCAATCATATCATACCATAAGGTAACCTTAGTTAGAAGTATCCAACAAAGGAGAAAGAGGAGCGGTTTGGGTCTCCCACTGAGCTGCGCTACATGGCTGACCCTTAGATTACATGATCAGTGAGAAAGAAGCATCTATTTTGTTAAACAACTGTTTTCAGGCTTCCTGTCATATAATCAAATCTAATTTTGACTTTTTATAAATCTAAATTCAGAAAAAAGATTTTTTAAAACTAGGGTGATTTTTATATACTTGTATACATGATTAAAGTTATCTAAATTATTTACCTTACTGAAGGTATCAAATACATTTCTAAAATTCCTATGAAAAATTACTTTCTAATTACAAGTTAAATACTCTCACCTCATTTCCATCCAGAAAAACTTGATCATCATGTGGTTCAAGTTTGAATTTTTTCTTAGCTTCCTTTTTTTTGGGAGTTCCTGGAGTTTCTTCCTATGAAAACATGTTGAAGAAATAACGGAGGTAAACAAAAGCAATATGACATTCATATAAGCAAAAGTTTCATTATTGTAACACAAAAATTCTCAACCATGGTTATTTCTGATAATCCTAATATGGCTAATCATTGCTAATAATTTAAATACATTCATATGCCAGAGTAGGGATCATGTGCCCACAAAGATTTTTTTTTTTTTGAGACACAGTTTTACTCTGTAGTAATGGCTGTTTGTGAACTCACTATGTAGCTCAGACTGATCTCAAACACACAGCAATCCTCCTGTCTCAGCCTCTTGAGACCTGGGATTACAGGGAAGTGCCACCATGCCTGGCAATTCTTTTATTTTTACTTAATTTTAGCTGAACTCACCTTTTTGGATTCTTCCTTTTCACCATCTTTTTTTTTCTCTTTTTCCTTTTTTGTCTTTTCTTCCTTTATATTTTCTTTCTTGCTCTTTTTATCTTCTTCTTTTCCAATTTCAGCTTTTCCTTTATCTTTTTCTTTCTTTATGTCTTTATCATACTTCATTTTCATTACTTTTAGTGCCCGGTGAAAGAATTGTTTCTTTAAAAGCCTTTAGTTAAATAAAAAGGTATAATGGTTCACTCCCTATCAATCACACAGATGTAGACTAAAAGGTAAACATATCAAGACCCAAATAAAATGCACAAAAGAATACAGAAATTGGCAACTTATGAGAAACTACCACTAATAAGCCTAAGAAAAAAATAATGATCTCCACCAAGTCAAACAAAACTCTTATAGCTAATTAGATTAAACAGAAGTTGTCAAAACTCAGTGATTATTAATATAATTTTCTTTTAACTGTGTAAGTTAGCTGTAAGAGATTATAAGCTTCAGGATATCCATATATAAGACTTCTCTTTAGGTTCATTAATTAGCAATAATATATAGCTTCACTTAATGTCAAGTCTCAAATTACAAGAAAAAAGGAGAAAACAGTCTAAGATGTGTTACTAGAATAAAAGTATGTCCATGGTTTTACTGCTCCTATTCATGTCTCTTTCCTGTCTACGTTATTGTTTCTCCATGTCTTTCACAATTTAGCCTACCACTATCACAAAGTATCTTCTATTAAATACTGAATAATTAAACTGAGATTGCTGATCTCTGATAATGACTCATAGGATCAAGCTGAAAAATGTGCAACATATTAGGCAAAGCATTATGTATTCCTAGTTTTATTAATTTCTTTCTAGATATACTTTTCACCTTTTACATAAGCATTTTCTTTAATCCCCGCCTCAGGGCCTCCACACAGGTGTTTCCTCCACTTGGAAGATTCTTTAAAATCAGCTTGTCTTTTAGTTTCACTCCCTTAACATCCTTCAATTTTTCCCGATTTTAAAACCTCCACCCTCTCCTGTTTCCTATTATCTCAGAGCAATTATTTTCTGACTCACCATATAATGTTACATCTATTTGCCCCTTCACTCTGTAAGAGTGAGATCTTGGCTTTAATATTTACCTTCAAGTTTAGAAGTTCTGCTGATGATTCCAAACTAAGATGTTACTGTAGTTCAACTTTATAATCCTAAAGAAATTGGCTGTCCATAATTTTATCAATTATACGCTACTTTTCCAAACTTTGTATTCCAGTTGCAGAGTCCCTGAGCTATTTTATTCCTACCTTGATGCCACAACACAATCCAGAAGCTCGGTCTTACAACTACCATCTGTGTCTATTAATAGCAATTCTCCAACTTTCAATTTACACCTCACCTGTGTCTGCTCTAGCACCTTGTATTACCAGTTAACTAGGTTCTTCCTTTCTGTTCAGACCACTTCTTTATGGACATTGTGTTGTGCCTCCAGAGCACCTCTATGTTACCTGCCTGGCTGGACTTCCTTCCGTTACCCAATTAAGTCTACAGAGCTAGTTTATGAACATCTCCACAAAGCTAATGTCTAGGTTTCCTCATTTGGCCTATTCTAATTATTCAGAAAATTTATTTAGCTTTAGCATTTAATGGTGCTATTGTTCAAAATGCCTCCCCTTCCATGTTACCAGTGAGATATGCTATGTATGTGCACATGAATATGAATAGTAAGACTTTATCAATTACTTATGAGCAAGAGTTAGGATTTAACAGTATAGTGTTTGAATATGGAAACTCATTTTTTGCTTTATCTTAGAATGTCTCAAAACAATCATAATGAACATTATTCTAATTATTCTAATTTTGCTTGTGTATTTATGTGATTTTCAGATTTTCTGTAGGACTACAGATTACCCTTCAATTTAAAATCAAAAATACATCTTATTCATTGTATGTTAACTGAAACAAGTGTATAATTTATATTACAGATTGTAGATGACAATATACTGAGAATACATGAGTACGAATACAGAGTTTTAAAGTACTGTCTTCACCAGTCTTGTTCTAGATCATTTCCAATTTACTTCAGTGAAAAAGTGTTCTTAATAAATTATTTAAGAAACCAATGAGGTGGGTGTGGTAGCACACGCCTAAAATTCCAGCATTCTAGAAGACTGAAACAGAAGGACTGCAAATTTGAGCACAGTCTGGACAAACAACTTAAAATAGCAACTTACCAAGACTGTCTCAAAACAAAAAATACAAAAAAGGTCTGGGGATGTAGTTCAGTGGGAAGGCTCTGAGTTCAGCTCCCAGGAGCACCAAAAACCAAAGACAAAAAACTAAAAACTAAAACCAAAATCCAAAATCCCGAAAACCAAAAACCAAACCAAATGAAAATCCACCCCAAATCACTGAACTTCATTAGAGAAAGTCCATTCCTCGGTAAGTAGATACAGGAGGGCACAGAAACAATAAGGTTGGCTATTTCTGTCACTTTTTCTCCAAAGCTGCCTCACATACATGACAGGAAAGTAACTTTCAATCAAATCAGTGTTGAAGATAGTTTCACATGTAGGTAGATAGCTTCAAATACTTCTTTTATCACTTGAACAGCTGGATGATACGGGATAAGTTAATTTCAGCTGACCTTTAAAAATGGGGTATCTCTTATTAGAATTAAATCAGCAGCATTTAATTGTGAAGTGTAATACCTGGCATACATGCAACTCAATAAATGTCAGTCATTATTGCTACAGCAAAAACTTGAATTTCATTTAATAGTTACAAAACACACATTTGGTGTCACAAATCATTACATTATACTATCATTTTGTTCTTAATAAGTAAATCACTAACTTACTCCCTGACAGGTTTTAGAAAGAATGTCTACTTCAGCTTGCTGTATGCCTGGGAAAGTGAGATTGTGAAATTGACTCACTTATCTTTTGTAATAAAATCAAACCCTCTATTTATGTGACCTTTTTTTAAGACATGATCTTCTAAATTACCCAGGCTGGTCCTACATTCGTGATCCCTCTTTCCTTAACCTTCTGAGTGGCTACAATTAGAAGCAAACACTATGTCACCTGGCCATATTCGGCTTTAAATATATGACAGGAAAAATCCCCACTACACAGTTCTTCAACATTGTCATAGAAGTACTTATATTTCTTCTCTATCTCATTATACTCTGGTGACTCTTCTTAAAAATACATTCCTTTTCTTCTCATTTGTTAGGCAATTATCTATTTATGTTTTAAATTTTGATTAAAACATTTACCCTATGAAGTCATTCTTCACCGTTTCACCAACCATTTTTATTAGGTTTCTTTTTAAGTAATATTTTATAACATATCAGAACATGTATTTGGAGGTGGGGAGAAAGTCTCTGTATCACTGTATTCCTAGGTTCTGACATCAATAGTTTAAAAACAGCTTATAAAAAGTTTTAAAATTGTGTCTTTATTTTTCCTTACCTCTAATTTTTCTCAGATTTAATATCTATTGACTGCGAGCCACATATTAGTGACTTCCACCTAGGTAGCAATGACAAGTTTTAATTAAGTGCTCATATTGTGCTACCTGCTATGGGGTTAAAACAAAGTATACACACCCAGTAAGAGAACTAACATTTACTCAGGAATTCTTAAAATAGTTAGGGAACAAACTGGATACTAACTTGATAAATCAGTAGAACTTCAGCTGCAAAAGTTAATGTGTGTTGGAGGACGTGGAGAATACTACCAAGTAGAAGTGGAATTTGAAAGATGTGTTTTACTATATTGAGAGGGAGAATCATTGAGACAAAGTGACAGGTTAGGATCACTGAATACCAAAAGACAGAGTGACTGTGACATACTTGCATTATAGTTACAAAGACATTACTGGACTGGGGGCTGGAAATGCAGTCTTATGGAGACTATGTTGAATGAAGAGTTCCTATGTGAAATAGGTCACAGAAGGTACAGATAATAGAAAATTATTTTTTTACCCGCCTGTATTTTATTATCTTGTGTTTTCCCCTAGACTTCATCATGTATACTTAGTTACTTTAAAAGATGAAAACTGGACAAAAGTCTGTCTTATTCTGGTTTTCTCTTTGGTTGGGCAGGAACTCAGAAGGACTGGTCACCATCAGAGGATTCTATAGTTCTGTAAGTGGCTGGGGGGATCTTAGGTAGAGTCAGGCTTTTCTCTTTAAGTGCAGCAAGGAAACAGACATGGAATGGAATGGAATAATAATATAATAAAATGTGAGGGTTTCTAGGTATTCTCTGCATCCAGGTCTTTTGAGCTTTGCCTGTAACAAGGCACCAAAGCTCCTAAAAAAGCCATTAATATGTACTAATACTGGCTGCTGCTCTCCTCAAGCATTTGGGCTCACAGAATTATTACTCAAACTAATAGTACTGGCAGGTGACTCAATCTTAATTTTTGCTACATTAAATGCACCATCATTTTGTTGGAGGAGTGTTGTAGTGCAGTGGTTAACAGCACAGACTACAAAGCTAGAACAATGCATTTTGAACCATAGATATTACTAGTTGTGTTAACTTACACAAGGTTCTTAATTTCTCTGAGCCCCAGTTTCTACATTTGTAGTATCTCATTTTTATAACATACGTAAAAAAGAAATCTATCTGTAAGCAGGCAGGGAAGCTTGCACTTGAGAGTTAATTCAAATTAGATAAATTTTCTCAAGGACAAGTAAATATTAATTATACTGCTGTTAGCACATTCCCACTCCAACAATGAAACACTGTTTATGAATTGTTCATTAGTGACCTCATCTTTCACAATGAAAAATTTTAAGAAATACTTGATAATTCTTTAACTTGACAGTTTAAGAAACCAAGTTATAAAATAGTGGATTTTAAGATAGTTCTCAGATGTCTAATATTTTATTTTTTTTGAGACAGGGTCTTGCTCTGTAGCCCAGGCAGGTCCTAAACTCATTATGTAGCCCAGGCTGGTCTTGGACTTAACAGCAATCCTCTTGCCTCAACCTCCCAGGTAAGTGCTGGGATTACAGGCGTGCACCACCACATCCAAACTCAGGGCCTTGTGTATAAGCGTTTTGACCACTATGCCATTCCTACAGCCTCCAGATGTCTAACACTTTAAAGTGTTAAACACCTAACCCTAATTAAACATATATAATCTCAAATTCTCATAAACTTATAAACTTTTGTGTCACAAAAAATTTAACTAACTTCTATTAAAAGATATGCTTAACAAGTATGAATTAAGCCAAAGAAAAAAACAGAAAAGTCAGTACATTTCTTTCTAAAAGGAAGGTGATTTTTGTCTTGTATGCACACCATTTACCATCAAAATTTTTGTGAGCTGGAGATATAGCTCAATGACAGAAATCTTGCCTAGCATGTTTAATCCCTAGTACTACCCACAAAAAAATTTTTTTAAAGAAAAAGTACCTATCATGAAATATGTGCACTTTACCGAACTATATTTCATATTTAAATCCTCAAGAAGAGATTAGGTAGATATAACAGCTGTCCTGATTTCACAAGGAATACCACATTAGCAATTATTTAAGAGAAGAGTGACTGGCTTATGACTGTGGAGATGGGCACCAAACACCAAGGATAACAGGGCTATTGGAACAAAAGAACTTATTTTTCACCATACACCAAGATTAATAGTAATAAATAATTTTATTGTAATTTAGTCAGCCTGGCAAATATACAAAAGTTACAGTTGTTTTCGTTTTTTTTCTTTTTTTTTTTTTTGGTGGTAGTGCTGGGGGTTGATCAAGACCTTTGCACTAAGCTACATAAGCTACATCCCCAGCCGCACCCCCTTTCTTTTTTCTTTTTCTTTCTTTGCTTTTCTTTCTTTTCTTTCTTTTTTTTTTTTGAGACAAGGGCTTGCTCTGTAGCCCAGGCTGGTTCTGAATTCACTGATATAGCCTAAGGCCAACCTTGGACTCTGGACAATCCACCTGCCTCAGCCTCCCTAGTGTTGGGATTATAGGCTTAAGAGTTATGTGCCACCATGTCCCGCTTTTTTAGCCAGCCCTTTGTTATGAGACAGAGGTTTGCTACGTTGTTTAGTCTGGGCTCAAATTTGTGATCCTTCTACCTCCGAACTTGTTCAAAGTGTTGGGATCACAGGCATGAGCTACCATGCCCAGTTCAAAACTATATATAACTAAAACCATAGTATAATACCAAATATATTTCCAGAGGTAGTGATAAAATCTAGTTTACATGTGAAATCTATGTTTGAGTTCTGTTGTAGTATCACTACACTTAATGATGAAGATAGGTAAAGGATTTCAAAACTATAGTAAATAATTTAAAATTATTATTTATATTATTCTTCATTAAGAAACAGTACCTGTTGCAATAGTCAACCACAGACTCTCTGGTTGTAAATAAAGCTTCCTCTCCTTTCTTAGCCTTTGCCCACTTTGAATCCAAAAGGCAATCCACTGCTTTTGAGGCTAAAGAAGAAATATATTATTTAAAATTTACTATATATGAAATTTTATGTCAATAATAGCAAATTTCAACATTTTGACAACATAAAAACTAAGCTTAACAGAAAATTAACATATGATAATCATAATGGTTCCTCAAACCCTCAATATGTTGCAAAACATAGCAATAAGCATCTTTTAAAAGGCGGGAGATAAACAGCATTCAGAAATATTAATGAAAGCAAGATAACAGGAAAATGTTACCAACAAAAGTTTTGAAATATTTTTAACTTACTCTTGTCAAATCATCACAAATACAGGAAAAACAAAAGCCTTTTTGACTCCACAGTAATCCAAGTTCTCATCAAGGATTGCACTGGGTAATAACTGAACAATCTACTATCATTAGAGGCAGTTAAATATATTAGATTTGGAGAGACTGACATGCCTATTTTTCCAAACTTTCAATCAGTCTCAAAATCATTAGTAAGCAGACTTCCAGTCAAGATGGTGGTGGCTGAGTAACAACACTGCATAATGTCTCATTGACCCACTTAAAAAGTACAGAATTTAGTCAAAATCATTAGTAATACTAAATAAAAAGACAAAAGAATTTCTTCTCTCTAAAGATAATTTTAATTTATATAACAGACAATCATTTTATAAGACACAGGACTTATTATGATAGCATCTGTTTATAATGAGGTTTAAAGCATACATATTGTCAACAAAAAGGCACTATTTTAGGACACTGAAAAGAAATCCTATTTAAAAAGTTCCAACAAATGCAATAAGAAAGTACCTTATCTTTTATTATAGGCATTTTCTATCATCAAATGAAAGAACTAGATAAATGAATTATATGCACTTCACCCAACTTCAATAATCATACTTGGAAAGCATTTTAAAAACTTCTATACAGCCCAAATGTAGGTAACTTCTTAAGTTATGTACGCCAATAATATTTTACTAACATAATCCTACCAATAAAATAATCAACCCGGTGACCCATCATATTGGTGGATTTTGTTGGACAATTGAATCGAAGGTACTTGGCTACCGCCTTCTCCTCTTTCGATGGTTCACCAACTTCCTACAATATAAAAATATTATTTTAATATAATCACTTGCTAAGAGTAACTCACACACTGAAGAATAATTTATAGATCTATTCTTTAAGTCTTTTCAAGTGAAGTATATGCCTTACTTTCAGGTCTTCTCTGAAGCAGACCTAATAATGCACAATAATGAAAACGGATATACTTTTTTAAGACTACATGTTTTTCAAGTACAAACTGACCGGTCCAAAGCCTGTCTGCTGCTTGGCTACAACTATATGGCATTTGAGTTGCCTTTCCACTATGGCAACTACTTTGTGCCAATTTACCTTCATTCTTGTAGGACTCTCTATGAAAGCCACAAAGCAATAAATTAAAAGATGTTGTTGATAGTGAGTGCCCAAATGTATAAACAGGAGCTAGAAATAAATGTTAAGTAACAACAACCAACAATATGTACCCTGAATGGATAACAGACCATGAAGAGTTCTCAAATTAACCAGAAACAGGTGCCTCAATGTGGTAGTCATAAGAAATACTGAGATGCAGATGAGTGATGTCCATTCCCTTCTCTTTCCTGGTAATTGTCAGCTAACAGATACTGTCTGGGATGTGTCTGTAATCTTTCATTGTGCTCTTCCCTAGTAAAAGTGAGGCAAAAATCAGAAATGCAGCAACAGGGATGTGAGTGTGTTCATTTGAAAACTGATTAATAGAACAGCACTGACACTGGTTTTGAAAAGGCTGTTTTAATCCTTTTTTTCTTTTTATTATCTGTGTCCAAATTTTCTATAACATAGAAACTACCATCAGCTACGTGTTGTAACAATAAAAGCTCAAACCACTTCCCCCAAATGAAGATTATGGTAAAAACCAATTATTTATTTTTAAAAACCTTTATTTGTATTCCTAAATATATGCACAAAGAAAAGTATCTTAAAAATTGCTAACTTAAAACATAACACTCCAACTTCATTAACATCTATAAGGTTCATAATTATTTGAAGCCTAGGTGTAAAATACACATATTGATGTAATAAAGGCTGTAAATTTCTTATTAAAATTAGTGAAACCATAAAAAAAATCTACTACTTATGTTGTTTCATAATTACGTTTTGTAACATACTATACTAACTAGGAGGCTCATTTTTTATTATTCTATACAATAGTTGAAAATTATACTACAAATGGTTTACAGAATCAATTCTATTTTATGATCATACCCACACATGTAAATTTAAAAGTTCATCTAATTAACTGACAATTTGGTTTCCAGGTTGGCTTTGTTCATAAAGACTACAGGGAAGAAGTGTGAATAAATGCAAACCATTCAATCAAATTCATACTTTTTGTTTATTCTATAATTTGGGATGCTACAATCAAAACAGCATTTTTAAGGTATGATAGCTACACTTTTTAACATGGCTATCAAAAGCAGCAACTGTTATTTTCTGGAAAAAGAAACTATTTTAGAAGTACAAAAGGTAGGACTGAAATATGAATGGGAATAGCCAGAAAAGATCTCCTAAAATAAGGGCTACATTTGAAAGATGAACAGGTTTTGGATAAATTGATCAAAGAGCATAAACACTGATTGAGAGTGAACACAAACTCTGTCTCCAATAGAAGCCAGTTATGAAGAACAAGAAGGTTAAAATATGTATGAACAGAACAGAGAGTCTTCAAGGTAGGCTGAGAAGTTTTGACTTTACTCTGTAAATGCAGAAATATCACCAGTAGAATTTTAGTAGTACAGAATTAGAAAAACGATTTAAACATTATTTTGGTGGTTGTGTACAGTGTGAGTTGGGGAAAAAAACCCCTAAGGCAGGAAAGTAGTTAGAAGATTTGTGTACAGTATGAGTCGGGAAAGAAAACATAGGCAGGAAAGTAGTTAGATTTCTGAAACAGTCAAGTAAATGTGATAAGATATAGGGCTAAAAAAGATAATCTGAAACACTTCAAATTACATTAGATAAATATGAATAAAGCAGCTATGTAAAAGATGGCCTATTTCTAAGCTGACCAGGGGAAAAGGGTAGTTTTCAATAAGAAGGGATAAGCTGAAAGGAAATTTAATTAGAAGGTAATATTGGAGAACAGTCATATCAACTCTAGGTGTGGCATATCAACATTTATACTAATGATTAATCATTTACTCATCACTGTTAAGCAGCAGGAGATGAGTGAATTTATCTAAGCATCACATATAGAATCGGTTAGACATCAGAACACACAAGAAGCTAATAAGTTGATTCCTTTATGCAACAGGAAATCTGACACTGTTATTGTCATGGTATGGATTGGTAATGTCCCCCAAAAGCCTCATGTGTTTAGAGGGTAAATGGATCACGGGGTTAACTGTATCAGTGCATTAATCTAATGATGATTTCACATGCTGTTAAGAGGCAGTGCCCAGGAGGATGGAGTAGATCACTGGGGCATGACTGGATATGTGTTATCTCCCTTGTTAACTCTGCTATTTGCTGTCATTCTTCTCCATGGTCATGAAGGGATGAACAGCTTTTCTCTGGCTAGGCTTCCACAGTCCCCTTCCATCATTGTCAGACTGCCCTTAAATGGACTGAGACTTCCTGAAATTGTGAGATAAACAAAAATTTTAAATCTCATTTTAACAACTTCAAGTTAATTAACTCTCTCATAACTGCATACAAGCCTTGGTAAAGACACTCGTAAGCAAAAATGAACAGAAGATACTTAGAAAATACAAATTTTTATTATCTCTTCCAACTAGACAAAGAATTACTTTTCTATTTATTCATAAAGTAGCAGCAACTTAGAATAGCTACCTGTGTTACAGACTCCCTTTAATAAAAATTTTGTGCCATCTACTAGAGCTCTGGAGTTAAGGAGATGTAAACGCCTACAGAAAAGTACCGTGAGAACATGACCACTGGAAGGTAGGAGTGTGGTGTGGTGTGTGTGTGTGTACATATATATATATATATATATATATATATATATATACATATATATGTGTATGTATATATATATACATATATATATGTGTATATATATATATGTGAAATCCTGTATGACATCTTCACCCTTGCTGTTTCCCTGCTGCAGCCTTAACAGTGTATAAAACAGCCCTAGCTTCTTGTTCATACCTTGGCCTATGGCATTAATATCTCTTCTTCATTTTTTATATGAACATGTTTTTCTAAGTTTTCTAGATTTCTACTAAAAGTAAAGGCCTTTTGAAAATATTAGCATCCACTAATAAGAAAATCAACCCACGAATTCTTAAACAAATGCAAAAAAAAACTTTATAGCTCAAGCAAGAACACAATGGTGTTGGAATGAGAATACAAAAAGCCAATGCGTTTAGGCTAGACTGCCTCCCTTTGCACTCCAATACCAACAGAGTGGCTGCTGTAAATCATAATCTTGAATCATTTAAATTGAAAGCTTCGTTAGAAAAATCTCTTAAAATTGTTTAACAGATACTTTTGCTTTAGAACACATCAACATACAAATGCTACAATGTAATGGAGGTCACCACTTCTATTGTGTATTTGTACAGAAGCACAAAAATAGCAGTACAAAGTATGTGAGAATGCAAACACAATAAAATCTGAAAGGTGAAGAAACTTTAGACAAATTATTTGCTCAATCATGACTACAGCAGTATCCTTCTGTAATATTTCCAATTAACTATTGTATTCTGTGTGACAGTTAATTTTGCCATATGATTCCAAAGCCCTCCATTAAGCCTTTATTATTTGTGTACGGAGAGTTTGGTCCAAACTTAGGACTGGTTTTCAGAGGGTTTTATTTATTTATTTTTTTTGGAATGTTCTCATAGCCGGACCTGTAGTCTGCCTTCCCCGCTTCCTGAAATTAGGTACATAAAAACCCATAAGATAGTAGGGGTTTGACTGTCAGGACAAATGGGTGCAACAAAAATAAGTGATGGAGTTTACAAAAGTTCTAAGAAATAGTTAAGCCATTTAAGCAGACCTCAAATTCAACTAGATATGTTGTACACATAAGCAGACTACTACATGAGATGATTCTCTGTAGTAGGGATGTCACATTCCGTCACTATGTTTTACAACATTAAGAATTTAAGATTAAACTCTTTCTAAACAACTTATATTTTCCAATGCAAGGTGGAAAAAATATACAAGTGGAACTGAGAAGATTGGTCTAACTCTAGTTTTTCTATTTAATGAATAATTCTCAGTCACAAGTATACTGGGTGACTTCAACACCCTCAGTTCCAATATTACTTTTGTATCAGACTGAATTTGTGAAAATGATTCTAAGTGAATCCTATTAGCCCTTTTCCAATTCTTAAGTTTCATACCATGATTCTCAATGTTTTTAGTAGACAGCATCTATTTTATATAAAGTTACAATATTTCCTTAAAAACACAATTGCCTTACTAGTGCCTTAAAATTCTAAGTTTTCCATTAATTTGGATTTAGATCACTCTCACATGAAAATCTCAATCACTAAAATTTTACATTATGTCACTGAACATATAATTCACTTAAAGTTTTCAGTTACTAGTAATTAGAGTCCAAGGAAGAAATGTGACAATAATTCTCTTGCTCTGAATTCTGATGGAACACCTGAATCTGAAGTCATACTGCACTAAAAAAAAAACAATAGTGCTTGACACTTTGGGGTGCTGTTGCAGAAGGATCCCAAGTTTGAGCCCAGCATGGACAATTTAGCAAGATTCTCTTTCAAATCAAAACTAAAAACAGGCTGGGGATGTAGCTCAGCGTGAAGGCCTTGGGCTCAGTGTGGACCCCCTAAAATCCCCCTTTCCTCACATACACAAATACAAGGGAAAAAAAAAAGAAAAAAGCAAACGATTTAGCTTTTTTTTTAACCTGAAACTTGTTCATATTAAGTATTTCACCAATGTAGAAATTGAAATTCAATGTCACTGCATTTAACATAGATTTCTCTAAATGTGAAGCATAAAATAATAAAAAGGAAACTCGGTTGTTACTGCACACCAGTGTGCCTTCAAGTTCTACAATACAATTTCTTCTTTAACAAACTCTGAACTTGGTCATTACGTTTGATCTATTTACCTCTAGTGGCGCCAGTATGTACTTTCAGATTCTCTGAGAAGAACTGTGGAATTTTTTTGGATTGTGTACTTTTATAAACTTCTTAGACTGCATATAGTATTCTAAGATCTTCCACAAAAAATTCTACACATCCATGTAGAAATCTTTGTGGGGAGGAAAATAATTTGCTCTCACTTTGCAGTAGACCAAGCTATTTTTTTCCACAATCAGATCTTTAAAGAAACAACAGTATACAGTTATACTTTATATAACTCACAATCTAATGGTTTATTTTTATTGGATAAGACTGCTATTTACTTTTTTAGCATAACGAAGAGCACTTAACAAAAATCAAAATAATTCAACCTAAATCCTTCATTCTGGGAGAAAAGAACAACAAAGAGGTTATGTGCCAACATTTTAACAAATGTTATAGCTTTTAAGTCACTGACTCATCTATTGTTTTCAGAGCAACTCTACAATTCTACCAAGCTTTTTTTGTTTGTTTGAGACATCCTCTAGTTCTGCAGACCAGGCTGGTCCCGAACTCACTATGTAGCCCAACTTGGCCTTGAATACACAGCAATCCTGACTCAGCCTCCCAAGTGCTGGGATCACAAGCATGTGCCACCATGCCGTTTTTTGTGGTGCTAGGGAGTTGAACTCAGGGCCTTGTGCTTGCTAGGCAAAGGCTCTAACCTCTGCACTATTCATCCAGCCCCTACAAATTTTGTTTGTTTTTAAGATAAACATCCCTTCTTACTGATGCAGCAATTGAATAACTTGTTCAACCTTACTCAGCTAATACCTGAAGCCGCGGGTGGAGACAGTACACTCTGGCTTAAGTTTTATCTCTACCACTAGAGTGCTCTACAGTTTATATTTACCTTTCTGTTAAAGAGGATCACAATTGTAATATGAGTAGCTATTTAAAAAGCATGCTATATCACTTTTCAGTGTTAAAAGGCTGTTGAGGCTATAAAATGCACATTAAATGCCATAAAATTGTATCAAGTGTAAACGGGAATACAGTAAGAATTGGACAACTTCAATACAAACTCTAATAAAGCCCATCCATGTCAAATGACAACACTAAATCTCAAAAGATTAAGAACAGCATAATGAGAAACTTATCATTGACCTTATGTTAAGACCTGTCTGAAGCTGGATCTTGTCTCTTTCTAAAATTCCTTTCCACACTGTATTCTCAAAAGGCAAACTCACTGACCACTGATGTCTTTTCTACAGTAAACAACTCTTTTGCATAGGTCAAAGCACCTGTGAGTAGGTCAATAAACTGATAGGCTTAAAAAATAAATAAAAAGAAAATAAAAGCCATTATAAGCAAGCAAGAGAAAGAACGAATGTAACGATTTGTGATTAGTACAGTGACAATTTACTACATGCTATCAATTTATGATGCCTTTGGTTTCCTGGCACATGAACTGATGAGACAACTAGCAAGCATCCTGAGTCTGAGATAGTCAACACATTTAATCCTCTTGGCAAAGAACAGGAATAACAGGGAGAAAATTGCCCGGGAAAAAAAAAAAGCACCAAAGGCATGCATGTGGAATGAAGGAGGGGATGTTATGTAGGTTATGAGGACAACAAACTGGCATGGGAAAGGTTTCCGGGCGCTACCAGTCGGTTGCAGCACCGGCGGGGTTGTGTTTGTTTACACTGTGTCGCCAGGAGGAAAGCAGGCTTCAAATGAGCTATTAAGTAAGAAACACTGAGGCGAGAACAGCAAACGCAACCGAACATCTGGGTGAGGGGATCGCACGCAGCCTGGGCTCCCGGAGCGGCTGGCCCAGTCCGGGTCCTCGCTTGCTACGGTCTATGCGCACAAAGAACTGGCTGCTTTAGGTCAGCCCTCAGCCTCCTTCTACCCCAATTACCGGGGCCTCGATTCCGGGATGTCGAAGGGCAGAGGATGGGTGATGGGCGCGAGAGGCCCCGCCGGGAGGGTCGGAGGCCGCGCCCCGGGGAGGCGAGACCCCCCGCCCCCGGCGCAGGCCTGGGCAGGCGCAACCCCAGGAACAGGCCAGATTCCGAGCGCGGCGCCTCCTCCTTCCTTCCCCGGGGCTCCCCCGCCACCTCAGGCTCCGGCGCCACCGTCGCCGCCACCGCCCCCCCCCCCCCCGCGGCCCCTCGCCCCGACGTAGGGCGGCCCCGCCGCGGAAGCCCGCCCGCCCCCGTCCCGCCTGCGCTCACGGAGGACTCCTCCCGCTTCTCCCGCTGTCGAACCCACCGAAGCCCCCACCCCGGGCTCGCCTTCGCTACCTGGATCCGCTTCTTGTGCCGCCTGCGTTCCGCCATGTTGGCCGCGCCGCCCGGTGCCTTCTGACGTGGAGCGAGGAGGGGGCCGCAGAAGCCTCGCGAGAGCGCGGCCCGCGTCCCGTTATGTAACGCGAGGGAGGCGGGCCCTCTCGCGCCCCGACGGCGCTCCCTCCCGTCGCGTCTCTCCTGCTGCCGCGGGAACGGAGACTCGCCGGGAAAACGACGACGAAGTGAGAGGGGAGCCGCGGACCGGAGGGCCGGGAAGAGCCTCGGGGTCTCCGCCCTTCCGGAGCGTCCGCATCACCTGAGAAGCCGCCGAGCGCGAGCTCCGGCGCCCCACCCCGCAGAGTCACCCTCGGCAGGGCTGGCGGGGCGTGTCCCGGGGGCTGACGGCGACCTCGGGACTGAGGAAGCTTTGCCCGTGACAGTGTCTCTAGTGCTCCCAACAAGCCCTCTCTGGCCTTGCGGAAGACATCTGAGGAACAGAAATGCGAACAGGATCGAAGACCTGGGCCGGGGGTGTAGCTCCGCGGCTAAAGGCCCTAAGTTCGATTCTCCGGTACTACCTAAACCGAGCGTGATGGCGCATGCGGCTAGTCCCAGCGCGCGGGAGGCAGAGGTAGGACTGCAGAGTTCAAGGCCAGCGTGTCTCAAATAAACAAGACGAAAAGCGAAGACCTAATCCAAAAAGCTTTTCCCATACGGTGTATGGGGTGGTGCATGTAGCTCATTTAAACACATTTTGGGCATTCCATTTCTCAAGTGATTTCTTAAACTTA
Source organism: Ctenodactylus gundi (assembly GCA_004027205.1). Classification (NCBI taxonomy): domain Eukaryota; kingdom Metazoa; phylum Chordata; class Mammalia; order Rodentia; family Ctenodactylidae; genus Ctenodactylus; species Ctenodactylus gundi. The sequence continues at coordinate 1,006,383 of PVKB01000067.1, read as the reverse complement.
CCTTTAGAACCCAGAAGTCAAAGAGAACTCATGAAAACTATAAATCAGGTGAACAGAAGAGTCTAAGAAGTTGGGATGAGGAAAATTGCCGGCTGCTACCAGTCTGAAGAAATACTATCATGACTTATTGTAGAGCCCGTAGAGCAAAGTGGAGTTTAAACTGCCACTAAGTGCTTAGATACAAATTCCTCTGACTTCATCGAGATCTTAAAACTATTTTCATTTAGAAGATTGGGAAAGTTCAGAAAAACAAGATAAAATTAAGTTTAATTGCAACATCTTGGTGCATGCTTTTTTTTGAGAGAGAGAGAGACAGAGAGATCTTGCTCTGTAGTCCAGGCTGGCCTAGAATTCATGGCAGTCCTCCTGCCTCAGCCTCCCAAGTGTTGGGATTAGAGGTGTGTGCCACCACGCCTGTTGTATGTGCTTATGTGATGCTGGTCAATCGAATTCAGGGCCTTGTGCTTGCAAGGCAAGCATTCTTAATCCAAAATAAAAAACATTCCTAGTCCCAGACATTTGAATAAGGGCTGTTCAACTTGTAGCTTCTGCTTCCTTTTGATTCCTTTGTGACTTCTCTTCATTGTCCAGCTCTTATGATTCCAGCCACCATAGCTCCATACTTAGCTTTTTCCTCTCTTTCTGCATTCTGGGGAATCTCATTCAGCTTACCTCCAAAATGCTGCACAAATAATTTCCGCTTTCTTCTGGATATCTCCACTCAACTTCAAACTAGATATCACCATTTCCCCAACAAAACTTGCCCTTTTACTGTATCTCTGATACCTGCATCGTTATTCATTCAGTAAATCATCCTAGAAACTTTGGAACTATCCCAACCATGCCTTTCTGAAATCACTCATCTATCCTACTGATTCAACACCTGAGATACTTGGAATTTTTTCCTTCTGCATCCTTCCTGTTGTCATTATACCCATAACATCTTTATCATTGCCTACATGAACAATCACTGTTAACAGCCTCCTGATTGTTCTCCCCAACTCTACCCTGTCTCCATGCCAGATCCCTTGTTAAAATCCCTCCCACGACTTCTTACTGTGGACAGCATGAGTGATGACTACTGTACTTACATAAAACTTAAATGTTGAATTTCTAGGTCCTGGGGCTGGTAATATAGCTCAGTGGTTAGATCACTTGCCTAGCAAGCTCAGGGCCCTGGGTTTGACTCCCCTGTACCACATAGCAGCCAAGTGTGGTGGTACACACCTGTAATCACAGCACTTGAGAGGCTGAGGCAAGAGAACTACTGTGAGTTGGAGGCCTGCCTGAGCTACATAGTGAGTTTAGGGTCAGCCTGGGCTACAGAGCGCAGCCCTGTCTCAAAAAAAAAAAAAAAAAAAAAAATCTGGAACGCCTCTCCATTTAATACTGACGTAAAAATAGTTCAACCTGTCTTCCTGGTACCGTGTCCATATTTTTGATGGTGGTGTTACCCACTTGCTCTTATTTCCCTCTGAATTTGCAGTCTCATTCCTATCATTTGACTCTTCTCTCTCTCTCATAATAAGGAGCACTGCCTCTTGTTTTTTCTTTGGCCCAAATCAAACTATTACAGGAAACCTTACTGGAAGTTTTGAGAAAAAAAGGATTTATATTTGTTCGTTAAATTAATGTATATTGAGGAGTTATTAGATAGCAGGCCTTTTTCTAGGCACTGAGAGGGCTATCAAAGAAAGATCAAGAGGTAAATATCCTGACCCTCATGGAATTTAAGTTTTGAGAAGGAAAAAAAAAAACAGATAATCAGATGCAGGAAGCAAGTTATATATTCTAAGTCTTACGAGAGAAACACAGCAGGGAAAGGAACAGCATCCAGTGCAGAAGAGGTGGTTATAATTTGAATAATCAGAATATTCTTCTTTGAGATTATCTTTGACCAAAATAGACTTGAAGGAGGAAAGAGCTCAATGAACATCAGTGAACAGTGAAGATCAGAAGGAAGTATCCTTAGTATGGCATGAATAGCAACTCAGAATGTCTAGAGGTGGGAGAGTCAGGATGCATTTGAGGAATAGTTAAGGAAATCAGTTTAAAAAGTGGACCCCAAAGACAGAGGGAATTGGCCAAAATCAGAAAACAGACAGGTTTCATGGGGTTTTGTAGGTTGTAATGATTTTAGCTTTTACTTTGAGTGAAATATAAGCTATCAGAGAGTATGTTGAGCTGGATTTGGGGAAGAGGAGTGATATGGATAATATTTTAAAAGGATTCTCAGGGCTGGAGGAATGGCTCAGAGGTGAAAGCTCTTGTCTTGCAAGTGCTAAGTACCTGAGTTCGATTCCCCAGCACCACCTAAGCTGGGCGTGGTGGTGCACACCTGTACCCCCAGCACTTGGGAGGCTGAGACAGGAGGATTGCCATGAGTTCGAGGCCAGCCTGGGCTCCATAGTGAGTTCAGGACCAGCCTGGGTTACAGAGACCCTGTCTGAAAAAAGAAAAAAATTAAAAGCATTCTCATTGCCACGTTGGGAATACAATATAGGAAGAGGTGCAGGATTAGGAAAGAGGTTGTTAGTAGGCTCCTGCAGCAAACAAATGATAGAAGCTGGTTTGCTAGACTTGAATGATGGCTCTGGAGGTGATAAGAGGTGCTGAGATTCTGGATAGTCTGAAAGGATTCTGAATATGAGTGAACGAGAGGACTCATGGATGATGATTTTTGGCCCAACTAACTGAAAGACTGGAATTGCAGCTTACTACAGACAAGGAGTGGAAGAGATTTGGTTTGGGAAGGATGAATGGTTTTTGGTATGTTGATGCTGAGAAGCCTAGTGGACATCAAAGTGGAGAGGTAGAATGGATGGCTACATGAGGGGTGAACTTTAAGAAGGGGATCCAGAATGTTGAAGACAACTAAGAAAAGCAGATGGCAGAAGAGCTCTTAGTACATTATGTACATTTGCCTTATCAGTGTATCCTTTCCCTATACCAGGAAGAGGAAGACAGGTCCTATCATCAGAGATGGAGACCAAACTGGGGTGAGTTTACATAAACCTTACTACATAACCCTATCTCTTGTCATGTATTTAGCTTGTCACAATTCACCAACTCTTGAAAGCCTAAACCTCTTTCCATTTTCCCCAATCTATCATTCTTTGTTAACATTGTATTAAGCTTCCAGTTGTAAATACCACTCATGTGTTTCCTCTTATCCCCCCTACCCTTCCTATAAGCCTGTCCTTTAAGAGCCAACTAACATTTCATTTTCACAGTGAAATCTTTTTTGAATTCTTTTTAAGTAGACTCAGTTATTTTTCCTGTAATATTTTGTATAAATCTTCAAGATAATATATAATATACATTATGATGTGTTATGTAGCTTTGAAATGATTCCAAAACACATAGTCTTCCCCATGATGTGTTTGTTTTGGAATTTACAAATTTTCTTTTGTGTTATGGTTTCTGTTTGTTTGTTTATTTTAAGAGTGAACTTTTTTTGGAATCCTATGTGTGAAAATTTGAAGAGAATTCCCTTCCTTAGGAGACTGAGTAGCCATGCCTGGTGACCAAGGGCAGTAATCCCTGTAGTCTGGGAGTCTGAGGCAGGAGTATTACAAATTCAAGTTCAGTGAGTCCCTGTGTCAAAACCAAAAGTAAAAACAGGGCTGGGAATGTAGCTCAGTGTAAAGTCCTTGGGTTCAACTTCAGTGAGAGAGAGGAATAAGAAGAGAAAGAGAGAGGCAAAGACAGACAGAGACAAAGACATATGGACTGTGAGTGAACTTCTCCCCCCAGAAATATTATTGGATTTCAAAATATATATAAACTGAAGAGTCTGACCAACACTTTGAGTCTTTAGGCTATACCAGAGCTATTCCCAGAGCTTTAGGCTATGCCACAGCTATAGCTTCTCTGAAGATCATCAGTTCAGCCTGTAATATGCCTGTGGATTTAAAGCTTTGCCTGTAGACACAATCACTTCCCTCTAGCCTTGAGTGACCTTGCATATTATCTCAGACCTCCACTGTAGTGATCAAACCAGCTTCTCTAAAAAAAATGATAATACAAAGGTGTATCACAAACTTCAGTTAGACTTGACTTTTCATAGAAGGTTGCTTCTATTTTGTATGAGCAATTGGACTTAAGCAATTTTGAAACTATATGATCAATATATCTTGTCTGTTTAGTGTATTTCCTGTGAGATTTATTCATATTATTATCACCCACATTATGTTAATCTAAGAAAAATTCTGTTTGTAAGGCAATAAACATTTGATATGATAATCTTATTTGCATCATATGCAATACAGATTTGACCTTTTAAAGTAAAGCACTGTCTTAGTCCTCTGTTCTCAATGTCTACCAGTGCCTGGCTCAAAGTAAAGAGGTGTCAGTGGAGTGAATAATGAATGATGAAATGCTAGGATCCTGATAATTGAGAAAAAGATACTCATGAAACAGTTCTATTAGAATGTCATCATTCTATCTTATATAATATATAGTCCTTTAGAATGTACAGAAAACCAATTTAACAAGAGGGCCCCGCAGATTTGGTTATGGAAGCAATTCCTTGTGCAAGAAGAGAGGTTTTAGAAACAAATTTGCCTGATTTCCTGTACCTGTCGACTGACCTAAGAACATGTAAAGACTCCTCACACAAACACACAGCCTACCTCCAACCCAGAAACTTGACAGAAAGTAGAAATTTGACAGAGCTAAACTCTTCAAAATGAAAACTTGTTAGACAACGAAGGACAGCTGAATGTCGTAGGTTATTTGTATACCTACAACTTGTTTTCTGCACTGATCCTATATTAAGATGGGAAGAGGCAGGAGAGATAACAAGAATAACAAATACAGCCTCACTTGGCACAGAATTCATGTCACTGAAGTTATGAAGGCCAAGAAAACCAGCCAGGGTTTTTGGATCCAGCCCTAACGTGAAGACTGAGAGAAAATCCTCAGCAGTGTTTCCTTTTTCTATTGTACTCGGATAATTTTCTGACAGCTCTTATATTCAAGTGCTGGTACTCAGCTAGTGTTCAATAATGAGATGGCACTGAAATAAAAATTAATGGCAAGCTTCCCACGTGCTGAGATTAAAAACTCAAACTAGCCCCAAACTAGCAACTTTATCAATCAGAAACTGCGAAGTACCCTCTAACTAGGATCTTTCAACTCTACCAATAAAATTCTTCTGCATTCAGCTTATGAAAACTTACTCTCCCACACTGCTATACCGTTTTTAGTTCTGAGTGCTGCTTAATTCATAAATCTTTACCTTCTTTACCTGAGTGAACTCTTTAAAATTTTAATATGCCTACATTTATTTAACAATGTAACAATTCATTCATAACCATTGTGTAGAGATAATGTGATGCTACGTTTCTAGAGTTACAACAATTGTTGGTCTATTTGGTTTCTAGTGTTTACATTTCAGCCATTTTCAACTTGTAAAGTAAGCAGGCCTTGATGAAACATCATCGTCTTGTTGCAAAGGAGTAGTAATGCCATTCACTTATTTAAACCTTTTCTTTTATCCTGATTCTGACAGAATTCAAGATCCAAATGATAAACTTTAACAAATTTATAAGTAACTTAGAACTCATTATAGCTTCTGTGCATTTGAATGTCCATCTACCAGAAAAATTTTACATGAGGGCAGTCATGACTGAAAACTTTTGGGCCAAAAGTCAACGTAGAGAATCCAAAGGAAAAAATTGCAAAGGAACATGGGGTTCGTGTTTTCTGTCTATTCCTCAAGATCCCCTCTCAGCCTTTTCCCATGAGCTTTTTAACCTGCAGGAACTATGTCTATGGTCTCACTTGACCTGGATTTTGTTCGAGCCAATGGAAAGCCAAGGAGGAGACTGGAGGTGGGAAGTGAGGCCAGGTCAATTCTCTCTGTAGGCTTACTTCCTCCTGGGAGCAATGGCTTGGCTGCATCGCTGGTTGAGGAGCACGCTCTTGCTAAGTATTCTCTCCACTTAACTCTCTCAGCTGGCATTTAGACTTTGTTCCCTTTAGGCACAGACATAAGGTAGGTTCCAGCTGCAACTTCCTGAAGAAAGAACATAGGCAAGGGGCTCTCCTATAAGAAGAGCATGAGAAGAAATTGGCTGAGGTGTGCTAGCCTATGTGCTCAGATTCCCAGCCTAACTCATTGACTAAGGGAGTTGCAAGTTCATGGGCTCTGGAGACTTCCTGCCACATAAAAGAAAGATGTTCCTGTCTAGGCACTAAGGCCATGCAGGATGCCCATCGTGGGACAGGGCTGATGAAGGAAATACTTGAATCAGTTGTCTCCTCCAAGGAAAGTAGAGAATTAACAGGTAACTAGAGCAGGCATTTTTTGCTACTTTTTAAGGGGCAATATTACATATTAAAACTATACAGAGGGTTTTTACCCATCAAACTAATAAAGACCAACAGTTTTGATAAAATTGTTGGTAAGTGTGAGCAATAGGAACTCATATTGGTGAATTGGTGTAAATTGGTAAATTGGTGTAACTTGTATAAAATGCAATTTTGCAACATCTGTGAATATTATTATTGCATAAGCCTTTTGGCCCAGAATTTCATTTTCAAGAATTTTTCCTACATATATGCTTTCACTTTTATGAAATTGAATATATGTAGGACCAAAGGTTTAGAAGAATTTGAGAAAGTCTATCAGCAAGAGATTGATTAAATAAACCATAGTAGATATTTTGTCACGTGAAAAAACCCCAAGGTGTGATGAGTTAACATTCACAAAAAAGGTTTGGAGGTTGAATGTCTCCCAAAAGTGCATGTTAAAGGCTCAGTCCCCAAATGATGGCCCAAGGAGATGCTTGGATAATAAAAGGTGAGGACTGTGAAAGCTCCTGAGGTCATTTGCAAAATGTTCTTTAAAAAAGTTCTGGAATTTAGATCTCTCTACCTCTCTTCCAGTTTGAGATTTGATTTACTCACTCTGCTGCATCCTCCCACATCAGAGGCCAAATCAATATGTACTCCCAGTCCTGTGCTTTATTTTGGACTTTGAGCCTTTGAAATAGAGAGCTAAATAAATCTCTCTTTACTTCATAAGTAATCACTGTTAGGCATTTTATTGTATCAATGGAAAGCTAACTAACGCAAAAGGAGATTGAAAGAGAATATATGTACATTTTTGTTTCTTACAATGAACAATTTAGTGTCAACAGGAAAGTATTGGAATAAAGGTTTTTCGTTGTTGTTTTTACTTGAGCCATGTGACCATATCCCCTAATTTTTCCAATTAGACAATTTAAGTTTTTAAAAAAAGCCATGTGTGGTGGCTCATGTGTATAATTCTAGCACAGGAGGAACAATCAGAAATGTGATGAAGCAAACTCCCTTACCAGCTAATGGTCAAGTAGTGACTATAGAAGCAGGAGTGACAGGTGTTCCACACATCCTGTCTACCAGCCACAGTGGCAGTGGCTTTGTCAGCAGGCCTGGCCTCAATGGTAGCACCAAAAGACAACCCTTCCAGCTAGGACTGGGACTGGTCCCAGCTAGTGTAGGGACAAAATGTCCCAAACCAGAGAAGTGCAAAAGAATGCGATACATACTGTTCAAAATAGACAAAGTTTTCCAGATTGTCCATTTGAAAAAAGCAGACACTCTGGGCGAGGGTGTGTGTATGTGTGTGTGTCTGTGTGTCTGTGTGTGTGTGTCTGTGACAAGTCCTAATACCTTAGCACACCTGGCTAGTCTTCCTGAGAACAGGCCCTGCTGAGCTTGACTCTCTCAAGGCTCCTCTACCACACCGACTTGCCTCTATGGGGGCAGAGTGAGGAGGAATCTCAATACAACCCAGAGCATCTTGGAAATGTTTGTTCCTAAGTGCTTTCAACAGAATTGGTATAGAGTTATAGTGTTTTGGAACTTGATGGGAAGGAATTGGCAGGTGTTCATGCTTTGCTCCCTCCAGTTGCCCAAGTTGCCAGTCATCTTGTCTGCACAGGTCTGATGTTAGGACTTTGGCTTCAGTTGTTAAGTATCTTAATCAGAACAAGGCTCACAAGTGAGCCAAGAGCTGTTCTCTGCTTGTAATCTTCAAAATGTTTTCAAAGTATTTTCAAAATGACACAACAAAGTACGCAGCTGTGGAACAAGAAAGATACCTTGGACACAACTGCCACAGTCATCAGAGTCTAACTGAGAAGCAGTGGAAGCACCAGTCAGAGGTGTGTATTTGTTTATTCCTTTATTTTTTGTTATGATTTTTTTCTTGTGGGACTTCCTGCTTTTACCTTTCCCATTTTGGCTGCAGAATTATTTGTAGGCATGAATGGCAGTGTTCCTAGAAAAGTTTTCAGTGTTTAGTACATAAGCAAACCAAACTAGACTTTGTCACTAAAGCCTGAAGGCACAATTTCTGCCTCTTTTTTTTTTATTAAGCCTAAACACTTAACATGTGTGTATAAGCAATTATGTGTGCATTTAGTCAAATAAACACTGCAAAATAAACATAAACATCATAGAACATTAATTGTTACGGATTTTGTAGGTCATAGGTCAAGGCTTTCATTTCACGGATTACAAAGTGGAAATTTAGGGAAGTAAACTGAGAAATGAAAGGATTTATTTGGATTTCAAACCTAGATCTTCTCCTCAACATTGGAGGCTCTTTGACTTGCGAGGGAGTGCCAGTGGGCTTGTGACGTCCCATGCCTTTCAAGGAGGGATTTTTCCCATGTATCTAGTAAGTGCAGTACTGTGACTTTTTGATGGTTTTGGATAAGGCCTTGAGGAGGTGGTGCTCCTATGTCAGGTACATGGGAACAGAATGGTTCAGCAGTTACTATGTGGACATTCAGGTATTCATCTTCTTGCTAAAACCTAGTCATGCAAGACTCTGCTAGGTTCTGTGAGGAATAGCGAATGAATAAAATTAGTGGTATGTAAGAATACTCAAGAAAGAATACTTGAAGATGCTCAAAAGAAGTTTTTGCAGTAAGATCCCAGAGAAAGGGAGAGGAGTCAGTGAGCTTTAAATGTACATCAAAATGTTAATTCTGGTTTTTTCTGAGTGATAAAATTTAAAGCTTTTCTATCTTCTATCTTTGGATTAATCTCAAATTTCTACATTTTACCTGATGAACATACATTGATTTTTGATTGTGTGTGTGTGTGTGTGTGGTAATGAGGATCAAGTCCAGGGCCTTCACACTGAGCTATGTTCCCAGCCCATATTTTATGTTTTATTTTGACACAGTATCTTGCCAACTTACTGGGTTGCCCAGACTGGGATCAAACTCAACGATCCTCCTGAGTGCTGGGTTTATAAGCCTGAGCCACTAGATCTAGCTTGCTTTTTATTTATTTTTAAAATTTATTTATTGTTTATTTTTTGTTTTTTGTTTTTGTGCTTTTGGAATTTAAAAAAATGTATTTTTAATTAAAAATATTGACTAACACATGCTTCTCTGATTTGAACATATACGTCCCTCAGAAATTTGTATGTTAAAATTTAACCTTCAAGGGAATGGCATTAAGAGATGGTGCCCTTAGGAGGTGATTAGGCCAGAAAGGCACAACTCTCATCAGTGAGATTAGTGCCCAAAATGTTTGAAGGAGATAGTTGAACCCTTTTTGTTCCTCCCTCCTTTCTCCATGTAAAGAAACCATAAGATAACACCATTCTAGAAGCAAAGACAGAGAGCTCTTAGCAGATGCCAAGTTAATCTGTGCTTTACTCCTAAACTTCCCAGATTTCAGAAGAATGTGAAACAAAACTCTATTCTTTATAGATTACTTAGCCTCAGGTATTTTATTATAGTGAGACAAATAGGCCAAGATACATACTGTATAAGTAGTTCAAAGAATCAAGTAGTGGTGCCTAGATGTTTTGAACCAAGGCTGAAGTGTCCTAGGTGAGCTTCAGGAAATCCTCATTGGGTAAGATTGGAAAGTGACAAGGACTATTACAGTATTCAGATAACCTGGTCTCGCCCATCTACCAATTGCTTTGCAGTAATCCCTATGGTCATATCCTCTGTTGCTTGTTATGCCTATCCATGCTACAGTAAGGAACAGACTGCTGTCATTGGCATAGCATAGAACAAAGGAGACACACTCATTTACCTAAACTGAAGAGAAATGAAAGAGTAAAAAGATACTTTTTTTCAAACTTAGTGTAAAAGATGATATTTTTGGTAGGGAATAGAGGAGCGAGATGAGCTGTGTGTTAAACATTATAAGTCTTTCAGTTTATTAGGACAATTATCCATTGTTCACAAAGGAGAGCAACTCAAGTTACTTGAAACAATGGACACATTTTAAACATTGTTTATGCTACCTTGTTCTTACAGTGCCAGAGCATTATAGTATTTTTAGGAATGTTGTGCATGCAGCAAAAGAGTAATTTCAAATAATCAAAACGTGTGTGTGTTTTGTTGTCCTTGATTTCTATAAATCAGTCAATGGTGCTTTTTTATCGTCATTAGTCTCCTTATTGTATGAATTCAGTTGGAGAAGCAGGCAAGCGGGTAGAAACAGATGTGGCAATTGCCTTGCCACCTCCAGCATCACACAAAAGTAAAAAGAGCTACTTTGGACTTTTCCTTGCCAGTTTACTGAACATATACTCAGTGTACACTGTGTTAGCAACCCTGCAGAATAACAGAGGAATAAAGTTAGTAATGTGTAAAGATGTATATGACTGACTATTTTTTCATTAGGTTTTCTTTTGCTTTCAGTCTTTGAAAGTTTTCATTTATTGATCTCAAATGTTTATAGAGTGCTAAGTCTGTATTCAGAACCAAATGGACAGTATCTTTTTTTTAATGCAACCTACTACAAAATGGAATTTTAAAATGTCCTTGGGTTGGGTCCTGTGCTCAGTGGTTAAAACACTTGCATACCATGTGCAAGGCACTGGGTTCAATTTCCCCAACCTACATACAAATTGACTGGCTGAAGTAACATATGCCTGCAATCCCAGCACTTGGGAAGCTGAGGCAGGAGGATTGCAATGAGCTCTAGGCCAGCCTGGGCTGTGTAGTAAGTTTAGGACCAGGCTGGACTACAGAGAGACCCTGACTCAAAACAAAGCAAAACATAGCCCAATCTTTCACTCCTCTTGCACATAGATTGCTTATACTGTAATTAAAGTGACAATCCAATTAATGAAGTTCCTTCTGATTCTAATAGCCTTCATGACATCTTTTGATCTGCTGCTTTGGTGTGATTCAAATGTCTATATTTTTCAGTTACATGATTCAATAAATTCCATTTTTGACAAGCCATTGTGAGTTGGGTTTTTGAGTATTGTGTGTATGTGTCAGGATCCTGGCAGTACATGTAGGACATGATTAAGTGAGGTATTTGTGAAGACATTGAAGGACAGGTATGGGGAGGATTAAGGGAAACCAATAAGAACTGGTAATGTCCAGGAGCCTTCTCATTCCTAGGCCTAAAACGACCAGGAGAAGAACTAGTTTCCCAGGACCTGAGACGTGGAGAGTGTGTAGCTACAGCTGCAGGAAAAAGTTAGCAGGCAGGAGCTTTGACCTGCATGAGGAAAACAGAGTAAGCCAAGGAATTGATACTTGTCCTTCTTTTTCTTCCTGCTGGCTCCTACTGGTGGAACTGGGTGATAGTCAGAAGGAAGACAGGCCTTTTGATACGGTCTACTAAAGTCAGCTTCCCGAAGGGCATTAGAGATCATTCATCCTCTTGTGGTCCTAAGGATTACTACTGGAATACTACCTAATAGTTTATACACAAATAAATAACACCATGATTGTCCTAGAGCATGTTGATAACTTTGTATTATTCAATCACTCAATCTTATTTGTTGTTTTGGAGGCTTTGACATAGTGCAAAGAATTTAGAAATCACAGTAGTTGTTTTTAAGGAATTAACAGCCAAAAGTGTGTTATACTTCAAATGAAAAACAAATTTAAGAGACTAAAAAGAGATTTGAAATTTTTCATTCTTGGGAGAAACCAGTCAGTGTATATGCCTTTCTTGGACATAGGGAATGGGCATAAGAGCCCAAAGGGCCAGTGAGGTAGAGTGACTCCCAGGACTTTGAATGTGTTAGAAGAGACATATTCTTCCATTCAGCCCTCTGATGGGAGAATGTTGGGCCTGTGCTGTAAACAAGCATCTTAAAACCATGTTAGGAGGGCAGGCTGCATGAAAGTAACTTCTACGGAACATGGAGTTAAGGATAATATTTGAAACACTAAATTAAGCTTTGCCTGAAGCCAGACATCTGGACTTTTTGGCCACTAGATATGATACATTTCTTTTATGGTTTAGGCCAATTTGAATTAGGTTCTCTGACATTTGCACTGTAGAATATCCTCAGTGATACACCACCCTAAGTCAAGATAATTGAGCAAGCTACAGTCATCCTTCCTCATACATGGATTTTGCATGTGTGAATTTAACTGTGGATTAAAAATATAAGTGAAAAGCAAAAACCATATCTACACTGAATATGCACAAACGTTTTTGGTCATTATTCCCTAAATAATGCAATGTAGTATACAATATAATAATTATATATAACAATACAGTATTAACACTATATATGTATATTTGTGTATATCAGTAATACAGCATTTGTGCCTTTCTTATGAGAACAGCCAAAGAAGAGTAGAATAAAGATTTTCCTAGGACTAACAAAATTGCTTTTTAGCTCTGTTTAGAATTGTTCTTTGGGGTTATTAATATCCTTCATATCTGTGTACCTTTTTGATCAGATGTTGACAGATTCATTTTTTTTAAGACAGGGTCTTCCTCTGTAGCCCAGGCTTGGTCCTGAACTCACGATGGAGCCCAGGCTGGCCTTGGACTCACAGAAATCCTCCTGCTTCAGCCTCCAGAGTGCTGGGATTATAAGCATGAGCCACCATGCCTGGCTGGGGAATCGAACTCAGGTACTTAACACTTGACACAGTACTTGCTAGGCAAGCACTTTAACTGCTGAGCCATTCCTCCAGCCCAACTGATTCATTCTTTTCCTAGTGCTGTAAATCTTAATTTATTAATTTGCTTGCTCAATTAAATGAATGGTTTTAGTGAGAAACCATTTGTGTTCTACAAAGCATGAACAGCCAACTTGATCATTTAGGAAAAGCTGAATATTGTAGGAGTCTGAACGAATTGGTTGACTATGACAGTGATCTCCGTCTCCTATAACAATTACCTACACAATCATCATCTCATTCATAAAGAAAAACCACCATGGATAAAAGCTCTTCTTGAAGTTTTGAATGAAATGATTTCTATTTATGTGTTTGGAGAACTAAATAAATATGTCTGAAAAGAAAGTTTGCTGTAGTAGAGGACTGCAGTCAATGTCTTGAAAATATCAGAGAACTGTACTTGTTCATTGTTTATCAAATTGTACCAGTACTTCTCCAAACACTTGTAATCTCTGTTTTGCAGGTGAAAAAAAAAAAAAACTGCAGCAAACTTCTATTATCAAAGCAAAGCACGGCACAGTGTTATTATCAAAGCAAAACACAGTTCGGCATTTGAAATAACTCCGGCAAACATTGTACTCGCTGCGCAGAACTTGTCGAGTTACTCCCGCATATGTCAAAGAACAGGTCAGTGTTTTAGCAAATTATCGGCCTGTCCCATGAAGAAGCATAGCGATATCTACAGTTTCCACAATTTGCAGCATTCAGAGCAGCTGAGTGACTTCTAGCGTGTGCCCCAAAACATGGGGCACTTTTAGACTGGTTTATAGTGTAAGACTAAACACTACCTTGTAGAAACTGTGCAATGTGTCAAGTTCAACTAATTACATAGCTTTATAGTGGTATGGAAAACAAACTTAAAGGAGTGCTTGGATCAGAGAATTTGGGAACTAAAGTAAGTCATATAGAATAAACAGAATGCATTGCAGGTGAGAAATACTACTTCACTGCCATACTTTCAAGACAGTTCATGGGTTGTGCATCCTAGTGTATGTCTGAAGAGGCCTGTGCCCTTGAGGAGAGAGGAAAGATTAGGATTATGTACCCTAGGAGTCATTACCATAAATACCTCCAGACCTTAGGGCAGGGTGGGAGACTGGCTGAGAAGTCTGCTGCAGGAAAATCCAACACTTTAGGAAAGAAAGCTGGTGTCTTGTTGTTGAATATGGACGTGCTTAGGACGTAGCCTTGTCTTAAGGCACAGGGCTCCAGTGTGAAGAGGCAGGAGGAAGGATGAAGCTACAATGAGTGTTAGGATGGAGGGAACATCCCTCCACAGAGTGAGATTGGTGGGACTTCTGATATTTGAAGTGGACAAAACTCTTTGAGAAGAGTGAGCATTTTTGGGAAATCACAGACTGAAAATTCAGAGCCCTAATTTAGGAAATGTGCCGGATATGTTCAGCAAAAGGCTGACAGGGATGGGGGTAGGGAATGAGAGTGTCGGCAGGAGCCAAAGAGGAACCACCATCATCTCCTGATGACCTCCTAGGGGTGTGACTAGAAAGGGTGAATCCAAAGCTCAGTCTCTTCTCTGTGGAGCACACAATCAACAACTTCTCTCTCTTCCTATAGGTCAAGGTGAAGGGTCTAGTACTGACTAGATTATGCGGGGGAGAGGTGAGTCAGTGTTATTTTACCTTTTGGTTGTTAGCATTGGCTTATTTTTATTTATTTACTTATTTATTTATTTATTTTTGAGATAGGAACTCTCTCTGTAGTCCAGGTTCGTCCTGAACTCACTAGATAATGCAAGATGGCCCCAAACTCATGGCAATCTTCCTGCCTTAGCCTTCCAAGTGCCAGGATTATAGGTATGTGCCACTGTGTCCAGCTAATGTGGTGCTGAGGAATCAAACCCAGGGCCTGTACACACTAGGAAAGTGCTGTAACCACTGAGATACATAACACCCCTAATCACTAGAATTGGTTTGATAGACTGATGCCTTTGAGTGGTAGGTAACATAATTTCCCTAGTTCTGCTGTTGCCACAGGTGGCCAACACTGAATCATAAGCTGTCCTTCTGGTTGATTCTCTTTCTTCGTCTTGGTTCTGTCTCATGAGTACTTGTGGTCAGGCTACAGATGAGTTTCAGGGCACTTGTCTGAAGAAGTTTCCTGGGTAACTTTTGCTCTAAACAGAACACATTACACATATGATGTCACTTGGAGACCTGTCTCTCCTGACAGAGATGTGTAGACCACTATGGCCCACACCCTTAATGTCACACATCAGGTACTCAATGAAGAAAGCAGTCTCTATTAGGGCTGTAGGATGGCTGGACCCCTGATGGTTCTGAGGATCAGGCCTCCAGTGTAGGAGTAACCCACAGTGGGCTGCTGACCTCCAGGAGGGAGACCTACTGTCTTTTTTGTGCTTCTCAAGGCATGTTCTTAGGAGGGGGAAGGAAAGTACAAAGTTAAGGAGCAGAGCTTTTAGGTTCTTGCATCAGCTAGCTATTGCCTTTGGTTGAACTTTCTCAGCTTTTCTGAAGTGAAGCAAACTATTTGTCTATATGAGAGTACAAACATGGAAAAAAAATTTGCAGAAAGCTAGCTATTCCCAAAAAGTGGAATAGAAAGACATCTGAGATTGCTGAATGCTTTTCTATTTACGAAAATGTTGAGAGAGGCGACTGGATTTGGGCATCATCGATATGTACCTTTTCCCCCTTAAAAACACACACGTGCGCGCACACACACACACACACACACACACACACACACACGCTCACAGAGGACTATTGCTGCTTACACAGTGCTCTAATAAATGAATCTGCTAGACTACAAGCTCTGGAAAGGCAGGGCCTGCACACTTCACCCTCACCCCCAACTGCAGCACAGAGTCTAGCTCACAGATTCTTAATAAATATCTACAGAGTGATAAACAACAAGAATAAAAAATTGATGTTTTCCTAAGTAATATTTTTGAGAATCTGTAGATAACTGAAAAAGAGATCCAATACAGTGAATATATTAAAGGGAAAGGATGAGGTACTGTAGAATGATTAGCTTAATTTTCCCCAAATTGTTTCAAAGTAATTAGAAACTTACACATTACTCCTACTGTACTCCCACACCAAAACCTAAACTCCAACTAGTAAACAAACAAAAAACAACTAATAATGAATGAACCAAAGAGGAGGTAGAATACACTTTAAAAGTAGGTTTTTAAATATATATATACATACATATATATGTATATATACGTATACATATATATATATGTATATATATATATATATACCATCTTAAAACATTGCGGTTTTTTTTTAATGGCACTCAATGGTGTTCAAGTGAGCTATTACCTTTACTGAGGAGATGAAGTGTACTGTAACATCTTGTAGCTATGTCATCAGAGACCTTGGGCCTTGCAGAGAAAAGGTAGGATGAGAACAATGAATTGACTACAACTCTGTATAAAACAGACCTTTCTTCCATGTGTATCTTTGCCATAAAGACAAATTACATTTGATTGAAGTAGATTTTGAGTATTAGTGGAAAGAATAAAATGTCAATTTTACTACATTTAAACAGCATAAATGATTTTGAAACATGTTGGGTTTTTAAAAATATTGATATCCACATATAATCTATATGATAACTCTTTAGTACTTAGATTTTATAAAACTGATATAAACCTTAAAATATATACAGAAATAGAATAAAAAGTACAGTAACCTCATGCACTGAAAACAAGTGTCAGCTCATGCCCATGCCTTTTTCCTTGGGACTCCCAATGACTTACACCCTTCCTGTGAGGCGTTTTAAAAGCAAATCAGTGTCATGATATGGTTGGAAAAGACATTCTTTCTTCGGCCTCTTTTGCTCCTATCCATCTTGCTGTGTGGGCCAAATTTGCAAGGGCCGGCCTGTTTTTTTTTTTTTTTTTTCAGGGCTATTGCTCAGGGTTGATATATAGCTGGTAATCTTAAGAAATGAGATAGCTTCTCTTCCTCACTCCTCCATGCACTCCTACCCCAGGACAAGAAGCAAGCTTACTGTTTGCTGAAAAATTGGTGGGTTTTCCCCGTTAGTGTTCCTCAGCTGTCACATAAACCCACTACATGTACAGGTTTCCTGAGAGTTCACCTGTTGTGCTCTGCGGCCCCCAAAACAAGAGGAACCAATACACATATACTGATGTACCTACTACCTATTTTATCATGAATAATGATGCCATTTATCTCAAGAGTCTTGTTTCTTCTGCTAGTCTCCATAATATTGTAACAGACTAATTTACTAGGTCGTGGGCAAAATCAAATCAACCCCAGGTACAACATGTATCATTTTATTTGCACATTTTTCGGTACATAATTTTAAAAAATGAAATGTCTTTTTAAAAGCTCATATTTTAAAAGATATCAGTAATTCTTTACCATCATTGAATATTTCTGTTTCTATTCAAATTTTCCTGATTATTTTAATTTTTTACAGTATTTGCATAAGGACCCAAATAATTTCTGTAATTGCATTGGGTGATTTGAATTAAGACTTTTTATGATAGTAAAATGTATATAATGCAAAATTTACAATTTATGGTTTAGTAGTATCAGTTACATTCATGATATACAACCTTTATCATTATATCTAAAATTTTTACATCTTAATGATTTGAATCTTAAGTATCTTCTAATCTATAAGTTTTCTTTCTCTTTTTTTGTAATTTATTCATTGAAGTAAATCAGCTCATCTCCATTGTACACTTTTCCTAGTTGATTTTGGTATTTTCATAATGGTGGTAATATTTAACATGTTCCATTGTACACTATGTTTCTTGCAAATTATTTTTGGGTTGAGACATTTGCTTTGATTCAGGTTAAAAAACCATTTTTTACTAAAAACGTTTCTCAAAAGGTTTCATGAACTTCCACCAGGAGGCACATAATAACTGGTTGGGCTTCTTTTGTGTGTGATTTTTTGCAACTATATATAATCATTGCCTAAGTCCTTTATGTTTAGGGGTACAATATAGGGGTATTAAAATTTTTTGTTTCCTTTAATGTCTGTTGCTTGTCCATAGAGAAAATAAATGTATAATACTTCATCGTGTGAATGTTTATTTAACCAATCAGTCTAAACAGTATTTCAGAAGTCATAATGCCCTACATACCAAATAGTCTTGTTATGATTAATTTTCATACTAGAAAAGATTTTTTGGTAGTTTTTGCTGATTGTATTTTGTTTTAGTGTCATAGATAGTACAGACTCCGCTCATACCTAAAGCAGCATTTGAGGAAAAGTCTAAATCTATTCCGATAGGATAATGAAAGTAAAATTTTCACCTTCAAAAATTGTCTTTGTTATTGAGCTGTCCCTCTCATTAAAAGGTACCTAGGAGGGGCTACAGGGATGACACTGCAGTTAAAGAGCTTACATTGCAAGTTCAAGGCCCTGAATTTGGTTTCCCAGCACCATATATAAAGCTGGGCATGGTGGCGCATGCACTCAGGAGGCTGAGGGAGGCAGATTTTTCTGAGTCCAAGGTCAGCCTGGGCTATACCCATGAGTTCAGGATCAGTCTGGGCTACAGAGCAGGATCCTGTCTCAAAAAAGAAAAAAGAAAGAAAAGAAAGCATGTAGGAATCTAACCTGCAAAGAAACGATCTTGGTTTGGACAAGTAATTTCAGTCTCTTCTTCTTTCAATGAAGAATCCTGAGTACTGAGAAGAATTTTCTTTATATTTCTTTACTGAGTCATTTTTTAAAAATATGTGGATCTAAAATTAAGCACAGTCCTTGTTTTGGTTTGAGTTCATGGCACAGTGATGAGAACACTTTCCTCAGAGCAACCCTGAGGTACATCTGTCCAAATTAATGAGCTATATACTGCATCAATGCATTTAGCAGGAGTAAGAAATGGACTGAGTCAGACGATCCTTTTGCCACTAAAAATATTAATTAAACTTTTCTTTTTTTATCCCCCACTGTAGCATCTGGTAACTTACAGTGGACTTTTTATGAACCTTCTGAATACTAGGAATTATAGCAAGTAAAAGGTCATGTGACAATTTCTTCAGTACATTGAAGATCACATGAATACACAGACACAAAAAGAGAATTAAGTAGTTTTAAAGTTATATTTGAATAACCTGAAATTTTTTATTCATCAGCTTACTATCATATCATCTTGTACAAAATTAATAAAACTTTGAAATTTGGAAGTAAACTGGACATTCACAAGTATGTTTGTATAATATACTTTCATGTTAGGAAAAAAAACTGTGAAAGTAATAATGAAAGAAACCAAAGCTCAGGTAAATTAGGATGGCTTGTGGGGGAAGTGACTGCAAATGCTGACTTTCCAAATCAGAAAGCACATTTGGATAGCATGCTATTTGTGTTTAATAAACGTCATTTATTTATTTATTTTAGTCATCCATGATCTAAAACAATAAAATTTAGTTGCTGAAAATAACACACATTTATATCTCTGTTTCTGTGGTTTGGGATATAGAACAGCTTAGCTGTGAGCCTCTAGCTCAGGATCCCTTATTAGCTGCTGTCAAGTGGTGGGCCAGAGCTACAGCACCTTTCCCATCCTACTTGAAGGGTCCACGGCTGTTGGCAGCCTTCAGAAAATTCATCATCAAGGCTGATCATGTGGGGCTTTCCCCAGGGCCAACTGCAGAAGTGTCTCCAGAAGTGAGCAGTTCAAAGAGAGCACCAGAGGGCTAAGATAGAGGCCACACAAGATACTTCCCATCACATTCTGTTCCATTCATTAAAAAAGTCAAAATAAGTCCAGCCCACCCTCAGGGCAAGGGTGTCCTCAAGAGCAAGAAGTCCAGGAAGAAGGAATGTTGGGGACCATCCTTGAAGCTGCCTGCTACTTTTTTTTATTTTAAAAATTTAAATAGAAGTACATTCTCATGGTTAAAAAATTTAAATTATTCAAGAGGATTGAATGTAAAGTCTTTTCTTAAAAATCAGAACATTGTTAAAAATCATAACATAGCTTCATTTCAGAAGCAAAGTGTTTAGTTCTGAGCAACACAGTGAAGCTTGGAACTCTAAGGTTAGGGCTTTCCCCTTCCTTAGCTAGGCCGACTTCAGGCTGGAGGCTGCTGAAAATGGGAGGTGGTGGCGGCCTGCGTCAGCATCTCCATTTTCTGTTATGTCGTTCTCCCCACCTCTCTGTTTCTTTTGGATCCCAGTCTTTGTTTCTGTCAGTGTTGGGGATTGGGAAACAAGTGAAGTAAGGAGCTTTTTTTCTCTTTCAGTTCTTTTCCCTTCTTCAGAGATTTCCTCATGGAATCATCCAACTCTGTTTCTTCATTAGCATTTTCTTCCAGTGACACTTCTTGGGCTCACTAGTGTTCAGGTCACAGCAGCCCTGGCAGGAAGCCAGCTGGCTGGGTAAGGTCTCTCTCATGACTGCCCTGAGGGGGCTGACTCTCTCTCTCTCTCTCTCTCTCTCTCTCTCTCTCTCTCATCCTCCATCTGGTCCAGGAAGGTCTCATGGCCCTGCTGACATTCTTAGGCTTTGGAGAACTGGTGAAGACTGTTCTTGCTCCTTGAAAAATTTTAATTTCTCATACTGTCTTGCTCAGTTCTTTTAGGAATTATTATATCCTGAGAACAAGGAATATTCAATGTATCATTCCAAGAATTAAAATCCAAAAGAGGGGATATATCTGCAGGCTGGTCCAAAGTTTGTCTTGTATTGGTAGGGAGTGAAAGAGTTTTCTTGTAAAACATACTTCCCACATGCTGCAATACCTTTGAAGACAAAATAATTAAAGTAATTAATTGTGAATTCTTTCAGTAACTCTATTAGCTATAGATGGCTGGTAGGCTGAGATAATTTCAGGAATGGAGCATCTATGTGGTTGTGGGGAGGGGGTCATAATTGTGGCATTTTCCAGGTTTTTCTTTCTCTCAAAATAATACAGTATTTACAAGCTGTAAAACTGGATATCATAGTGGCTCTGGGTTCCAAATTCCCTTCCTGTTTCTGCTGTAATTGTCTGGACTCTCAGTGATTTTACTCTAAGTTCACTCCGCCTAGTCCTGCTAGAGAGCAGTCCCAGGAAAAGTAGAAGTACCACAGATATCTCACCTCACCACCAACAGTCCATCAATTTTTTTTTTTTCTGGTTGAGGCCAGAATTCTTTAGGTAACTTTAGCACCCAGTGGGTCACCAGTGAGACAAAAACCAGGCTGCCTTGAAACTTGGTAAACTAGTAGAAGTCTTTGTGACAAGTCTGAGTCTGGATGGAACCCAGGCCACACCATCACAACTCAGTACCTCCATTCTGGTAATGTTTCTGAGATCCCAAATCCTGGTAATATTTTTCCTTCTCTCACCCCTTTCTTTGTATGCCTAGTTCAGATATACTTTCTAAGTTTCTATTTTGGGGGTGAATTCTCTTCTTGGTAGTGTGTTCTATCACAGGACTTTGCTCTAAATCTCCATTTTGGAGATTGAGACCAGGTGGTCTTATCCAGTGATACTCTCTCGCCTATTTTTCTTGTGGAACATGCAGGTGTTACTCAGAGCCTTCAGTCCTCCTGCTTCAATTCCCAACCCGAAGGATGCAATGTGTGCCCTGTTTGATTGATGTTAGGCGTCAAGTGGTCCTTCTTTACTGCTTCTGTGGGCAGCCTGTCCTGTCATTCTGATAAATGGTGCCCGGGATGCACCAGCTGGGCTTTGGGAGACATGTCTACTATCAGATGGGAGCACAAAAAATGAGTGATAATTTGAAGCCCAAAGTCATCTCATTTAAGAAAAAAAAAAACATGAAATGTCATTGTAAGTATGCCAAAATATAAGAGTATTCTACTATAAAAAAATAAATCATTTTAAAAATGAACAGCATGTTTTACCAGTGTTAATTTTGACAAATATACCATGTTAAGTAGAATGATAACATTAGGGAAGCTAGGTGTACTCACAGCACTATCTTTGCAGCTTCTCTGTAAAATTGTTTTAAAGTTTAAAAATTGAGAAAAAATACCAATGGAAATATTAAAATGTTTACATTAGAAAGGAAGAATTTCTTTGTAATTTTTAGACAAAAGTGTTTTTGAGGGACATTCTGAAATCTCAGCATCTATATAAATATTTACCATGAATAGATACAGTTTTCTGTAAGTTCTGAAACAAATTTGTTGCTGCTTTTGGGTTTCACTTTTAAGAAGTTCATTCTTTCAAAACATAATTCCTGACATATTATGGATCTTGCATGTTCTAAAGATAAATCAACCTGTAAAACAGAAAGATCCCTCCTCTCATGGAGCTCACATTCATGTGGTAGCAAGGTGAAACCAACAATAAGCATAGCAAGTAAATTGCATTTGTGATTGAAGAGACAGGTGCTATGAGCAAGAAGATGAGTAACATAGCTTCGTGGGGGCTGGGCAGTGATTCGTGTTACACAGAGTGGACTGAGTACGTCTCAGAGAAAAGATGAACAGAGATAACTATGAGGAGGCAAAGAATGAGGCAATAAGGAAGAGCACCCAGGCAGCCGATGAGAAGGCCCGGGCAAGAAGCTTGGCTCCAGTGTTCAAAGAGCAACCAGGGGCAAGCGAGGAAGAGCAGAGGTCTCAGGCAGAACAAGTGGAAGGTGAGGTCTGGAAGGAAGAGGTGGTGCTGGGTAGGTAGGTGTGCGAGTAAGGTAGGACGTTGGCTTTGACTCTGAGGGAAATGAGGAGCTATGGCAGGGCTTTTAGCAGAAGAGCGGCATGATGGGTCTTCTATATCAAAAGAACGACTATTTGCAGTTTTGCGTGTAGACATATTTCTTCCCACCATTAATACATCTTTAGTTATATAAAATCGCCATACTTGTGATTGGATTTTTAGTGCAGGCCCCAACTTCAATCCCATAGTGCCTCGAAGATGCTCCTCAGTGAGTAGCGGCAACGTTTCCCCATCAATTGCATGATCTTTAAATACCTTATGAAACACAAAAGGTGTTAGCTTCCTCCTAGCATCTTTCTTCTTAAAGTTCTTGTTCTGTGGACAGACAGTTTAGTGGGGGCAGAAACATTAAGTTTACTTGAGGATGGCACAAAAAATTATGCAGCAGTGTGTTTATTTGTTCATTATTTATTGTGGTGCAAGGAATTGAACCCAGAGTCTCATGCATGCCTGGAAAGTGCTCTACCTCTGAGCTACATCTTCGACCTAAAATTTAGCATAGTTGCTCTCTTTTCTGGGCTCCAGTGGCACGTTGTTTGTGCATTATAATGTGCTCTTTAAAGTGCTTGCCTAGCAGGCACAAGGCTCTGGGTTTGATGTCCAGCACTATGTAAGGATTAGCCAGGTATGGTGTTGCTCATCTGTAATCCCAGTACTTGGGAGGCTGAGCAAGAGGACTGTGGTGAGTTTGAGGCTAGCCTGGGTTACACAGGAAGCTCAGGACCAGCTTGGACTACAGAGCAAGACCTTGATTTAAAAAAGAAAGAAAGAAAAAGAGACATAACCATCAGCAAAACAGAACCTTAACCATTGCAGCAGACTCTTTTCTGTTTAGGAAACTCAAGTCCAACCTTAAGCAGCTATTATCATCTGTGGGTGGGATCCTTGTCTTAGTTACTAATGTATCCCTATGTAGTGTGGTGTATGGCAGAGGCTGTCCAATAAACATGGCTGGATAAATCGACTGATGGAAAAATTCTCTGAATAAAAGAATGTGGTTAAAAACCCACTGCAGATAAATGTCATCTCTTAGTTTGCAGAAGCAGCGTCTCTGTCCATGGCTTTAGATGTTTAGTAAGTGGAAGAGAGGAAAACATAGATGAAAGCGGTAACCCTGTGCCTTCCCAGCGGGGCCTGTGCTGACGACTGTGAATGTTTCTGTTACTTCTTTTCTCCCAAAAGCTAAGCCGGGTGTGGTGGCACACACCTGCAATCCTAGCACTCTGGAGGCTGAGGTAGCAGGATTGCCATGAGTTCAAGGCCAGCCTGGGCTACATAAAGAGCTCAGGACCAGCCTGGGCTGCAGAGTGAGACCCTGTCTCAAAACAAAAACCAAACAAAAACCAAAATACCAACAAAACCTAAGAACCCTCCTTACAGACAAAAGTTCCAGGCAGATGAAGATCTGGGCATGAAAAGCCGGATACAATGGTGGGACCATGATGCCCACAAACATCATCCTCCCTGTGGGCCCTTCCATGTTCACTCATGAACTTTCTTTTCTTCTAACTGAAGCCTTCACCCTCCTCCATGTTTAGATCCTACTGGGTTCTCCCTCGTTTTCAGCAGATCATGCAGCTTTCTAATTTAAAAAGAAAAAGAAACCAGTAGATAAGAACTTCTTCTAAATGTGAACTATGATCCTAAAAACTAATATTTTCTCCCACTATCCTGATTAATGGAAAAGGGATTCTTTCACTGTTTAAAGATAGTCTCTCCATGTTTACATAGATTTTTACACCCCTCCCTCTATTTTGGGGCCTCATTCAATGGAAAAATCTCTTTTGTCTTCAACCTCTTCTGCTGGCCTTTTCTCATTACCATTTTACTAAATTTCCAATAATAATGGCACATTCCACCTCCAGATTCTGTTCCATGTCAGCTACATTTTTCACAAGAGGTTGGATGTCCCTTATTCATGTTCTCATTTCCTGGTCATTCTTTAGTCTCAAGGAAGCTGAATTCTGACCTACATCTCTCACCCCTGTTCCATCAAATCTACTTCCATCCCTCCCCTGTGCTTCTGTTGTGCCAAACAACATGCAGTTATTTCCAGTTCTCATTTCTTGTATCTGTTAAATCCTTCCTGCATGTCACATTGTTGAGAGCTCCTTCATAAAAATGGCAATCTTTATGTGCTGAAGACTCCCTGATATGCATATCTTTAACTAAGGGACTAAATCAGGCCAATTTTGGCCCTAAGGTAGTGTTCTGTTCTTCTGGCTGCACTGCTCCTGTCCTGGCTCAAACTCCATTATAGTTCATCTGAGGAGACCTGCCCTTTGGTCTTGTCGCCTTTAATCTGCTTTCATAAAAGCAACCTAGTGATGTTCCTGAATTGTAGAGCAAATTGTGCATGCTTAAAATCTGCACCTGTGTAGGACAAATCCACAAACCTTCCCTGAGTCTTCAAGTCTCTGTGACCTGGCTCTTTTTATCTCTTCAGGATCCTGTCTTGCTTCCCTCACTTTTCCTAGCTGGGTCCTGGCCCTCTGTGTCACTGGGAACTACTCTCAAAATCCAACCATGCTAAATTCTATCTGGCCTCTGGCCCTCCCCTCTAAGGGCCCCCTTAACCTCTCTGCTTCCTCCCCTCCCTGCCTCGCTGTCCAGTCCCACTTGAGAGGACCCTATCTCTAGGAACTCATGATTTTCTCTTGTGTATTTCCACTGTATTTGGAGTCACTATTATTGCACCTTCAGTGGTATGACTTACTGGTGTTCCTTTCTCAACTATGATGTCCCCAAAGACAGGAGCACAATGTGTCATGTTTCCACTATTTTTTTCCTGCTTCAGAACCAGCTGAAAAATAAGATCTTGGAAAGCTCTGTACCAGGACATTGTATTTTAATAGAGCTGATTTTTCTTTACAAACTGTATTTATTAAGTGATTATTTCTCTTCCCATTTCAACTAAGCAAGTCACAGAATGGCCAGTATAAATTACTTTCATTTGGGCCAAAGTATAAATCATTCAAAGTATAAATCTCATTCTTTGGTTTAGTCTGTATGACCACATCTTCAGGAAAGGTGTTATTTCTCTTTGAAATATCTCTTTAAATATGAAAACCAATGTAAGTGTCTTTCTTACCACCTCTGAGAACACATAAGGGACCATGGATCCTTGGTGGAAACCAAATGACTTAGTATATCAATGCAGAGTGGTTGCAATTAAAAATGACAGATTTATGGTCATACATACATGTTTTCCAAACACTTTACCATATAGCTAACTTCTTGCTCAGTTTTATAAGCTGCAAAATGGAATTAGTATGTTTTCTGCAAAATTCTGGTATAAATCATATTTAAAAGATCGCTAACTTAGGCATCTACTACTGTGCCTCTCACATGGCTCCTGCTCCTCAAAGAGCAGGTATTACTATTATTAGTTTTTATTAATGAGAAAACCAAGGTGGAAATGGTGAATTGCCCAAGATACTCAGTAAGATAACCTATTTGTCATGGCTCTGACCCAGGATATTCCCTGCTATTTCCTACCCATTGCCATGCAGGTAGAGTAGTGCTGATCAAAGTGGCTAATTATGGTGGAAGTCTTACTGCACTTATCTTTCCTTTGCAGGGGCTCCAGTGAACAGTGAAGGAACATGTGAGCATCCAGAGGAGACAGCCCACAGGTAAATTTTCAGGAGTAAGTAGGTTGGCAGCCAGAACTGGACTGTGTGAGGACCTGACCCCAGCCATGGTGAGTGTGTACACATGGGACCTGGGGCAAGGGCACAGAACACATCCTTGTCTCTGAAATGTGCCCCCAGAATAGTTTGGGGCCTATGAACAATATAAATGCACACATATATATTTAGTAATTTCAATTATTTTAGAGATAAAATATTTTGTATGCTTAGTTGTGTACATTTAACTTTACTCAGACTAAACAAAATGTGTTGCAATGTCTCCTGTAATTCCTTAAACAGCTGAGCCATCAACCCTCTTGCTCCATCCCTTTAAAAAGTTCATTTATGTTATGTAGGGACTTTGGGTTTTAGTTGTAGTACTTCTGTTCTACATGTCTTATTTTATCTTCAGGCAGCTGATGGTTGGATGTGGCTCAGCAGCCTCCCACCACAGAGATGTCGGGCATGAGGGCAGTGGGGAGGACAGTGAGCCTGATTGCAACACCCCTCAGGGACTGGCTCCACATTGCTTAAGAGAGGGCCTGTCAGTATAAGCCACTGTGTCATTATCAGGAAGGGTCCTTGTGAGAGTTGTTGTGAACACTGCTGCTTTGGGGTGGTTGCACCCTGAAAATGGTTGGCTGGATGAGGGAGGCTCCTCCCACTGTTGTGAGGGAAACTCTCAGCACACAAAGGGTACCCAGCACAGCATAGGATCTTGAAACTGATGGTACCCACAGCAACCTGGGGGAAGAAAACTTTAAAATATTTACCCTAAACACATTTGAGAAAACATCTAGAAATAACAGATATCATTTTGGGGAGTATTGACATCCTGTTTGGGAGACATAGTGAGTCTGGGGTGCTCATGTAATATGACATTTGTGCAGTATCCACAAAGAGACAGATGAGATTCTGTGCCTGTTAATTTTCACTGTCAACTTGACTAGATTAAGAGACCCTCCTAGGGTGGTGATTAGATTCTGGGGGCACTAACTTTATCAATCAGGTAGCCTATTGATGACTTCAGCACTGAATTGGCTATTAGAAGATGGGGCCCACTGGGAGAAAAGGTGAGCTTGGGAATTCTGTCTTCTCCCTGGCCCCTCCCAACCCACTCTGTTTTCTGGCCACGTCTAGTTCACCTCCACCATGCCCTCATCCCACAGTGTCTCTGCCTTGGAGACAACTGACCATGATTGAAACCTCTGCAGCCATGAGCCAAATTAAACCTCTCTCTCTTTAAGTTGCAGTCATCATCAGGTATTTTGTTCCAGCAATGAAAAAAAAGTTGACCAGTATAGATTCTAAAGTATGAAATCCATGTAACATTATTACAGGAGCATTTTTTTTTGTTATGAACTGCATTTCTATAACTTTGGACCACGAACTCATTATGGATAATCAAAGTTGCAATAAATTGAATAATCAATGTCAGTGACAATGTGCTTATTACATAAAAAGTTGTTTGTTTCTGTTATCAGAATTTAATAACTTCACTTTACTTGTGGTTGATGTGGTACTTGATAGGTAGCATGGGTGAATTCACAATTAATAATATAATAGGACTGTACTCATTGGGTAAAACAGTATAGGCAAAATTTTTATCAGGTTGTGCAAATGATGAAAATAACATTTATTGAGTACCTAGAAGGTAATTTGAAGCTTATAGTCCTTAAAAAGTGTAGCACTGTTATCCTCATGTTTCAGGTGAAAAAAATAAGGCACAAACAGGAGAGGAAACTTGTTCTAGGTCAGACATCCATAAAGTAGGAATGCAAGAATAAAATAATTGTATTTTCTGGCTTCAGAAACCATATTCGTAGTTATGATTCAATATAGTTTTTTTCATAAATTCCATAAACAGAAGAAAGAAAACAGCAGGACATTTCATAAAATTGAAATCTGAAAAAGTCAGCTCTAGAATTAGTTAATAATGATACAGTTACACCTCAATGTCTTTTTCTTGCTTTATTTATTTTACTATATAAGCCAAAGATAATGATGTCAGAATTAGTAGGCACTAGGCACTTGGCTGCTTAAGATTGTTATTATATCACTCTAAAAGTAAACTGCATGCATAAACATGTAGCATTAACTTAAAATTCTAAAAATGCAACCTATGATTTTTGTCACTAGTTTTCCCATAAAAGTGAAGTTAATTTTTTTCTTACCTGTCTTGATAGTTTATTATAATTTGAAACATTTATATACCAGATTGATTGATATATAAAAATACCTGTGTGTACAAAAATATCCCAGCATAAATGTAGAATTTTTAAAAGTTAAGGGGCTGGGGCTGATACTTAGTGACTGAGCACCTGCCTAGCATATGCAGGACCCTAAGTTCAATATCCATTACCACAAAAAAGAAAGAAATATACAAAATAGGTAACTTCCCACTATTCAAATTTATTGCTTTTTTGTTCTCTTTAGAATGAAGTATAATATTTCTGTTATTTATGGCAAGTAGCTTAGGCTGATACAGAAATATGTGCTCCAGAAATATTTGTCATATGTATAATTGGGGAATATAGTAGGCATACATATATATTATATATATATATATATATATATATATATATATATATATATATATATATATATATATATATGTTTAGCCTCTGAACCTCCTTCTAATTTGGAAGACTTCTCTTAATGGAACAGAAACTAATTGGGGAATATAGTAGGCATATATATATATATATATATATATATATATATATATATATATATATATATGTTGAGCCTCTGAACCTCCTTCTAATTTGGAAGACTTCTCTTAATGGAACAGAAACTAATGCTAGACGTTAGCTTTTCCTAGTCTCCCTGAGGCCAGGTGCATGACTCGTGCCCACCAATCAAAAGCACCTGTCTCAGGAGAGATAGTGACATTAAAAGGGGAGAATAGTAGGAATCTTCTCTGCCAGTGCTCTTTAAACTTTCTGGACCCAAAAACTAATTTCATGGAAGAGAGTTATTCCACAGACCAGGGTGGAGATGGGGGAAGTTGGTACTAGCATCACCGCCTCAGCTCCATCTCAGATGTTAGATTTTCGTAAGAAGTACATAACTTAAATCCCTTGCATACACGGTTTGCAGTGTGATTTGCCTTCTGTGAAAGCCACTGCTGATGTGGCAGGAGGAAGAGCTTGGGTGGCAAGGTGAGCAATGGGATGTAGTTGGAAATACAGATGAAGCTTCCCTCTCTGCCTGCCACTCACCTCCTGAATGGCTCACTTCTTAACAGGCAACAGATCTGTGCTGGCCTGTGGTATGAAGATTGGAGATCCCTACTTTCTTAGATATAATTCAATTCTGACAAAATTCATTATGCATAAAATATATTTCTAATTGTTCTAATTGATGAAAATATGTAAATATTAACTTACCTGGGCATAATCTGAGCAGCCTGGAAGGTTTTTAATGAAGTTGTGCACATCATCCACAGTCCATTTCTGAATATCTTCACCCCTATGGAGATTTTCCCCCATTTCAACCAGAACATGTGTCCCTTTAAAGTGGAAAGGCAATTATTTTGTGGCACAA
This sequence comes from Ctenodactylus gundi, assembly GCA_004027205.1. Lineage (NCBI taxonomy): Eukaryota > Metazoa > Chordata > Mammalia > Rodentia > Ctenodactylidae > Ctenodactylus > Ctenodactylus gundi. Next base: position 976,638 of record PVKB01000067.1, on the reverse strand, counting down.
AATTTTCAGAAAAAGGGGATGCTTAGAGTACGGGTTTATGAATAGTTACATGAATGTCCTCAAATTCTGCTACAACAGAGTGGTTCTTTTATGCATGCGAATTTGCAATCTCCCTGAAAAATGTTCACAGTCATTGGGAGATTTTTTTTTCCTAAAAGTTTAGAAGCTGTTTTTCTTTTCCTCTATAAAGATCAGTAACAGCATTATTGTAAGAAAGAAAGAATTCCAGATTTGCGTCATCCTTCCCCATATACCAACAGAAAGATCCTGAGGATTTCATTTTCCAGATTAACAGCTCCATGTTCTGATATATCTGTGATTATTAGGCTTTCTAGGTAAGAATTTAGGAATATTTTCATCAAAATGGCAAGTTAATACTTTGTAGGCAAGTAGTTGGTAAGGTGGCTAGGTGAAGCACTCCACCCAAAATTTTTCTAAAGAATCAAGGAAAGTGTTTAATGAGTATTATTTGGCAGTAGCGAGCTAGTACTTTTAGGTTAGATGGTATCACAACATTAATGAGCATTGAAGCGCAAAGCCTCTGTCTATTTTTTTTCTATGTCTAGATTCAGAAGACAGAGAGATCAGTTTTAAGCAAAAGCTCCATTTTATGTTGAAAAAAATTAACAGTGAATTAAATTAAAATGTTAATATAAATGTCTGATATTTTTTCCATGCTTACCCATACTTCTCAGCTTTTGATGAAAGTTCTCTCTTTGGTAATATGTAGAGACTAATGTCACCCATATGACTTATTAGAACTAATGTAATTATTTGACTTCAAGAAGTCATTCTAAGTAGGATTGAGGGAAAAGCAATGATGGCTGCATTCTCTGATGTAATAAGGTAGAGACTTGAAAAGCTGTGGTAAGTGGGGACCTGCTTTTGGCCCCTGGACACTCACCTGGCAGAGAGGGAAGAGGAATTGTAGGGCAGAGCCCATTCTTTTCACCACAGGCTTCAAAACCCTGCTCTGGAGCCTTCTCCTTCCCGCTTTCCCAGGCCTTTGTCTCTAAAGGAGTGGCATGAATCCCCCAGGGTTTTCTGTGGGTGGGCTGCAGCACTCCACTGGGATTGGCAAGAGCTGTGGTTGGCTTCTCATTGGTTTCATTTGGCTTTTGATTGTTGCATATTTCAATCTCTGGGTCTTCTGCATGCTCATCCTCTTCATAGGGAATTGCAGGCATCTGGCCTAGCATTTTTTCTTCTGCTTGACTTTTGCAACTTTCCATGTCACTGTCTGGAGGTTTCTGATTCCCTGCGCCTCTCCTGAGTCGATGATATTTCTGACCCCAGCTCTCTATAAAATGTGGTTTAGCTGCCACCAAAAAGGGGCTTCCCTGGAGGTTTCTGAGGGTGCTTCTGTGAAAATGCAGGTCACTGGAAGACAGCATGCTCCTGCCGTGGTAGGCAGCTGGGCCAGCTGGGCCAGCTGGGTTGTTGGAACTGTAGAGGAATGGTACTCCTAGGCCGACTAGTCCCTTGGGACTCACTTTTTCCATTCTCCTTTGCTGGTAAAAAGCATACATCTCCAGTTCTGATCTAAAAACAAAACAATACATACATGTTTTAATAACCTCTTACCTTCCCTAAGATATTACCTCTGCTTTTCCTATGTTCTCAAACTGTTTATCTGAAGTTTATTTGGTGGAAGGAGGAAAGGAAACTGGAAGACCTGAAGGTGAAGGCTTTCGTTGAACCTCTTAACAGAAGGCCAAAGCCAGTGTTAGAGAGTAACCTGTAATATGTGGAGCAGATTTAGCTGAGGTGGGAGTAATGCAGCATAAAGATTAACCCTTGAAGACACTGGAAGCCTGGAAAAAGTTTTAAAACCCTTTAAAAATAATCTTAGCAGAACCCAAACAATTAGTGAGTGCAAGGCTCTGTGGTTATAAATATCTGTGAGTGGCTGGGGAGGTAAGGAAAAGATTTACTAGTGTTTTCTGCTTTCTTCACTTTGCTTAATGTCACCTGTATTCCTTAGGGTTTTGTGATGAGAAAATTGACTCTATGTCTCCCCTCCCCCGGGGTCACATCCCCATCATGGCTGCAGTGCTTCTGTTTCTCCTGATTGCCAAAGCTAAAGGTCATTCGTGGGCTGGTGGGAAATTGCTTGGGCCTTGACAACATAGACTGAAGTCGGCTTGGCACACTTGGTTCCTGTGTTCCTGTAGAACTGTCATTTAAGACAGAAATGGCAATATGAGTTTGAGAAGAATGACAGCCAGACATCATAACTATGAGACATGGATGAATTGGTGAATCTGTATACCAATACCACTCTTAGTTTTACTATGAGATTTTTAGTCTCACTTTTATCAATAACCAGCCTGTTTACATTTTTGTATATATTTTTTGCAATCTGCCTGCAATATTTTCTGTAAGTAATCAGGGTATATGTATTTCTATGAATTCATTTATTAGATATACCCATGTATTCATTTATTATAAATGAGCAGATATATTATCTATATAAAACACATGAATGAATTGAAGAATGAAAATAAGTACAATATTTTTTAAGTTACCTGGCAGGATGAGGCCTTTGAATCATTTCATTCCTTCTGGTCATTGCCTTTATGGATTCAGGTGGTAAAATGCCCCAACCTTAGGAAAGAAAGCCACCATCCCAAACCACAAAAAAATTAAAAGCATGAATTTGAATATAATGAAATACAATGATTTAAAATAATATCTGCAAAAAACCCCTACTTGGATACAATACTGGAATGGTATTAAATTATTGTTGTTCACTGTCTTCGATTGACTTTGGTGAAAACATGATAAATATCAGGTCATTTTTTAGATTTTTTAAAAATCGTGGGTCACATGATTGGTGACATTTTCCTGCCATACTTCAAAAGGAAAATGATGAAATGTGAATCTTTAAACTGTCTTGTCTCACCTTATTAATTTGGGTGTTCTTATGAGGCACAGCATGGTATTCTGATACATTGTGGAATGATGAAATCAACCTAATATTCCTATCTTATTTTTTGTTTTTTAGTGAGAACATTTGAAATCTACTTAGCAATTTTCAAGTATGTAGCATATTTCTGTGAAATATGGCTGGCATGACCTATTTATGGATCTCTAGAACTTATCTCTCCCCACTGAAACTTTGTCCCCTTGAACCAGCACCTACCTATTTACCTCGCCTTAATCTCTTAGTTTTGGAATAAAAGCTATACATTTTTTGTATAGGATTTAGATGATTTTTAAATATATATATATATATTGAGATAGGCTCTTGTTCTGCAGTATAGGCAGGCCCTGTGCTATGTAGCCCATACTTGAACTCATAGAAATCCTCATTCAGCCTCCCGAGTGCTAGGATTATAAGTATGTGCCACCTGTCCCAGCTTATGCGGTGATGGAGAAGCGAACTCAGAGACTTGTGCTTGTTAGGCAAGCACTCTAACCTCTGTGCTATTCCTTCAGCTCCAAGACTCAGGCAATTAAAGAGTGTTTCTTGATATGTTGCAATCCCAGGAAATAAATGCAATGAGAATTTAAGTGGATGAAGTAGTTATATAAAAATGCCCTTGTAGATATAAAATATTCTATGAATACTTTCTCAGTGTGTCTGAGGTAGAAAACAAACAAGAACATTTTTGGAATGACTTTAATAGTTTGGAAGCACATACTTCCTTTAGTGCATGTCGACCTAAAACATATTGAAATGACATCACAGATTTCAAAGCCCTACTCTTGTCTGGTAGCTTGTGGTATCCTGATTCTCCTTTCTCTGCATTCCCTCTTTCTCCTGATGCTCTTTGTTGTTTTTCAAGCAATCTATGGTGAAGGACCAGTTTTTAATATTTTTTATTTTTACATTTCCAATATATCGTGTATCAATATTTTATAAAATTGCAGCAAAATAAATTTCCAGGAAATTGAAATGAAAGCAGGAACAAACACAAAAATAACTTCAAAGTTATTAGATAAACAGACATAAAATCACCCTGTCAAATTGCTGTAAAATAAAATTTCAGTCCTTACTTTGTCTTGTTAGGCCAAAACATCTCTTGACTAGCACAAGTCTGCAGCGATAACTACACAAATTACATTGACCAGTTTTGTTTAATGAGAGTTTTACATGTGCAAATCTGTTCCCCCTAATAAGAGGGTAAACATCATCACGACAAAAAACTGCTTCTTATACTCACTTCCTACCAACCTAGTAGAACTCATGAAACTTATATAAATAGGACTGGGGCCATAGCTCAGCAGTTAAAGTGCTTGCCTAGCAAGCACAAGGCCCTGGGTTTGATTCTGTACCATCACATAAGCCAGGCATTGTGGTGCATGCCTACAATCCCAGCAGTTGGGAGGTTGAGGCAGGAGGGTTGCCGTGTGTTTGAGGCCAGCCTGAGCTATATAGTGAGTTCAACCTGGACTATAGAGCAAGATCCTGTCTCAAAAAAAAAAAAAAAAATCTACGAATAACCCAGCTAGCAACAAACCATATGAGATCTTTTTAAAAATGAAGTTCTCTGTTATTTGTAAGATCTTTTAGCTCTAAAACTGTAGCTTTTGATAGTTTGGTGGCTTCACAAGATTCCCTGTTAGATACATGGCAAGCATAAACTCCCAACCAGGATGCACTGCTCACAGATTTACAGAAAGTTCATGTGAGAATGTCAGGCTCTTGGACACAATACTAACTACCCGGATTTCACAATCCTCTGATGTGTGGACTCATAAAATTTATTCCACCTTTTCTCTTTCCTAGGTAGGCAACATCAAATTTAATGCTACTTCACTGTATTATTCTACTTCCTACCTAACACTTTGATTTTTGAAACAGAGCCCTTTGTTAGCTCCTATTTTGCTAACTTGCTCACTAGCTCAGTTTCTTCAGGAATGAGGCCATATTTTTGCATTTAGCCTTGAGGTAGGAGACTTAATCACTGTGTCCTTTGGACAGGTAGGCAACCTGCCTGCTTAAAAATCAAAATATTGGCAATTTCTGGACTCTTCTTCAAGAGTGACTCTTTGTAATGAAACTGTTTCACCAGTCTGCTGACCTGTTGTCTAAAATCGTGGGCTTCAGATTACTGGATTTTTGCTGCTAGATGGACTTCCACCGAGGACCTGCTATTGGGACTATCTACTGTAATCTTTGTGCCTTTACATTGGGTGAGTCTAGTTTCATGTCTCCCACTTCCTTGGATGGCTGCTCTCACTACAGTAATATGGATCCATGTCTGGGGGAAGACACCAGCGCTCACTTCTAGGGCGGTCAGCATTTTCATTGGCCCAGCTACAAATCATACTTCACTGACATTGTTCCTATCTACTGCAAGCTGCTAAAATTGCAGAGCAGGAACAAACAAAAACTCATGAGTATAGTTTGGGGAAGATCAGATCTGGGAATTTGGTCTGCAGTGTTGTGAGGACATTCTCGCCTCCTGTTCTCTCTGAAGCCCTCACCATCCATATTTTCACTGACATTGGAATTGCTCTCATCACAGTCACTGTCAGGCTGTGGTAGAGCTCAGTGGTTCAGTGTTTGCCTACGTCACGTGAGGACTAGAGTTCAATCCTCAGCCCTGTAAGAGGAAAAGGAGTACTGCTGATTTCCACCAGCACTATATGTAATGATATATTCTCAGTCTTCATCTCACTTGCTCTATGAGTGGCCCATTTGACATAGTTACTTATTCTACCCTTAAAACTCTTTCTTTCCTGGCTTCTGGGACAGTATATGCTCCTGGGTTTCTTTCTGCCTCTCTGTTTGCTCCTTCTATTTCTCTGCTGCTTATTCCTTTTCTTCTCTGGACTCTTGGTATATCCTGGGGATTATCCTCTGAACTCTTTCATCTACACTCACTCCATTGATGGGCTTATTTGGTGTCATATCTGTTGACCGTTTGTAATATTATATCTCCAGATTTTATGTAGAAGTCTTAACCTCAGCTGCCTTCCTCACATCTCCATTTGTGTGTCTGTTAGGCATCTCAATGTAGTATGAGCAAGCTGAGCATCTGCTATCTCTCCCTCCCCTAAAGCAGTGCTCTTTTCACAGTCTTCTTCAACTCAGTGAATGGTAACTTCAATTTTCCAATTACTCAGACAAAAATTTTTGATAATATCTCTTTCTTCTCCCACACTGAAACTGTGAGAAAATTTTGTTCTGTCATTAAAATAATTATAGAATCCAATCACATCTTACCACTCCTATTCCTTCTACCGAAGACCGAGTCCTCATAATCTTTTGACTATTCTTGTAGTCCATTAGCTCCCATCTATTTATCTGCTGAAATTTGATCTTATTGTATTTGTTCCCATGTCAACAACCAGAATGATCTGGTAAACTGTGTTAGATCATGTCACTCTTTTTCTCGGACTCCTTGAAAGCTTCTCCTTTTACTCAGAATAAGATCCAAGTTCTCATTAGCACTCTATGTTTATGTGTTATTTTTAAAGTGCTAAGGATCAATCCCAGGGCCTCATGCATGCTAGGTGAGAGCTCTATCACTGAGCGCTTGCCTAGCATGCATACCACTCATGCCCAGATCAGGCCATATTAGCTCTACATAGCTCCATTAATTCTTGTGTCTCCTTTCCTTATAACCTCATCTGTTCTTCATGTGTAGGATAAGAGAGACAATAATATAGCAACTCTTCATTCATTCATGAATAGATCTATGCTTAGAAAGGAGTTAAGTGACTTATACAGTAATGACACAATGATTCAAATCTAAGCAGCAACTGCAGAAACTATAAACTTAACAAGTACACAGTTCTGCGTCCAAAATTTTGCAGTAAAACAGTTAGCAGGTTTGATACACAAAGACTCCCCAGATGTCAGCCAACATCTATTTCGCATACCCGAGTAGACATGATTGGACAGCACAGTTGGCATATTTGCATTTGGGAGAACGGATGATCCAAATTGGGAAGGAGCGCAAAACTGCCTTGGGTCAGCTGGAGCTACAGAAGCCAAAACATCCCTAGGGTAGAAAAAGATATAAAATCAGTAAAATAAGAATGGAGTTGTACAAAATTTTCATTACTTACCCAGTGACTTTTTAAGTTGCCATGTAGGCTTCTGTCATCATTTTCCAAAGTGAAGTACAAAGTTCATCAGTCTGTATTGGTTCAAGTAGAAATATGGGGAGAATGATTAGGAGAAAAGACTCCACCAAAGTGAAAGGCAGAGTGAGAGAGTGGGAAGGGGAAAGGGAGGTGATATGTAAATTTAAAAAGAAGATTCCTCCAATGAAAGATTGGCCCAGTGGACAACAAAACAGAGGAGCAGGAATGGAAAGTTTAGGGATGTCAGAAAAGAAAGACTTAATCAAATGAACACCACTATCTGATTTTTCATGACCAGCATTCTATTCTGACCACAAATTGTTCATATTTAATAGACATACTTTCATTGGATTTTCCATCTGAGATCAGTATTTGACAGAGTGGACAATTTAAATGTTTTGCCAAATTTTAGTTGTCTTTAGAAGCTCAACTATATTAGTCCCACTCAATTAATAACAATAAGCGATGTGTTCTACTTTTCTCCTCAGAATGTTAAAGATATTCTAAAAAGTGGAAGATAAAATACTGCTAAACCAAAACATTTATAATTTAACTTTTATTGAAAGGAATCACTCTGTCACAGGAAATCTAAGGGCACCCGTTATTACAAACTTGTTTCCTCCCTAAATTCACATGTTGAAGCTTTAACTTCCAATGTGATTGTATTTGGAGATAGGACTTTTAAGGAAGCAATTCTAAAAGTATGGCTCTAATCTGATTGGCCTGGTGACCCTTTAAGAAGAAGTACTCTCTGCATGTGCACATAGAGAAAATACCATGGAGAATACAGTGAGAAAATGTATGTCTGCAAGCCATAAAGAAAACCATTACCAGAAACCTGGGTTATAACTTTGATCTTGGATTTTTCAGCCTCTGGAATTAGAGAAATAAATTTATTATTAAAGCCATGCAGCCTGTGGTATTTTATTATGGCAACAACCCCAGATGAGTAATACACTCATGTTTTTACCTGCCCAATGCCTGTTATATAGTAATTGTTTACTAGTTGACTTGCTGAATTTAGGTCAGGCAGGCCTCCAAGGGAGAAGTGGTGGCAGAAGTATTGAAATGACGCCAGCAGAATGCCCTGACTTAAATTACTATATCACAGTTCGCAGGGATCACATCAGACAACAGAACAACACTGGTGTTAAAGGACAATCCATTTCCCCCTTTAGAAGATTGTATTGGAGAGAAATACCTGTCCATAACTGGAGGTCCAAAAGGTGAGGGAATCAATGAGATTCTGTGCTGCCCTGTTGCCAATACAGGGTTCACAGCCATCATGAGATTTGTCATTAATATTCCTTGCTTCTGATGGTGCTCTAAAAAGAATCACATAGGTACATAAACAGATTACACTTTATGGACTCTTTGAGTACTTCTTGAATTCAATGAAAATCCTTTGTATTTTCTCAACCTGTGGGAAGACTAGCTACACCAAACTTTCAATTACACAAAAACTCTCCAGGGGAAGCACCTGAATACTGTAGATATGAATGTGCCCCTGCAATCTGCGGTCATGTCATACCATGCCACAGGCAATAGTATAACTAAACCAGCCTTGCACAGTTCCAGAAGTACCAACTGCCTTTCTTCAACTGATTTTGATGCTTATATTTCCAGAGATACAAATGTTCCCATATATTCAATCTCTATAAAAATATTTCTTTTTCTTTTCTTTTCCTTTCTTTTCTTTTGCAAGTTGGGGGTTTATATGAAAAGATAAAAACAGGGAACTACAAACTTCCAGTGACCAGAAGGTGTCTCAAAATGGATTGCCCTGGAAGAACATTTCTGTAAAATTGGAAAGAGTTAAACTGAAAATGAGTAGGGTGTATCTTCTTAATGGCTAAAAATATATCTAATTAGGGCAGAAGCAAGCTGACTACATGAAACTATTTAATTAGAACAAGTGATCAAATTACAAACTTACAAAACAAATATTCATCTACTTTGTCCTCAGGACCTAGTGTTCAGAAAAAGAGACTATCATTAACAGCACAATACTTGCTATACAAAATTCTTCTTAATTATTAGAATCTTTAAGTATATGTGCGTGCGTGTGTGTGTGTGTGTGTGTGTGTGTGTGTGTGTGTGTTTATTTTTGATATAGAGGATTTCAAAGCCAAATTTTAAAGGCCGGCTGCACTTCCAGTGTTGCCAACATAGAAGCAGGCTACTTGCAGGTAACAGTGACTGGTTCAGTGTTGCTCTTTTGTGAAGGACTTAAGTATTAGTATGTGATACATGAAATATTAGAATAATTTTGTTTTAGTTGTCAAGTGGGTAATTTATTTGCAAAAATGAGAACAGAGAGGAATAAGCTTCTGCTACCCAGAAGGAATCCCAAAATGGATTGCTGATGATTCTCCTTGTCTGAGGGTTTTATTGTAAGTAAGGGAGTAGATTTTAAACAACCTGGTTTCTAAGGCCCTTCACCCTAAAGGCCCTTATTGCTAATTAAGTTTCAGGCATCAAGAGTTCTAGGGAGCAGTCAGCTACAAGTTGTTTCAGAGGGTCTGAGTTACAGCCACATGTTATCTTGAGTTTCTTTTCCTTCCTCATTCCAAGTGCTTCTGTCCCTAAATGCTTAGTATTCACTACTTCCTGCGTTTAGAGTAGGAAATCCTAACTGCCATTAGGGGATGTGAGTGACATGTGCTCTGGCTACTTTCAGATAACACGGGGTCTTGTTGTGGTGGCAATCACCAGTCCACTCCATGTGGGCATGTAGGGGCCCATAGTAGAAACTGGAAGCTGTGTTCATTATTGGTTCCGTCTGCATCACCATTTGGAGCTTGATGACCTTTAACTGAATAGTGTGCTTGAATAGGTATTTTAAATTTTCCAGTGGCTGGCTTTTTCAGGGGTTGGGGTCTCTGAGGATCATCTTCCTTCTGGAGTTTAACTTGGGAATGATGGATCTAGATGGCACTTCCTGTAACTTGGATAACAAAAAAGAAAAGTTCCACCATCCCACACACAAATAAAATGCCACCACTCACATTATTTAATCTCACTAGAGAGTTAATATTTTGAGCAGAAATATGAGATCTTATCTGCTTTCTAATTGGAGGGGAAATAACTAAAGGTTGAGACTGAGGATTGTTATAGCTCTTCAGCAACATGTGAGCGAAAAAGAGGTTTAAAAAGAGTGGCTGTTAAGTCACAAAACCAGCAAGAATAAAACATGCAGAATAGTCATACCTACTAATTTCCTTTATACATTTTATCCCTTATGCAGTTTCTGTGATGTAACTTGAAATTTCTGCATCTTACATGTAGGACAAAATATCACCATCTAAAATATTCTCTTTTCCTTTTATCTTTCCTTTTTTACTTACTGGTTACTTTCTGCTTTGCTCCCTTTTATCTCTCAAATATTGCATGAGCATGTAATACTAAAAAAGCATATTTAAAACCAGTATGTTCTTCCTGAGCCCTAAAGCATGAGCCAAAGTACTCAGTTCCACCTGTTCTGCCAATGTTCTTACAGGCAAGGCTGGGTCTCTGTAAAGTTTATAGGAGAAACAACGGCATAGAAAGTTCACCTTTTGCCATTTATCATGAGGGGTCCACCATCAGTAACCAGATTACCTCTGAGTTATCATGAGACTAGTCTTGTAAGTCCCTGTAAGCAGAAATGGCTAGCATAAGTCAGTTTAACAATATCAAGACAAGTCCCTCCTGATCAGAAAAACTGAGTTCAGGAGAAAGAAACATACTAGCAGGATTGAGACAAGATCCTTCAAATTCTAATGGAAAAGTCACTTATGAGGAGTATAGACAGACAGCAGAAATGCCAGAGTAATATTAAAAGAATGGAAGCAGCTATTGTTCTGATACTTCTTAATTAATCTGGGCTATTGTGTCTAGCTGCTTTGATAAGTGTCTTTCAGGCCTTTGAATAGGCTTTAGGCCTAGATAAGGCCTCTCAGGGCCCACCTTCATGTTCTTAGGTAACCTACTCATTAGGTTGTGGCAGTCCTAAAGCAGGGAATTTGAGGAAAGACAATTTTAATTTATCACAGGCCTGTTATTTCTTCTCCCAGGAAAAGGGAATTGAAATTTTTGTTTTCTTTTAGAAACTTAAATAGAGGCTTAACCTCAGGATCCATGGCTGAACAGAAGCAAGTTAAACCAGGAAAACGCACCATTGCTTTCTCATACTAGGTAGGGGCTGGCAGGGCTTAAATGGCCCATCTGAAGTAGTTCAATATCCTGGGGTTAAAAAAAAATCCTAAACAGTAAACTCTCTGGGACAGTGGTTGGGACTTAGACTTTAAGACTCATTATTTCTTGTCAACCGAGAAATTTGAAGTCTGAACCAAATAATTTTGCTCTCTGTTGGAGAAGGAGAATGAAAAGATCATCCACATATTGTATAATAGTCTTGCTTGTTAAAGTTAGATCACCTAAGTCCAGTTAAGCCTATCCAAAGATATGGGGACTGGACATTTGGGCCTTTCCAAAATTATCCCATTAGAACACTGAAGAGAACAAAAGTGTTTGATCATGAATTAGCATAACTCAACAAAGGTCAGAAGCCAATTTCATTTTTTGAAAATTCTTTTTGTTAATTTATTTTCACTGTAATTTTGTGAAATTGGTGTAATTTTTCTCTCTGACAGTAGCCTCAGGGAGTTTAGGTGGAGCACAGTCAGAATTAGAACTTGTCTGCCTGCAAGCCATGGTGAGATGCCAACAAAGAACACAGCATGTGTCAGATGTGTCTTGCAACTCTGGCCAAGACACTGCCCTGCAGCCTAAAATCACAGGTGTTCTACGGGAGTGGCAGCTTTTGTGGCAGGTAGCCTAGCTGAAACTTTATGCCCATTGAAAAACAACAACAACAAGAACCCCTTTATTTCCCCCACCTTCTTCCTGCTACTAATCACTACTGTCTTCTCTGCTTTATGACTTTGATTATTTTACACACTTTTTAGAAGTGGAATCATGTACTAGTTGTTAAGATAGGCCTATTTCACTTGGAAAAATAGCTTCAAGTGTCATCCATTCTGGACTTCAAAATTTTTTAGGAGAGTACATCTTGTGTTAAGTACTCTTACCATAGGAACAAAGACACAAAAGCAAAAGCACATAAGGAAACATACGTAATGTTGGATATGTCTATTACCTTGATTGTGGTGGTGGTTTCAAGCTTATGTACTTATGCCTGAGCTCATTGCACACATTAAATATGTATAGTACTGTTGTATCAATTACTCCTTAATGAAATTGTTTCAAAAAAATACAGTGCCCAGTTTGCATTCAGTGTGGTATCTGAGGCAAATCAAGGGGAAGAAGGAAGAAATAGGAGAAGGAAAAAAGGGTAAGGAGCAAGAATGGCTCAGAGGCTAAGAACCCTTCTTCCTCAGCATCTCACCCTTAAGAAATGACTTGGAGGGAAGAGAGGGGAGGGGGAGGGACAAAAGGAGAGCGGGAAAGCCCTTGTCGCTTTGACAAGAAATGCATGTGTACAAAATACTCAACTCCATTGTAAACCTTAAATTCTGCACTTGTACATATCAATAAAATGGGGGGAAAAAAGAAATGACTTGGTGATAGTCACTAAGAGCAGAGGAGGTTGTCTTCCTTTCGGATCCCCAAAGATGGCCTTGAGGCAAGGAGATAGGTAGAGGCAGCATATCTGGGAGGTGAATTAAGGAAGCCAATGTGAGTGTTAGGGAAGTAAAAGTAGGAAAGGAAAAGCTGGTGAGTTAACGTGTAGGTTACCACACAGGAAGTTGGGGTTCAGCCCTGCCGGGGCCCCTCTAAGAAACCTTGTAGTACAGCCCTAAGAATTGTTGAAAAGAAGGATCAAAAGTGGCTGTGTACCCATTAACTTCTGTTGGCTGTCGGCTTGGGACATGATTCTTCGTCACATCTGGGTTATGCCTGAGCTGCTCCCAAAAAGCTCCTGTGGTTTGAGAGGAAATCTTCAGACTGAGACAGAGAGAGGCTCAGGGCCTGAGATGGTACATAACATCTATGGTTGCCCGTGAACCAGAGTAGGCCAGGACAAGATATACCAGCAACAATGTCGCATGCTGTTGAGGCAATATGGTTACCTTCTAATGTCATTCCACTAGACAAGTGTAAATCTTCTGAAATACCAGGTTTATCAGGCATAGACATAAATGGGTGAGCTCACTGGTTGTAGGGCTCATTGGTTGCAACAGCATGCAAGGCTTTTTTCACTTTTAGTCACAAGTTCAGGGAAGTAAGTAGAGAAAATACTGTTAGGCCAATGATAAAGGAAATATCAGGCAAATGCTATCCAATTTTCACTGAAATTGTCCCCAGTATTGCAACTGGTTTTGTCATGTGGCTTGTTTTCTTTCTTTCTTTCTTTCTTTCTTTTTTTTTTCTTTTTTTGGTGCCGAGGATCAATCCCAGGGCCACCCGGGGCCATGCTAGGCAAACTCTACCACTGACCCCAGTGCCCGATACCCATTCTTGATTCCTTGGTTCTCAATTCTGGCTTCCCTTCTTTTTGCAATGCCAGAAGGATCGAACTTAATCTAAAAATTTTGATTATCTTTCCAATTGGTAGATTATTGTTTCTTAATCAGTGTCCCACATTTTACCTAAAAGGCAAAATGAGTCAATGTCTACAGAAATGTTCTTACATTGTGCAAGTCCTAAAGATTACAGTGAGTCATTGGTGTCTGCAGTACCTACATCTCACAGTTCTGAGCTCTACTTTGGCTTCCCTCGATTCTTGTTACATTTGTGAACAAGTACTTATTTATCATTGTATCTATTCGTGTCCACTTTTCATTTAAAAATTGCCTTTTCTATTGTCACTTGTGTGCACCAAATTATATGTGTGTGTGTGTGTGTGTGTGTGTGTGTGTGTGTGTGTATGCCTCTTTGTATGTATCTATATAAAATTTTCCTTCTAGAGCAATTTTAGGTTCACAGAAAAATTGGGCAACCAGCACAGAATTCTTATATTCACCATTTCTTACACACACATGCACAGCCTTTCCCACTTGTACAAGCGCATGTAGTTATTATAATCAATGCAACTACAGTAATGTATTTTTATCATCCGAAGTCCTAGTTTACACTAAGGTTTACTCTTCTACCCATATTTTATAGGTTTTGACAAAAGTAGACCAGTGTGTATGCACGATTATAGCATCATACAGAGCAATTGCAATCTCTACCCCAAATCAAATTGTATTTTATAGCAGATACAGCCAGTACATGTTCTAGGAAATGTTCTGAGGTTGAACAGAACTTTTCCTTCGTCAACCAAATAGATACTTCCAGCTCTAAATCTATATTGTCCAAAGCTATTATTTTGGGAGTACTAACTCATATGAATAACCAGTGGGTCTTTAAATACTTCCGCATTTTCAGGCTTTTCTTCCTGCTTTGTACCCATGAGCTAAGATCACTTTGCTACAGTAGATGAAATGCTCTTGAGTAAAAGTGCAGACTGGGATGTAAATTCTAAGTTGGGAGCATGTCTAGTAATCCCAAAGTAGGGGAGCACTGTGCTGCTTAGGTCTGCATTCAGGTGGATTTCTCTGACCCAGAGCTCTAATCCTGGATGCCCAGCACTTTAGGAGGATGAAGACTCCTTAATCTCTGTCTTCAGACTCTTACCCTCAACAAACCCCTCCCGGCAGCACATAGACGATTTAGCTAGTGCTAATTCTGTCTCAACTGGTTAGGGCAGTAAGACATGAACTTCGTGAACTAAAGCCCTTGCCAGATCAGCAGAAATTCACTGAATGCTTGTTGAGCATAGTAGCCAGATACTGGTTTGGTTGTATTTGCTTCCCATTGGCTGTACTATAACCATTTGTTAAAATTAGGGCAATTTGAATTGACAAATACTGAATTTGAGCAATTTCATGTGTATAAAATATTTATTTCATGTAGCATACATTCTGAGAATACATGGAAATGAATTAATTTGTAAGTAACTGCCTTATCAGGTAAGGTTTTATATTTAAGCAATAGATGTTAGAATTAAGTGTTTCTGCAATTTTGAGAAAAATAAATTTAAGTTCTTAAAAGTAGATGCACTTGAAAATTTGAGGTATAGAATCATCCCCAGGAGGTTCACATATTCATTATTCTGGAGGGCCTGTGAGCTCTGAAGACCATATTGCGCTCTCTCTCTCTCTCTCTCTCTCTCTCTCTCTCTTTCTTATTTATTTTTCTTTCTCCAGTACTTTAGAATGAACCCAGGGCCTTCTCTCTAAGCTATGTTCCCAGCCCAGTATTTAGTTTTACTTTGAGACAGGATCTCACTAAGTTGCTAAGTTACTGGGTTCTAACTTGTGATCTTCCTGCCTCAGCCTGTCAGAGTACTGGAGTTACAAGCCTGTCCCAGCTTACACTTCCTTAAGTATATTTTCAGTTTAAAAAATAATAAATAAGAAATCATTTTAAAATGGGAAAGCCAAGAAAGCTGCCTAAAAGCATTACATTACCAAGCAGTTTTAGGAGAAAAATTAGGCCTGGTGGAGGATAGAGATCATGCCAATGTCTCATAGCTATAGTAAAAAGTATGGAAGCCCAACATTCTGAGAGGCAAGGGTAGGAGAATCTCAAGTTTAAGCCTAGCCTGGGCATTTTTGTAACTTAGCAAGGTCGTTTTGAAATTTAAAAAAGATCTGGAGATATAGCTTATTTTGAAGATCCTGGGTTCAATTTTCAATCTGCCAAAAAAAACTAGACCATGAACAAAACTTCTTTTTATACTCAATAAAAATTATACAAAATGAAAATTAATTATATTAATACTCAAAAGACATTTTAATTTTCACTTTGAAATAGAATTTTTAATAAGACTAGATGAATAAATAGGCATACAATATTTGTCTATTTCTAATTGTAAATCTAATTGAGATGATAATAAGGGAAACCTGAAATTGTCCACGCACTTATTTCAAGCAGACAAATCTATATGCGTAAGGTGTCTTCAGCCCAGATGCTACCAGTAATTTATTGTAGGGCTAGCACATGGCTTCTAAAATCTGAATGGCTGAGGTCATGTTCGCCCCCATCCCTCATTTTCTGCAAGGGTTCTCCCACTCCTGGGGACATTGTCCTCATGAGCATTCTGCCCTGCAGGACTCCACACCTGCTCCTTGGCTTACTTTTTTTAGCTGTACCATTCTTTTTGCTCTACATGGATTAAGAGCAACATAGTCACAACAACCACATATAAGGCAGTGTTTGTGTGCACAGGCCACTTTGCTAAGGTCTTGACTGATGGCAGGATTTAGAGGGATGATGGTGTCAAAACAACTAACTGAACATTAGATGTCACGCAACTTTAACAATTTAGGCTCTAGCTTGTTGTTAGCTTTTTTTTTTTTTTTTAACTTTCTGTTAGATAGTACCTCTGTCAACTCTTTGACAATTCCACCGATTTTGTTTCTAACCGTTCTTCCCAGACTGCTCTGAACACCGCCTAAGTGGGCCTTTTACTCTGGTCTCTCTGTATCCTTCTCTTCCCATTTGAGCTAAGGACATAGAAGATAATTTTTAAAATTTCTTTTCTACTGGCTTGAATTCTGTCACTTATACTGCACTTCAGAAGGCAGAGAAAATAGGTATTTTCTTTGTCACACTACCACGGTAAAAGTGGAAAGGACTCATCACTCTAGTGTTAAGTAGTACTGTTCCCAATGGCAATACAGAAGTCATTGGAAATGACTAGTATATTTCACTTTTGCTCAAGGTATAGGGCTTAGAACTTTTCTGATTGGTTGTCAACTTAGCACATCCCTGGAAAGCATGGTTGTAGACAGATGGTGACATGTGAGTTGCACTCATCTTCTACTTCTTTTCACTCTGGAAAGCTCATTATCATTAGATACACCTATGCTTTCCTGAAATGTAAAGTTTCAGACACATTCACAATTATTGTAACAAGACACTTTTTCTTCTTTACTTGAATTCAACATAATTTATATGCTACTATGACTTGTATAAATTATGTTTACTTTTTTCAGAAGACTGTTAAGTCCATTATATATAAATTTGCTCATGGGCTAGTGAAATTTGTTCATAGACTATATAATTGAGCTGAATATTAAACATTTAAGTTATAAAGTTTTAAAAAGCTAGTTAGGAAATACAGATTTTTTTATAATTACCAATTATTGCTCCTTAGTGCTTTTCTGAAGATTCCTACTGTGATATTTCATGGTTCCATATACAATTTTTGAAATGTAATTATCTGCAGTAAGGAGATTCCATTAAAATAATATGTAGTAAATGCATAGTAAAACCACATATAAATACTGTAATCTGTATGAAGATTTGAGTACTTAATTCATTTATATACAATCTGAATATGTTAAATCCTGAATAGATTAGAATATAATTTTGAATTGACTTTTATCTTAAATAAACTTGGCCATGAAAAACAAAACAAAGCAAAAACTAAGGCCTAGCAGTATTTATTTGGCAGAAGTAGTATGTCATCTTTACTCTTCAGTAATTTATATTGCTAGTAATGGAGCCGATAGCATTTATAGATAAAGCTAAACATTTTTCTCTTAAGATAAAAATGTCCTTTTACTTTAAATATGCAACATTGTATTAAGAGGAACTAGCCTTCATTTTTTGACTGGTCGAGGTGCATGTTTGCAGATTTGTATACTTACATCTTATATAAAGATTGTTTCAGCACAGCTGATAGGAGAACCTTCCAGATTTTCTGTCTTCAGTTGCAAAAGTTTCTTAGAAGCTGGTTGAACACACGGCTGACACCTATTTCTGAGTGTGTCTTCATGAAGGTTAACCTTGCCTTAAATACAAATTCAGCTAAGTTGATTAGTTCTATTTCATGACAGAAACTTTGCCCTCTGATATCCTCTACAGATAGGCTAAAAGACACTAAGCCCAAGGAAAGTGCACTGCAGGGAACATAAACCTGTCTCAGAGTTTAGCCTTTAGCATAATCCTTCCTTAGCCTTTAAGATGCTTTGTGGGCATTCCCTTAATACTACTCTTCAGTTTGACACAAAAGGAAGATACTATATGGATAAGTAACACACTCTTCTTTGATAGAACTATAACCTATTTCATATTTCCATCAGGCTTGGAGTAGAAACGTTCCTTTGCAAGTAAGAAAAACAAAAACAAATTGTTTCTTACAGAGCTGCAAATTTTAACAAAAAAGTACTCTATCAAGAAATTTATGACTAGTTTAGTTCTCCTAGACAGTGAGAAAACCCTTCACAGTCTATATGAGAGCTACAGTGTAAAGAAAGGAGAAAATACAGAATGTATGGCTTCTTTTACTTGCTGGGAAAACATTTGTAACCTTGAAAAAGAACATTTGTATTTTTTGATTCTTAGTAATATACTAGTGGGAAGTACAAAATAAGATTTAATATAAAAATGAAAGTTGTGTTACAAGCAATGCTTTATGCTTCCATTTGAAGATAATATGCCCCTTTATTGTCACTTCTTTTATACCTTTGGCTGTTGAGCTTCTAGTAATATCCTATGGAACTTACTTTGTTCACTCTAGGGCCATTGCTCATGAGGCACCATTCTACTCTTACTACTGGGATGACTGACAGATAAGATTGAATCTCGGCCCCTCCGCTTATTAGCTATATGACTTGGTGAAGTTGTTAAACTCCTCTGAGCCTCAGTATCCTCATCTGAGAAGAGCCTCATTGAGGTTTTTATTGTTGTTATCTCAAGAAGTGAAGGTAACAATCTAAAAAGTACTTGGATAATTCCTTCTTAATGTTAACTATTATTCACATAACGTTTTTGACATGGCAGATGGAGGAACCATGACAACCTTCAACTGCAGTGTCCTCTGTTGAGAACTGTTCTGATTTAGATCTGGATCGTCCCTCAAAAGCCTCATGTATTTGAATGTTGTGAAATCACTATGGAACCATGTGCTGTTAGGATGTGGGGCCTGCCGGGGAAGGGTGGATTACAGGTGTATGGTGGATTAGGAGCAGTAGCATGTAGTAGATTATGGGTATGTGACACATTATTGAGTGTGTGACCTGAAAGGGGCAGAACACTGAGGCTTGACCCAAAAGAGGGAGATCACTGGGACATGACCTGGAAGGATATATGCTAACTCTGCACTTCCTCCCCTCTTTGGCTTCTTGGCTGCTCTACTAGGAACAGCTCTCCAGCTAGGCCTCCACCATGTGCATCCACCATTGCTGACTGCACATGAAGGGATGAGGTCTTGTGAAACCGAACTAAAATAAATTGTCCCTCCTCTAAGCTGTATGTGCTGACATTCTGTCACAGCAATGAAAAAATAACTTAGACAAAGATCTATGGAAGAGATTTCCCCAGGCTATAGTATTACAGATAAGTGGACTTTTTCCTAAGAAATAAAGCCAAAACAAAATCTCAGGAATCACTTAGCTAATGCCTCATTTTCTTTGTATTGGGTGGTAGGAAGCCCAACACCAAATTTGAGGCCTTTAGGCATGTAGTTTAAAAGATTCTCACATGTAGGTATTATTTCACTTACCCCTATACTAGCCCTACTGTTGGGTAAGACTATACATAAAACAAGGAAGGAACCGTGGCAGTAGAATTGGGGGAATTAGAGAAACCATAGCTTCCATAGGGTGGGGAAAGTGTAATAAAGGTAGGAACTTCTGGTGTGCAGCCAGTATGCACCAGTCCAGCTTTGTTGATTATCAGGCCCTGAAATTTTGCCACTGTCATTGCAAAATATCATTGTGTCCAGTCCCCAGTGACTCCTCCATCCCCATTGTTCCAGCCCCTCCTGGACACACACTCCCCACAATGTGCTGAGGAGTGGGTTCTTCTGAGAGTGAAGTGATGATTACAAAAAGGGATATGTCTATTTGGGGAATAGAAAGAGGAACCTCTGCAGGAAGAGAGGAATGGGTGAGGATAAGCTCTCAGTGATGGCTTCGGGGGTTATTAACAGTCAGTCAGTAATCTTGTATATTTTTGTCCTATGCTCAGTACAAAGAAAATCCTCTACTTTGGAAATTGACCTAGTATCCCTCAAAAGTCTTACTCTCTGGGATGAAAGAGGTTATGAACACTATGGTTAGTTAGTCCAAAGAGATGGTTTCTCAAAGTTGGAAGAATAGCTCAACAGTTCAAGCACATGCCCAGCAAGCTCAAGACCCTGAGTTTAATTCCCCAGCACCACATAATCTGGGTGTGGTGGCACATGCCTATAATCCCAGCACTTGGGAGGCTGAAGCAGGAGGACTGCTATGAGTTCAAGGATAGTCTGGGCTACACAGTGAGTTTAGGACCAGCCTGGACTATAGAGAGAGACTCTGTCTCAAAAAAAAAAAAAAGTGTTTCTCAGGAAACTTGATTTCTACCAAGTTTAAATTCTCTCCTTTGGACTTTTCTCCTTTTTTCCCCAAAGAAGACAAGTAAGTTGGGGGTGGGGGGAGATAATGTGTTGGATGACAGGAATGTGATGGAGAGGGTGCCAGGAATATGAGGGATCGTATCCTGCTCTTTGACTTTGCTGTGCTGTTTAAGGATGAAGGCTCTGTTGGCTTCAGTGTCACATAGTCAGTTCACCAGAACAGCCCAGTTAACTCAGCATCATGTTGTCAGTGGCTGTTGGGGACATACTAGAGGTCTTGAAGTCCAGCCTTTGTCCTGTTCTTTTTCTGGCTTATGTGATCATCAGTGTAGCCCTTGGCCACAGGCTATTTTTGTCCTGCTATTGGTGATCCACCAGAGCAAGCTTCCCAGATAGTCTTTGCTACTTTTCTATCATACTAGGAGATGCAGGCCTTCTGGATGCTTGCCATAGTGAGTGACCTGCCTTTCAGAGTCACTCAGCAATATAATCCAGACTGGCTCTCTGCCTGGTGTT
The DNA here is from genome assembly GCA_004027205.1 of Ctenodactylus gundi. NCBI lineage: Eukaryota > Metazoa > Chordata > Mammalia > Rodentia > Ctenodactylidae > Ctenodactylus > Ctenodactylus gundi. The sequence goes on along the minus strand of PVKB01000067.1, from coordinate 955,742 downwards.
GGCCTCCCAAGGCAGTTCCAGGACACATTGCTGGGAGGTTTTCTTTCAAGAAGCCACGTGAGATGTGGGGCAAGTGCCAGCCTGAGGCTAAGCTTCTCATCTGCTCATCTAACACAGCTCCCTCTCCTGGACTCCAGAATGCTCCTGGCTGTCCTGGATCTAGAGGCTGGCACTGTCATCTTGACTTGCTGCTGCAACTCCCTTCTGTGCATCTGTGATGAGACCTCTGGTATGACTCCTGGTATCGAAGCTAAACAGCTAAGGAAAGGAAACATGAGGCTCCACGTCAGTCTACCCCAGCTTCTTTCATAACTGGAATTTTCACCTTCTCCTTCCTGAGACAATAACTTTGTGGCTTTGTCTCTGAGCCTCCTAAAGAAGTAGTTCTCTCTCTCTCTCTCTCTCTCTCTCTCTCTCTCTCTCTCTCTCTCTGTGTCTCTCTCTCTCTGTCTCTCTCTCTCTCTCTCTCCTCTCACATGTGTGTGTATGTGTGTGTATACTACTGAGAACTGGATCCTTAGGTACTCTACTACTGACCTGCAACCTTAGCCGCTTTTTAATTTTTTATTTTAATGCAGGGTCACAGTAAGTGGCCCATGCTGGCCTAAAATTTACAGTGTTCCTGCCTCATTCTCCCCAGGAGCCAGAACTATAGGCATATGCCACCACAGCCAAATTTTCACGTCTTTATATCATCTCCTTCCATTGAAAAAATATTAAGCTGCTTTCAAATGTTGTTCGCTACTGAAACTCTTACCCACTGTGTTAGTTTGGGTTCTTTCAAAAGACAAGATTTACAGATTTTGTCACAAAAAGGTCTATTAGGAAGGCTTACAAATCCAAGGATAGAGATGGTCCAAGATGGCTGCTCAGCTGTGAAGTAGATCGCCCGTCTGGGACTGTGGAACAGTGGATGAGGTGAGATTCTGCTGCAGATCTTGGGTGAAGACTGAAGCCTGAAGATTGTCGACTGAAGAGCGGCAACGGGCAGACAGGCACAAGTCAAGACTCGAGAGAATCTGCGTTGATGATCTGCGATATATAGCAAGTCATTGTCTGTAGACAACTGCAAAGGCGAGAGCTTTCCCAGAGGAATAAGCTGTAACAATCTTCCCTCTTCCTTCCTTTTATACCCTTGGAGTGCCAGTTGGCCCTCCTACATCTGGGTGGGTGCTCTTCTGTCATTGGCCAGCCCACAAATCACTCACACTCTAATCCAGACCAGTTCTTGATCCCCAGTCTAGGGTGGTTGACAAATCATAATCCTAAAGGAGGTGTGGTTCCTAATTTCCTCAAGTTGACATAATTCCTTCAATGGACACACGCGCTTAAGATCAGTGACTTCTCTAAATGTGGTAGCGAGACACTGAAAAGAAAAGATTACTTTAGAACATTTATACCATTATTTGTTTTCATGCTGACACATTTCATACCCAATAGTTACATAAAATTATTTTTCCTATACTACTGAGTACTTTTTTTCTAGAAGTACATTTTTTTTCATAGAATTTATCCTAAGAATATATATATATATATATATATATATGTTTGGAATATATATATATATATATATATATATATATATATATATATATATGTTTGATGTCGGGGGTTATGGGTTGGATCTGGAATGTACCCCCAAAGCCTCATGTATTTGGGTGTCATGGAGTAGCTATGGGACCAAGAGGTGTCAGGAGGCAGGTCCTGGTCAGAAGGGATGGAACAGTGGGGCTTGACCCGATCCACAAGAGATGGATCACTGGGGCGGATCACTGGGACATAACCTGGGAAGATACATACTAGCTCTGCCCTTCTTGCTCACTGGGCTTCCTGTCTGCCATCGCATGAAGAGCTTTTCCTCCTTCTGGGCCTCTGCCATGTGCTTCCACCATTGTCAGCTGCCCCTTCATGCACTGAGACCTTCTGAAACTGTGAGCTACAATAAAAATTTCTTCCCTTTAGTTGTGGATATTGGGTATTGTGTCCCAACAATGAAAAAGTAACTAAGTCATTGGGAGCAAAATTTAGGGTGTTTGCACTGAGCTACCTCTCCAGCCCTGTTTTGAGACAGGGGCTTGTTAAGTTGTAAAGGCTGGGCCCAAACTCACTGTCTTCCTGCCGTGGCCTCTCCAAGTACTCAGATTAAAGGCATGTGCCACTGCGTCCTGCTCTCTCTTTACATAGAAACTTTTTTCTGTGTTAATCAAAGACTTCCAAAGAAAGAACAGGAAGCATTCTTTTTTCATTTGTACTTCTTTTTCTTTGCCCTGTGATCATTGTAGATGGCAATCATTTCATGATGTAAAGAAACAGGAAAAATCAAAATCTCTGGCTCAATGAGATTATGATTCATTTTTAAAATATGGTAGCATTAAATAATTAAAATTGTTATATGCTGTTTTAAAATGCTTCTAACAATCAACAGAAGACTGGGTTTGGTATAAACCTTGTATGAATCAGAGTGTGCTTATAGGAATAATTGGCTTAGAAACAATTAACATACTTTATGTCAGTACATACACAGTGATAGGAATGAACTCTATTATTGTTACATTAGCACTTCCACCGAGTCAACGCATGATGGTTGTCTCCTGCTCATACATTGTACAAGTGAATAACAATTTGGAAATGCTAAGGTAAGAAAATCAATATGGAGGTCTTCAGTATTTTCCATAACCTCTTTACTTTTAAAGAGTTTAATTTTCCTTAATATTCTCTTTAAAATAAATGATCACTAAGTTTTATAAAGACGTCAACTAGTAACAATAAAAATGTGCTCAAAAATTATTTTTATAGAGCAAAGAGATTTCAAAATATCATTTATAAATAGTTTGAATAATACTTTTAATGTCCATAAAATGCTGCATACTATGAAAGCTATATGCTAAAGACATGTTTCTTTTAGTTTATTTATTTATTTTTCTTGCTTCTAGTTTATAAGCTATGCTTTTCTTTCTGGCAAAGGCCCCTTATTTATACCACGTGATGCTGCTTTTTTTTCCTCTTTATCTAACCCTATAAAATAATTGACAGGGTATATAACATAAAGTTGACTAGGCTATAGGAAGAAATGAAATTTCATTCTCAGACAAATTAATTTGAAAACGTCGTTAAAACAGTTGCACTTGTATACTATCTGTAGGTGATATTTTCTTTGGCACTGAGACCATAGCATTAAAAAAATAAAAATAAAAAAAACCCTCCAGAGAATTTGAATTAAGGCTTCTGGAATTAAGTCCATTTTTCTGATATGGTCTTCATTGTAATAGGATTTGTTTCCAAAAAATAAATTGCATTTCTCTAAATGATAAAAACATTTCTGACAAAAGATGATTATTAAAAATGAGAACTGCATTTGCCATGCTCCAAGGCTCTACAGAATGTTGAGCTCTTTTGCTGAGTGTCATTATGATTTATGAGTTACATATTTTTACTGCCATTAGAACGCTTGCAAAATTAAGCTGTAATTACCTCAGTTGACTGCTATTAGCTGAAGCTCCAGGATCCAGAGCCAAAAATATATCCTTGTAATGATAGACTTCAACAGTTGTACAAAGCAGACTTATAAAGAGTGCTTTCTGGAAACTAAATATTACTTGCTATGACAAAGGGCTGGCCTAACATTAATAGTTATCTAGCCTAGACTAGTTAATCAGACAGATTTCTTTTTAACAACAATATGACAATGTTTATAGAGGTATCACAATGACACTAATGATAATATTTTTTCCTAAGGTCTTTTTTTCATAAAGGGCCTCTGCAGTTTTATAAATATTATAACATTCATACTCAAAACACACAGGGTTTTTTTAGATGATGGTAATACCGTTTGATCAAATCCTACAAAAGTGCAATTATTACATTTCCGTGGTAGATCAGGAGTGAATCCCAGCGTAGTCCCATGAATCCTCAGTTCTATAGCTTGGTGCTCTGAGACAGCTCTGGGTTTGTTCTGCACCTGATTTCAAAGCAACATCAGATGCCAGTGTTGTATGACTAAATAATGAAACACAAATGCCACATGGCGCAAAATTATGTGGCAAAATAACAAAATTTTCCATCTCAACAATTTTTGTAAATTACTATTTTTTTGAGACAAGGTCTCGCTCTGTAACCCAGGCTGATCATGAACTCCCTATGGAGCCCTCGCTGGCCTTGGACTCAGGGCAATCCTCCTGTCTCAGCCTCCCTCCCGAGTGCTGGGATTACAGGCATGCACCACCACACCCATTTTATGCGGTGCTGGAGAATCAAATTTGGGTACTTAGTGCTTGACTTAGCACCTGCTAGGCAAGTGCTTTAACTGCTGAGCCATTCCTCCAGCCTCCATTTCAACAATTTTTAAGTGGACAGTTTAGTAGTAAGTACGCTCACACTATTGTGCAACAGATACCCAGAACATCTTTTATTTTGCAAAATCAAAAATGCCACACCCATTCAGCTACTGCCCATTTCTCCCTTCCCACCAGCCCCACCCCCCACTTCTCTACTTTTTATCTTTATGAATTTGCTACTCTAGGGACTACGTATAAATGCTAGGATCGTACAATGTTTTACCTTTTGTAACAGACTGATTTCACTTAGCATAATGTCCTCAAGGCCGGAGTGCCTGGGAGAGATTTTTGTTGTGGTTTTACTTTTTCCTTTTTAAGGCTGAATTCCATTGTGTGAGTTCATCTCACCAGGAAGCTCATTTACAAGTGGTTTGTGTAGGTGGTTAATGGGTGTTCTCAGCTTGTTGTGTACCATCTTCAGTAAATGGATGGATAAGCGTGGACTAGTGGGCGCCTTCGTCCTGCAGATAAACCAGGCAGTAATACATCTGATCCTAATTGCCAATCGGAGATGCTTTCCATTCTTCAAATCTCAGAAAAATGATCATTATTTCCTCAGCCTTTTCTTGTGCATGTATATCCTGACATATTACACAACTGACAGGGTAGAGGTCATAGCTGCCCTGAGGCCTTCTTACTGATTATCAAATGCAGGATTGAAAAAACACCCATGCTCAGGGCAGAGCTCAGCGATTAGAGCCCTTGACTAAAAAGTGCAAGCTTCTGGGTTTGATCCCCCAAACAGCTGGGCATGGTGTCACATGTCTATAATCCCAGCACTTGGGAGGCTGAGGCAGGACGATTTCTGGGAGTTTGAGGCCAACCTGGGCTACAGAGTGAGTTTATGACCAGCCTAGACAACAGAGCAAGACCCCATCTGAAAGAAGAAAGAAAGAAAGAAAGAAGGAAAAGGAAGGAGGAGAAGACAATGATGTTCAGCTTTGATAGGGGAAAATATTTTGACTTTCTGTTCAGTTGTTTGCCTTCTTTATGTTTGTATCTCTGCATGCTAAATGCTTAATTAATAAAATTGAAGGCAATCAATTATAAGTTGAAAATCACAAGTTAATAAATTGGGAGCCTTGTATAAAAGTACACTGTACTAAATACACATTTTATTGTTTCCTCTGTAATCATGCCAATAATTATTTGGTAATGGAATAATATCTGATATAAAAACTTTAGATGGCGCTGGTGGTACAGGTTGTTGTTGTTTTTGAGACAGAATCTCACTCTGCAGCCCAGGCTGGTCCTGAACTCACTATGGAGCCCAGGCTGTCCCTGGTGTGCACTACCGTGCCCAGCTTGTTTGGTGCTAGGGAATCAAACTCGGGTCCTTAGCACTTTACTTAGCCCTGGCTAGGCAAGCGCTTTAACTGCTGAGCCATTCCTCTGGCCGTGGTGCAGGTTTTTAATCCCTGCACTCTGTCGGGGCTGAGGCAGGAGGATTGCAAGTTAGAGCCCAGACTGGACAATTTAGTGACTAGCAAGACCCTGTCTAAACTAACTTCCCAGTACCTCCAACAAGCTGGTGTGAATCCCTGAATTACGTCATCAGCAGCACAACACAAACCAAATCTGACTACTGAATACTGTACTCCTGCTTCAGATGCATTGCTGAAGGAGCTAGTATATTTGGATGATGAAACTGGAAAAGAATAAAACACATTGGCTGGCACTGGAGTGCTGTTTGAGCAGGTCAACTGCTGTCTGGTAATGTCTAATTCTAGTGCACCACACTGACCGAAAGAACTGAGACAAGGATGGACAGTGCTGAGTAAACTGATAGCAGAGAACCAGTTAGCTTATGACAAGATTGTCACTGAGGCCAGCTCTTCCTTGTGAGATGCTCCTCTGCCTGGGAAATAGATGTAAAGGTGCAGAAGGTTGAATACAAAGGAATCTGTCTATCAGTAATCTGAAGAGAAGTATTATCAGCTATCGTGGTGCCACCAGCAGTAGCAAATCAATTTTCAATGTCTAAATGAATGGCAGAATTCAAGAAGATTAGCATTTGTCCTGAACATGTTAGAAGAATCTCTGTTCAAAAGGACATGGTCTGAAAAGATCTGAGAAAGGTTAGTCTGAAGATGCTGTCTACTTGATGGCTTGGATATACTATACCCAATTGGAATCGACTGAAAGGCATATAGGCATAAGGAATTGACTGAGGGACCAGGAGGGGAGTAATGGTGTTGTCAGCAGTGTTCCCTGCCTGGTGTCCTTATGTCCTTCTAACTCACCATGTTCACAAATGTACGTAGACTAACTGCTAAGCACTACAGTGAGTTTGGAGATGCAAAAAAGACTTTGCTTTATCTAGTATGACTGTATATTCAATTTTTCACATTGTTTTTTTGCTGACTCATATGAATAAGCTTTCAATGGATGTTGCTAGAACTTTATTTGAATGTGGTGCCAGACCACTATGTATGATGATGTTATGAACAGGTAAAGGTGTTTGAAATTTTGTACTGATAGATGGACTGCTCTAAGGCTGTGCTACTGGACTGGAGTTGTCATTACCAAATAGTTGCCATAAGAAGTCTGCTTGTGAGCTGAAATTCCCCCAGTTACATTTGTTGGAACTTGCTATTCACTGTACTCTAATGTGATTAAATATAGATCTATATTATTATAGTTGTCATAAAAGGCCGATATAGCACAATCTATATGCTACATTTTGAGTGTTTTCCTCAAAAGTTCGTAGGTTGGAAATTTAATTCCTCAGTGTGGCAGTGTTTGGAGGTGGGGCTTAATAGGAGGCATGTGGGTAATGAGGGTGAGGCCCTTAGGTGTGGATTGATGTCTTTCTTTTGTGAGTGGGTTTTTCCTGTCATGGAACTGTCTTAGCATGCAAGTGGATAGGTTGTTATGAAGCAAGGATGCCCTTGTGTTTTGTTTGTTCTGGCTGAACATGTTTGTCCTTCCTTTTCCTGCCATGAGTGGAAAGAGAATGAAACCCTCACTAGAAGCTAAGTAGAGACCAATACCATCTGTGACTTCCTGGAGTCCAGGAAAATGAGCCAAAATAAGCTTCTTTGCTTCATTAACCATTTTCACATATTCTGTTATAGCAACAGAAAACAGATGTAAACATTGGTTTGACCAGAAACATGACCCTGACAAGTAATAAGCAGATGCTAGAACATTGATTTCCATATGTTACCATTTGATATATCCATTGTATTGCTTGCAAATGGTGCTTCAAAAGGCATATGAGGGACCATTTGTATTTGTCACTTTTATGTCATTACAAGTAAATACCCAACACAGATTACTTATGAAGTAAAAAGCTATTTATTTTGGCTAAAAGTTGTGGAGTTTCAAAGCCAAGATTTAGCAGCCCCATTGGGTTAGGCCTCTGATGATAATGTCACACCATGGCAATAGTGTGTGTCAGAGTTAAGTGGTCACACCATAAGCCAGGCAGGAGAAAGATGGGTATATTCCCATAATTTGTTTTGAGGGCTCACCTCCAGTGACCTAAGGACCTTGACTAGGTCCCATCCCTCTTCCACCTTCTAATACTGCCACTCTGGTGATTAAGTTTAAATGTGGGCCTTCGGGAAACATTCATCCCAGTGCAGTGTCAGACCTAAGTAATTAGAATATTGAAAAGTTTAAGTGAAGGATGCTGGTGAATAAGGATAAAACTGAGCTTAGGAAAATGTTTGAATTTATACTGGTACTAAAATACACTCCTTTAGGCAATGTTCAGCTATATTTCCTTCTTGCAAGAATGTCAGAGACTGAGATCAAAAAGAGAAGATTCAAATTTATCTTCAGAAAACAGAAATCTACTTGAAAGTAACAGTTTGTTATTGGGCTTTGTTTTAGTTACTTTTTCATTGCTGTGACTCAGTACCTGACAACCGCAGCTCAGAGGAAAGGTTTATTGTATCTTACAGTTTCAGAAGGTCTCCTTCTGTTCATGGGTGGTGGCTGGAAAATGGTAGAATCACATGGTGGGGCCACAGCTAGAGCCAGATCCAGAGCCTGCACTCTGGATCCTCACAGCAGCATGGCAGAACTGAGACCAGTCTGGGTGGAAGGGTCGAACCAACACACACCCCTCCAGGTCAACCCCAAGCATCAGCACCGTCCAGCTAGGTCCTGCCTCCAACACTGCACAGTATTTATAGGTACATGAGGCTTCTGGGGGACACTCCAGATCCAAACCATAACAGGCTTTTTCCCAGGTGGGAACTTTCATCCTAGACAGATGACACAGGTCAGCATTACTAAAGTTGACAAAGTTGGATTTGAATTAGCTGAAAAATAGCTGCTACTAGTTAGTCATCATTGCTAGGTTTATTACCATGTCCATGTAGAAAATAGTTCAATGTTTCAGAATCTCTAAGAACAAAGAAACATGCCTCATCATCTTCATCTATGAAAACATTTTCAGTGCCTTTCATTCCTTTGATCGATCTGATTTCCATCTTGCATTTTCCTTGGTTTGAAGGAATTCCTTTAATATTGCTTATAACGTAGGTCTGTGGTTAATGAAGTCCTTCAGCGTTTATCTCTATTTTTCCTAATTGTTAAAAGATATTTTCATTGGGTACAGAAGTCTAAATTGACAGTTTTGTTGTTGTTTTCACACTTTTAAGATATCCTTCCACTGTTTCTTGCTTGCATTGTTTCTATTGTGAAGACTGCTTTTATACTTGTGTCTTTTATTCTTCTGGCCACATTTTTAAAAATTTACCGTAAGTGTGAAGTGACTTGATTTTGAAGTAACTTAGTTTAGTTTCTTTCATGCTTCTTTATTTGGGGTTCATTGAGCTTTTAGGTTCTGTGAGTTTGTAGTTTTTCTCAGTTTTGGAAAACTTTAAGTCATTTCTCCTTCAAATGCTTTTTTATTCTTTTCTTTTACTTAAGGAACCCAATTACATAAGTATTAGGATAGTTGAAGTTTCACAACCTTCTGATGTTTGGCTCTTTCTTTTTACCTATCTTCTTTCCTTCTTTCCTTTTTTCTTTCTGTCCTTCCTTCCTTTTATTTCCTGTAGTAGTGGGGATTGAACCTAGAGCCTTTTCCCTAAGCTGCAACCCCAGCCTCCTATTTTTTAATTTGGATTTTGAGACAGGCTCCGCTAAGTCACTAACTTATCCAGGCTAGTCTTGAACTTGCAAGCCTCTAGCCTCAATATCTCAGAGTGCCAGAATTACAGGCCTGTGCCACTGAATCTGGCTTGCTCTTTAAAAAAATAAAAATTAAAAAAGTTCCTTTTCCTTTCCCTTGTACTGTGTTATACACTTAACATTTCATCTCTATCTTAAACATAGTGCCAAATATGCAAAATATAACATCACTTATATCTATGTGATGTGAAGAAATCCTTCAAGCTACAGTGTACAGCTCTATGTATGAGATGGAGCAGGACAGTCTAGAAGAGAAAAAAATGTGTTCTGGGATCAGAGTATACGGTTCACATCGTATTCCCTTACTAACTCTGTAATCTTATTTGACCTTTTTCTGTTTAGCTATTTTACCTGTCTCTCAGAGTTGAATCTTCCTTTCTCTGATGGAAATCTAAGCTAACGAGGTCATGAACTTAGTAGAGGCAGAGCTAGGCTTGGAGCCCAAGGCCATTTGACTTGAAATTTAACACCAGAGGGCCTCACTGGTAGTGCTTTCTCAAATACGTTAGAAATTTATCATGAGTTTTGGTTAATGAGTTGCTTAGGTCTTTAAGGGATGGTTCCTGGAATAGAAGACATTCTGAAATGTGTGGACTGTCCCTCTCAACAAAGTTTTATTGCCTCAAACACAATTTTGAAATATTTTGAAATATTGGGAATTCATGAAGAGTTTATAACAGAGCTCATGAGCAAAGCTTAGAACAGAGCTCTACATGAAATGCAAACCCTTCTTTTGTGTGGTTTTGGTATACGTGGAAATGTCCAGGTATTCAACTTTGATGAAGTTCAGAGAAAACTGCTTTCTGCTGTTCCAAAATTTATTGAGTTATTCACCATTCCAAAAAAAAATCACAACATAAAGAACAATGCCTCTGATGCTATTTGAGTTATTATATAACTCTATTTTTTCTAAAATCTCAAAATATACCACTAGATGCAATATACAAATTGATATTAATTCAAAATGTGAAAATTTAAAAAAATTTAAAAGTTCCATTGAATGTAAATAACAACACATTTTAGGGTCTAGGAGCTTCTCAGTGGTTAAAGAATTTTCTTAGCAAGCACAAAGCCTTGCGTTTGATCTCCCAGTTCCACATAAAAATTAACCAGTCGTGATGAGGCATGCCTGTAATCTCAGAACGCAGAAGGCTGAGGCAGGAGGATTGCCATGACTTCTAGCACAGCCTGGGCTACAGAGTAAGTTCAGAACTATCCTGGACTAGAGAGTGGTACCTTATCTCAGAAAAGCCACCCCCCGCAACAAAAAACCTCCAATATATTAAATACAATGTAAATATATTAAAATATAATAAGTTAATACAGCAAATAAAACAACAAAACAAACACAAGGCTTAAATAAAGGATTTCAATATAAGTGGGTATGAGTGGCTGACTTTTCAGACATCTTTCATTTTAGTTGTAACTGAAGTATTTGTATATGAAAATGCATTGACTTGCCTTGCATGTGCAAAGCCCTGGGTTTAATCTCTAGAACTGCAAAAATTTAAAAAGGTTATGACTTTTGAAAAATTAATTTCCTAAACTGGACATGGTAGTACATACTTATAATCCCAGCACTCTGGGAGGATGAGGCAGGAGGACTGCAAGTTTGAGCCTAGCCTGGACAGCTTAATGATGTAGTGAGACCCTGTCTCAATATGAAAATTAAAAAAGACCTAGGGATGTAGCTCAGCAGGAAGGCCCCAAGTTAAATCCCCAGTACCACAAAAAAGAGGTTATTTCATATAGTTCAGACATTATATTGATTTTTATAACTATTTTTAAATTTTTAATATTTTATGTATGATTTGCAGGGCTAGAGACAGAACACAGAGCTTTGTGCATGCAAGATAAAAGCTCTACCACTGAGTTTTATCTCCAGAGCAAATACTTTTTTAACAAAAGTATTAGGCTTACAGAAAAATTATAAAAAGATACAGAGATTCCCTATAAATCCCCCACCTCCATGCATTCATAGCCTCCTCCCTTTACCAATAACTCCATCCAGACTAGGACATTTGTGACAACTGGTAAGTCTACACAGATATGTCATTGACTGTCATCCACAGTTTACATTAGGGTTCAATCTTGATGTCCCTTCTAAGGGTTTGGACAAATGTATGATAATGACTGACACGTATCTACCATAATAGTATCATTCCCCCGACTTTCTTGGAAGTATATAAGCAGGTTACATTTTTCAATGACTTCTGCTTCAGGGTATTAAGGGAGTGCTGCAAAGTGTTTGTTACGATTCGATCTCACTTGGGTGAGAGCCAAAGCTGGAGTACCCAATCCAACCTAAAACTGCCACAGTGTTTTTATCTTTGCTTCAGCCCCTGCTTCATTGCAGTGGCATTTTTGTTTATCTTCTCGTCTTTCCTGAGAATGTTTGTGCCCAGACGGCAGTCTGTCCTCCTGGCTCTCCAAGCACCAAGCCTGGGGTTCCAGGCACACTGAAGGCACACCACACCGTGAATGATGAAATAAATTCTGTAATAATGGTGATTTCAAAGTGCAATGAACTGTCTGGCAAGGAAAAGAAAAACTTGCTTTACGTGTAATTTATAAGGTAATTTTAAAGGTAGCCACAAGGAGCCAGGTGTGGTGGCATATGCTTGGATTTCCCAGCTACTCAGAAGGCCGAGGACGGAGAATCGCTCAAGCAAAGAATTTTATGAACAGTCAGGAAAGCATTGCAAGACCTAGTTAAAAAAGAAAAAGCAGATCATCCTAGTGACAACCATGTGGAAAGAATAATAATAAAATAAATCATATTTTACATTTAATCTTGGGAGATAGGATTGAGACTCCAGAGAATCAGCCTAAATCTTCATGCCTCCTGTCCTCTTCCACCTCTGTCAGAATTGTGTTCAGAACGGAGGTTTTAAAACTTATCCCCTAAAGGAAGTTTCTAAATACTTTGTGGGCTTTGAAGCAAGGTTTAGGAAACATGAGAGAGGAGATGTGGCAAAGCATAACTCGGAAGTGTTAAAGGAAAAACAGCCAGGTGCTTATTATCTGGCAAACACAGCAGCAGTCTTCCCTTGTCCTGTCTCTTTAGCACTTAAACTCATTAGTCACCTTTTTGCACAAGTATTCTTTTCTTTTCTCTTTTCTTTTCTTTTCTTTTCTTCCCTCCCCCACTGCCACCCTCACCATAGATCTTCAGCCAAAAAAAGTAGCAGAGTCCCTCCCAAAAAAATTGTCTCCAGCTTTTAATAAAACAAAATCTCCTATGATGTAACAGGAACAAACCCTCATTGAAGTTGTGTGCTTGTGCCACACCCTGTGGCCATAAACTCAGGCTCTCTCAGTTGGAAAAAGAAACATGCTTCAGATGGAAAAACAAGTTGCAGCCGGTCATTCTGATGATTAACTAAACAGTGTGACTTCGTTCAGTTCCCCTAGAGAAGATTATGGATAGGCCCCCAGCCTCAGGAGCCAAAAACCAGTCTGTCAGGAAGAAAATTCAATTGACAATACAAGCAACTACTAGTATATCAATTCATTTTCTGGGATGAATTATGAACTCTTTAGATATAACAGAAGATATATTTCTTTTTTGTTTTTAGAATTAGTGAACCAATTTTTTGTATCACTAGCTCTTCCAACTTTCTCTTCACCTGCTGTTGCCCCCTGTAAAGATGCAGAAAGAGATACAGAAGGAAGGTACTATGTTTTTCATGCAAAAATCACATTTCTGCTTCAGAAACCATGGCAACGACCTTTCTACCAGACAGCTGCAGCTAGAGTTTCACTCTTGTTACTCACTAAGGACAAGTCTGCCCTATTTGAGGGCCTCCATCAGTGACAGTGCTTCTGACTCTCCTTCTAGCCATGCTCTTGAGACACAGCTCTAATACTGGGGATGCCTTGCTTGATTTCACGACATTGATGACCTAGCCATACTATATTGAACTGTTGAAAGTGAGTAGAGGGCAATTATAAAATGCAGTAATTGGAAACTATATCTCTGTCTTACAAAATGCCAAAGAAATTCAGCAAATTTACTTTAGCCTTCGGGAGAAACATGTCAGCATGTTTTCCACAGAACAACGCTAACTTTAGATGTCGGACTGCCGCAAAGTAGGTGTTTTATTTGGAAAACAAAGACAGAAGGCTAGAAGCTTCCACTGACAGGAAGGGGTCCCAAAATGGGTTGCCCATTAATCTATGTCTTAACAGAGAAAGGTCTTTGTCTCTGTAGGTAGATAGTTAAGGCCAATGGAGTTATCTTTGCTCTTTCAACAGAACAAAAGAAAGCATAACAGAGTTAATGCTAGGTAGCAATAATAATAGCCAGTACTTATAGGCGTTTAGTCTGTACTGAGCCCTCTGCCGTGTACTTCTTGGACCCTACCTCATGCGTTCATCACAATAGCCGATTACTTTCATTTTACACATGTAGAAGATGAGGCAAAGGTACATGAGGTGTGATCAACAAAGACAATGAATGTTTAAAATTTTTAAAGTTATTACAGTTAAAGACACATTACCATTAATTCTTCTCAAAATACTCCCCCTCTCTTGGAACACACATATCCAATTATTCTTGTCATTTTCTGAAGCAGTTCTAGATGTTGTCTTTGGGAATACCTTTAGCTCAGATAGCTGCCTTGAAATACAGAATCAGTTCAAAACATTCACCATCTTCATGGCCATTTTGCCTTGGGGGAAGACAAGAGGTTGAAAAATGCAAGTGATAAGGTGGATGAAGATGCACCATGATGTTTTTATGAGCCTGCCTTTCTGTTGAAAGTAGTAGCATTCTCTGTATTTTTGATCACATGTATAAAGATATTCACAAAAGAGGACTTCTAGAACTGCTTTAGAAAATGGCAAAAGAAGTAGGATATGTGTGCTCAAAATGAGGGGTAGTATTTTGAGAGGGATTAATGGCAATGTGTCTTATACACTAATAAATTTTTAAAATTAAAATATTTACCATATGCTTTGATCACACTTAGGAGTTCGTCTTGAATAGTAAGAGACTAAACTGGGATTGGAATCCTTGTCTGTCTGGCTTCACTAACTTCTTACACTCACATATCACCTTGGGTTGGTGCCAAGCAGATTGAAACAGAGCTTATTCCATTCCACTCTAACCTCCATGCTGCCAGCTCTGTGCTTTTGAAATTTTGAATTTTGACCTATTCTTAGCCCTTCTGTCCTTCATTCTATTTCCCCCAGGTTACTACTACTACTACTACTACTACTTCTTCTTCTTCTTCTTCTTCTTCTTCTTCTTCTTCTTCTTTTCTTTTTTTTCTTTTTTTTTTCTTTTTTTTTTGGTGATTGAGATCTCAGATGCAATCATTACTGTCGTCTGGTGACCTGGAGTTCACCTGTCCTCTCTTGGGAAACACAGATGAGTGTTAGGTTTCTCAAAGTTTTATGCTAAAAATGCTTGACATTCTTTAGTTAAGGGAATCTGACCCTGTAGCTGTCATCTCTGTAGTTTGAGTATTGAAAAACATTTCTGTAGTTTGAGTAGTGATTAAGAATGAGCCACGCTAGCTGGAAGCATCCTTTACATATGTGAAGGGGTAAGCCTTTCTGTTTGCATGCTTGTGCTTGTCACAGATTCTCAGCAGCTGGGAAGATGGATAGATAGAGATGATTCTCATAGACCAACAGCTGGTGGACACCTGGTTTGCATGTTAGCCATGGGAAGTTCTGAGTGTCATGACAGGGTACTAGGACTCCTCTTTGAGCAAGAGTCCCTCAGGTTCTTGGAAAAACAGGATAATAAATTTGGGGAATTGCAAACCTTTGGACCATCAAGATGAAGAATTTTGGATAAACATGTCATGAGGCCTACCTTCAACTAAAGGAGAGTTACTTTGAAAAGAAGAGTTACAACAAGTCTTGAAAGAAAAAAGAAAAATTGATCCCTTTTTAGGGGAAGATTTCAAGGGCAAGAGGGGAGAAATACTCTTATTATTTTCCCACCTCTCTATAGATATGGGAAATATATTCCAAGTAGTTTCTGAAAGAAATAGACTTCCTTTGGAAGGGACCCAAGGAACACAATAGCCATTCTAACTCTCAGTCACTGGTGGCTGGTCAAAAATACTGTGGGAAGAAAGAGGAGAAATGTTTCTACAGCTTGAAGGATTATGCAGTAAAAAGAAGAGAGGGCTGAGAACAAAATTACATTGACAGCACTAATAGCTATACACCAGGCCACGCAGAGCTGGAACAGGTTACATCAACCATAGCAGCATGAGGAAACATTGGGAGCAAGAGTAGGAGGATTATTTCGGAACTCACAGGTAAAGAAAGAGAGCTTGGAGACTTGTAACCCAGTGATAACTAGGAGTCCAAACTAGTGCAATTGTCTATAAGGACTTGGAGTCCAGTGTCATGGTTGAAATGTGCTCTCTTGCCCACTCATATGTTGAAGTCCTAACCCATAGCACCCTAGAATGTGACCTTATTTAGAGTGTTTATATAAATAGTCGAAGTTGAGTTTATTAGAGCAGGTTCTTGCCTAATATAATTGATATCCTTATAAAAAAGGGAAATCTGAGCTGTGTCTGGTGGTGCAGGGCTGTAATACCAGCACTTTGGAAGGCTGAGGCAGGAGGATGGCAAGTTCAGGCTCAGGCTGGGCAATTTAGCAACTTAACGTGACCCTCTTTCAAAATAAAATGATGATAGGCAGAGGATGTAGCTCAGTGCAAAGGTCCTAGGTTCAGTTCTCAGTACTGCAAATAAAGGGGAGGATTTGGAGACAGGCATGCATTCAGGGAGAAGATCACATAAAAATGAAGATCTTGGGGCCTGGAGGTGTATCTCAGCAGTTAAATCACGTACCCATCAGGTGCAAGACTCTGGGTTCAATTCCTCAGCATCATGTAAACTGGGTGTGATGGTGTGCACCTGTAATTCCAGAACTCAGGAGGCTAAGGCAGGAAGATTGCAGTGAGTTCAAGGCCAGGAGGGTCCATGTAGTGAGTTCAGGACCAGTCTGGACTACAGAATGAGATTTGTCTCAGAGAGACAGAGAGAGAGAGAGAGAGAGAGAGAGAGAGAGAGAGAGATCTTGATGATACATCTACATGCTTAGTAACACTAAAGTTTGCCAATGAACCACTATGACTAGTGAAATGTGGAAAGATTCTCCATCACAGCTCTAGGAAAGAATCAACCCTGTGATAACCTTGATCATGAACTTCAAAGCTTCAAAACAGAGAGGCCATGGGTTTCTGTTTTTTAAGCTACTCAGTTTGTGGTACTTCATTATGACAGCTCTAGACAACTAATATGCCCATTAAGATTCTTAGAGTCTGAAGTATTGCCATATTTAGCTATAGTATCAGAGAACCAAAAGGATGATTACTTTCATGTTCATCATGAAGTTACATCCCTTAAATGTTCTTACTGTCCAAGCTATGTTCTGCTTGGGATGTCTTCCTTACTGAATCCTATGAAACAGTACATACACAAATTTTTTTTCAATAAACAGAGATAACTACCATAAAATTTAAAAATATGACTTGTAAAATTAGATTAAAACTCAGTTGTTTCCTCTTATACGTATTTCAAAGATGGAACCCACTGACTCTTGTCTCTAGAACTACCACCCTGGTCTATCCTCCAGAAGTGAGGTAAGTGGGAAGGGCATTGCACCTTAGGAGGAGCCAGGAAACCAGGTACAGGGCGAGATTTAGTTTCTTTTACTATTGTTTGTGGTTCCAGTGTGAAATGTTTAGCTGAAAGCTTATGGGAGTTCCCTTTACAGAATGAAGATTGTACTTGAGGCAATACCAAGATCATCGTGCCTACTTTGCTTTCTTGACTTTTTTTTCCCAAAGGCGAGACTACAGCAGAGATCGTGGGTCCATTCCAACTAGTTTTGTTTCTGGAATCTGCCAGAGCATTTTCAAATTCTCATTACCAATGAACATATTCTCTGGAATGTGGTTAGGAGGATAGCAATTGAGTAAGCACCTTTAAAAAGCACCTTTATATTACTGATGATTCCAAACACACATTAAAGGAGACAGATGAGAACAATGAACCTGAATGTAGAAGTTATATTGCTACAGTAATCACAAATGCATGCCCACTCTTGTTGCACTTACCCATTCCACTTTTTGCCCCACACTAGATTACATAGAAGCAAATGGCAGCTAAGATATTATTTTCTCCACAATGTTTCAGTGGTTATCTCTAAGAGTGAAGGACATTAAAACAAAGATGTTATTATGAAGCCATGGCCACATGCAAAACTTTAACAATGTTTACAATGTCTTCCAAAAATCTCATGTACTGGAAGGTGATTGGATCATCAGGGTTAGCAGGATCAAGTGGATTAGCCCATCCTGATCTCCTGTGCTGTCAGTAGGTGGGGCCTGGTGGGAGGGAGGGTTCACTGTGGGCCTGACCTGGAAAGACATGTCTCCTTTGCTAGCTCTTCTCTTTGTACTCTACATCCTGGACCCGATGGGATCAACAGCTTTTCTGTACTTAAGCTCTTGGCCATACCCACCGCCATTGCCAGCTGTTCATGAACAAACTGAAACCTCTGAGAGCTAAAATCAACATTTCTTCCGCTAAGCTCCGGTGCTGAGTGTTCCCCACGATAAGAAAACAACATCATAGTGTCTAGTCCAGTGTTCAGGTTGCTCTCATAATTTTTTTAAAAGTTGGTTTGTTTGAATGAGAATCCCAAAAGATCTGAAGGTTGAGCTTGGTTTATGTGTCATGAGTTTCTTTTTTTTCAGGTTGTGAAGAGAACACTTTATTAGGAAAATTACAGAAGAGAGAAAGGAAAATAGAAGGGGAAAGAAAGAGGGTAAAGCTTCTGCTAGTCTGAAGGGGGACCCAGAAATGTGGGGTGCCCCTGAGTTTCTTTTAAGTTATAGTTCTTCCTCCCTCTTCTTTTTCTTTGAAATATATTTGAAAGGACAGATCACCTCTCCCGCAAGTCTCCCACAGCCTAATTTTGCTTATTGTTTTCTCATAGTGTTGATAACATACCTCCACAGGCCTGCATTTTCCAAAACCTGATTACCATATTTAGGTGCTTGGTCTGATTAAGGTTTAGGTTTTGGGCAAGATGCTTCATAGGAGGTGCTGGACATTCCATCAGAAGACTTGCCATCTTTAGTGATTGCTCTTCTGGTGCTGCTGGTGGTTGACAGCCATAGCTGAAATTTTACTGCATCTGAGATTCGTCAAATAATAGTCTACTTCTGTTACTTTGTGAGTATGCATCTGTGTGTAAGTAAAGAAAATTTTCTCTCATCCAGTTTGGTGTCTGTCTTCACTTGTTTTCTGCTGCAAACACAAAATATCTCAGACTGGCTAATTTATAAAGAAAATATTTTTATTGTTTATAGTTCTGGAGACTGAGAAGCCCAATACTAGGAAGCTGGTGCAGTCCTTCATGCCACATCATACCATGGGAGGAGGTACAGTGTGGCAAGTGGCAGGAGTGAGGAATGTATATGCTCAGATCGCTCTTCTTATTATAAAGGCATCCTTATTATGGGACCTCGTCTCACACCAATTAATTCTCAAAAATTCTGCCTCTAAATACCATCAGTGTAAGGATTTTGGGGTGAACTTTTCAGTACACGTACTCTGGGATACGTTCAAGCCATAGCAATATTTTAGGATACAATTCATATAAAAAAGTCAGGCTCAATGCTCATTCTTTTCAGAACAACTAGACGGTTTATTATATTATTTCAAAGATAATAAATTTACTTTTAAATTTTTTTGAATTCATGAATTTTAAAATTTATGTAATGTTTAGTTCACTGTTTATATCAATACTCAAATTATCTTATCATTTACCACTTGGAGCTATTTCAATTTTGTTCTATAGGTTGAACATAAGGTTTTAAAAAAGTCTTTGGGAGAAAGATCTTTCTTAAAACTCAAGCTTATAGACCATTGTTATGCAGATTTTTTGATTGGGAATTCCCATCAGAAAATATTTTCAAGTATGCCTTTTATTCTATATGTTTATGGATTTTTTAAGTTATGCTATATCCTATAATTTAAATATACTATGTACCTAATAACATAACCTCAACGAGGAATTTTAAATGATGAGATCAAGACAAAGTAGTGTTTTGAAAATGGTAGGCTCTAGGAGGTCAGTTGATATGATTCTCTGAACCAACACAGAAGAGGAGAGGGAAGAATCTTGGCTATGGCAGAGCGCCCCACCTTTGCCTGGTGAGAAGCCAGACATCATAAAAAAAGAGTCCAGACGGTTGGCCTTCAGCAGCAGAGCCTGGAGCACACAGCCGGCTTTCCTGCCAAGAGTTTGGCATGAGCACAGCCAAGATTCCTAAAATGTCCTGGCCCCCAACCAGGTCCTTAAAGCATGCAGCCATCTGGTGAGCAGGCCCGAGTCTGATAAGTATTCAGGCAAGAAGACACGTGAGGGTGGCTTCATAGACGTATCTTCTCTCTGAAAAGGAAACATTTGAAATTAGAAAAGTTCAACTTCCCTTCCAAAGGCAATTAGCTTTAATTAAAAAAGAATTAACACATCAAATTACCAAGACAAAGCCCTTTTTCATTACCTTCCTATACTAATGGAACTGAGGGATAACAAATGTTGCCAAGTGATGACTTTGTTTAAATACTTTGGTTGAGACACTCTCTCAAAGATGCAAAGAAATATTTGGCTCCATCAAAACCAGCAGTTTTTTTCTCTTGTGTCATTTTGACATTCAATTAAAAACAGGAGAAAAAAATGTCAGATTATTCTGATATCCATCTAAATCAGAAACTTTTTGCGCTTGTCCGTAGCTCTGAACAATGTTTCAGAAATTATGAAACATCAGAAAGTAAGGCTGGTATGGGTGTTGGAGATAAGGGTGGCTTTTATAGGCAACTTTTCTCTCCAGTGTATCTGTACTTAAAATCAACTCTGGTGTGTCTGTTAGCCGCATATTAAAGGCAGTTTTTTAAAGGGTCCTTCTGCCTACAGCCAGCCTCATATTAAGGAGAATAAACATTATAGAAAATAGAAGGAAAAAATAGTTATTTAAAGCTGGCTTTGGAGAAGATAGAATCACTTCTCCAAAATTGCCCATCTCTATAACATGTCACTGTGAACCAGGGACTCTTAAGGAATTGAGGTGGAAGGGAAAGAATATCACAGATTTAAATTTACAGAGTAGAAGGAAAGTGTATAGTCTGCTGAGAATTTTGCAATCTGTTGTTAACTAGAGAGTTGTGTTGCCCATAGATATTTGCATCTCCATATTCTGCTCTTGTGGAGAAATGACATCTTTAATCTGAAAAGAAACTGTCTTTCCTTCTTTGACTGGAGTCTAGGAGTTTTTCTTTTTTCAGTTGTGGACTGGGGGGAGTTGCTGGATATCTGGGGAGGATGTGAGACATTTTCTGACCCATAAGTTTAAAATACTGTTCTGTGTATAACATGTCCAATAAAATAACACTCCTTCATCCTCCAAAACAATCAAAACTCAGAACAGCATCTGACTTTTGAATGGTAGTCAGAATTCCTTGCCTTTCTTTTGTTTAAATTTAAATACAAATTAGAATATAATTAAAATCTCTTTCCTGACAATATCTAAGCTTAAGCATATAAACTTTCTTCATTTGAAGATGGAATTACAGAAAAGAGTTAGTACAGAGTAATATTTAGGAGGAAGTAGAAAATTCTAAATTGTTCATGATCTGAAAATGTTGCTCTAAGGTAGACATTCCTTTAAGGCCTATTAACTATAAGAATGAATGAAAATGATTGAAAAATGGACATCCTGTTGTTAACATTTTGCTGGAATCAGTATATTTTCTGGTATCAGCAGTGTTTTCCTACTAACTAGAGGGACCTAAGCAGAGAAATTTAGCAACTTTTGGGTGACAACTTGTTCAAATGAGAAATTGTCTTAGTTACTTATTGGTTGCTGAGACAGACTACCCAACATCCACAATTTAGGGGTGGAAATATTTATTTTAGCTCACAGTTTGAGAAAGTCACAGTCCATTCATGGGCATCTGGCAATGGTGGAAGCACATGGCATTGGTGGAGGTGGAGGCAGAGGTCATGCCATGGTAGCCAGGAAGCCAAATAAGGGAGGAAGAGAAGAACTAGTGTATACTCTTCTAGGTCATGTCCCAGCAACCTGCCCCTTCTGGGTCACACTCAACACTGTGCCACACAACCATAATCTACAACCCACACCTGGTCCGCCACATGCCTGTAATCTATAGTCTACCACACACCTATAAGACAGCGCGTTTATCAGGCCCCACCTTTTAACAGCACATAGAATCCATAGGTAATCTACAACTTCCAAATATATGAGGCTTTTGGGGGACACTCCAGATTCAAAGCACAACAGAAATAATTTTGCCTACTGATTTTTTTCTATTTTAGCATTTTGCAGGAAAATATACCCTGGCCAATTTCAGGATCTCTTATAAATTTGGTTCTTAATATTTGAAACAAAAGATCCAAGTTGTCACCTAAAAAAAAGCTTTTGTTTAGAGGCAGGATGAGAGAAAGGAGAGAGACAGACAGACAGAGACAGAGACAGAGACACAGGAAGACATGGAGAGACAGAGAAAGAGAGAGCGAATTTATTTGATCACAGTCACCTTCCCCTGAAAGGAAAGCTGGGTAGGTCTTCAGTTCTATGACATCAAACCAACACCTTTCCTGATTCATTTATTAAGTACCTTGGGATTTTGAGTCATTTTTCTACAAACAGTCATCCCTGATTTATCTGAAAATTGATACAAATGGGTAACATTATCAGAGTAAATCTCCAATTTCATTTGGTTTCCCAAGAGATTAACTTCTTAGAGGTCCCACTGAAAAAATTGACAGTCCTCTGATACATTTTTTAAAAATTCCAAGGAAGAAAAATACCTGTAGGGAACTCACCCAAGGATATATGTTTTCCATAATGAATATTTCAGTTATTTTTAAAAATATAAACTATCAAAAATTGTTTTTTGGTGGTGCTTCTCCTTTGCTGATAATCATGAGCTGGGTCTTCACTTGTGCTGATCCAGTCCATGTGTTATAATTTTGGAAAGCAAATTGCTGCATAAAGTTGGCTCAGTGACTGTATTTCAGTTCCTTAGGAAGAGACATACCAGTTAATAAACAAGTTTTTATTGAGCATTTGCTTATTTCCTGTACTGTGCTAAGTACAGGTTATTCTAAGATGTATAAGTATGTAGATGGTTCATTTGCAGCCATTTAACCAATCTGCCCCTGGGGAAAAGAAATTGTTTTCAATAGAGCATCCTTCCTCTTTCCCAAACTTCTGTAGCTTGCTTGGTCTTTTAAAACTCCATCATTTTTGGTATTCTAATTTCTAAAGAAAACTCTTATAAACACTTCCTTCTCTTCTCGGCTCATAAGAATGCAAATACAGAGAAGGAGCAACTTCTTTCTGAAAAGAACATGCTGGCCCCAGGGGGCCAAGGTCAGATTTGATTTCTGAGAAGGAAGGAGGGGCACTGAGGTTGGCCTGAGAGATGGAACTGGGTACTCTAAAGAAGACTCTTCTCCTCACACCCAGTGTAGATTTTCTTTGTCCATTATCTCATTGTACATCCTCTTTCTCCCAATAAAAAATCCTCCACACACCTGAAAACAGGGAGGTAGAGATTTTGTTATCAGGCAAGGGTCTTGGAACCCCTTTCCACGTTCTTTGTAGCCTAAACAATGAATTGGACATGTCACACAATCTGTGCTATAGCTCTTCTGATTCACTGAATCAATACATTTCTCATGACTGGTAAAAGTCCAAAAAGTCTGCCTTTAGAGCCATGACCCCCTGGGAAGGTGCTGATTGGCTACGTCCCCATGTGGGTGGAACATGGAGGCAGGTGTCTAATCCCAGGGTTTGCCTGGCCAGCACCAGAAGCTATGCATCTTGTTTGGTCCTGAAAGCATCAGCAGTGGATGCCATTTGTGTCCCATGTGCGTTCTTTCCCTACAGAAAACATCCTGTTTAATGGAATGTTTTGTCCAGTTGATTTCCAGCTTGCCCCAGCCCTCATCTCCTGCCTCATTCCCCTCCCTACAAAGGCGTAATCCTCATAATTCTTTGTGATTTGCTAAGCGTCTGAGAGCCTTTGGTTATGACAACTAGGGTTCTCTGTGTATGGCAACTGGGAATGCTGTAGATTTATTCTGGAAACATGCAGCAAGGTGGCCAGTTATTAGAGGGAGTGTGATAATGGGTAACTTTAAAATGTCATTGTACTGTATGGGATTTCTTTGGGCCTGAGACTTAACAAATATATATTATGTATCTCCTAACAAATGCTTATGAATATAGTATACCTCAGCATCTTTGTTCCTTTACTTACTCATGCTATTTTGGACTCCTTTTTTCCCTCAGGCCAACTAATGTCTAACTCCTTGCCTAACAATTTGAGGTATCGAAGAAGAAGCTCCTGTCTCCTTCTGAGCTAGTTTTCATTGTATTTCCCCCCAAGGATTATTATTTTTATTAGTATGTATCTGCACTATTCAGCAGTTATATTGAACTTGAGAAATTTTTGTACATGTATATCACACCAATTTCACGTCCACTTCTTCTCCCACCCTCCCAACATCCCACCCTCTTCCTTATCTGTTCTCTTTCTACAAATCTGTCGCCCTGCTTCTTCACATCTCACTTATTTGGCTCCATCATTTATTTGTACTTTGAGTTTCTTGTATTAGAGAAACCATGCAGTATTTAATCTTCTTATTCACTTCATTAAGCATAAAGGTCTCCAGTTTTACCTGTTTTTCTACAAATGATTCAAATTTTATCTTCTTCATAGCAATATTTCATATATATATATATGTATATATTTTTCTTTATCCATGGTTCTGTTAGTGGATATTTCAGCATCTTTCGTGGTTTAGCTATTATTAGTTGTGCTGCTATAAACATGGGTATTCATGTATCTCTGCTATATAATGCTTTTAACACTTTTGGAAAGATACTCAGAAGAGGGAGGTATCGCTGGGTCAAATGGAGTACCTATTTTCCATTTTTTGAGGAATTTCCATACTGTTTTCTATAATGGTTGTACCAGTTTTCAGTCCCACCAGCAGTGTGAATGGCTTCCTTTCCCCTCCCTGACTCCCCCACAGCATCCTTGCCAGAATCTATTGTTTTTTGAGTTCTTGATAAAAGACATTCCCACTGGGGTGAGGTGGAACCTCAATGCTGTTTTGATTTGCATTTCTCTAATGGTTAAATATTTTTTTCCGTGCATTTGTTTGCCATTTGTACTTCTGAGAACTGCCGGTTTTAGTTGGTACTTTTATTCTGGGGAGTCTACATATTCTCTGTTCTTTGTATATTGCAGTTATTAGCCCCCTGTCTGAGAAGTAAGTGATAGAAAAGATTTCCCCATTCCATCTGCTCTCTCTTCACTGTGTTGATTATTTCCTTTGCTGTGCAGAAGCTTTTTAATTTGACATGATCTCAGCTGTTAATTCTTGGTGTTATTTCTTTTGCAACAGGTTTCTATTAAGAAAGTTGCCTATGCCTATGTCTTCAAGAGTTTTACCTGTTTTGTCCTCAATAATTCAATGTTTCTGTTTTAATATCTAGGTGTTTGACCCACTTTGTTGGGATTTTAGTATATGGTAAAATGTGTGTCTAGATTCATTCTTCTGCATGTAGTTAACCAGTTCTCCCAGCACCATTTATCGAAGAAGCTATCCTTTCTACAATGTATGATTTTAGCCTCTTTATCAAAGGTCAGGTGATTGAGGGTACTTCCTCTGCATCCTTATTCTATTCCATTGTTCCCTTGTCTGTTTTTATGCCAATCCCATATATAACTGATGTCCAGAATCATGATACCATCTGCTTCTGTCTTGTCTCTCAAATTTGCTTTGACTGTTTGGGGTCTCTTTTTATTCTATATGAATTTGAAGTTTTTTTCTAGTTCTGTGAGGAATGTTGTTAGTATTGAATCTGTGTATCAGTTTTAGTAATATGGCCATTTTGAAAAATATTAGCTCTACCTATCCAAGAACAGGGGATATCTTTCCATTCTCTAATGTCCTCTTGATAAAATTTCTTTTTCCACTATAATAAAATTTTCATTGAATAAGTTTTTTTTTCTTTTTTGATGAGGTTTATTCCTAAAATATGTAATTTTGAAGGGTGATATTGAGAATGAGATTGTTCTTCTCATCTCTTTCTCAGTGAGTTTATTGTTAGTACTATTTTAATATTAGTTTGGTATCCTCAACTTGACTGAATTTGTTAATTAATTCTTAATTCTAAGAGTCTTCTGGTGGAACTTTTGGAATCGTCTGTGTAAAGAATCATGTCATCTACAAATAAGAATAGTTTAACTTCTTTCTTTCCGATATGTATTCTCTTTATTTTATTCTCTTCTCTTGTCTGATTACTCTAGCCAGCATTTCAAGTACTATATTTAATAGGAGTGGTGAAAATAGATATCCTTGCTTTGTTTCTGACTTTAGGGGAAGTCCTTTCTATTTGTTCCCATTAGTATAATACTGGCAGTAAGCTTGGTGTAAATGACTTTTGTCAGGTTGAGGTAAGGTCCTTACATACCTATTTTTACCACAATTTTTCTTAAGAGATGAGAAAGAGCTTGATGTGTGTGTGTGTGTGTATGTGTGTGTGTGTGTGTGTGCATTTTGCAGTGAGGTATATGGTAAGTAAATGGCAAGGTCGTCTCAATTCAAAGACATTGCTGTTTCCCTAACATTAGTGATTATTAAACTGCTTTCTTGTCAGGATCCATTTTTGCTCTTAAGGTATTGAATGCCTTAAATGTTTTGTTTCAAAGAATATGTATCTCAATATCTGTTATGTTAGTGTCTTAGTTTCTTGTTGTTGCTGTAATGAAATTAGGGAAGGAAAGGTTTAATTTAGCTCATAGTTTTAGAAGGTCTTATTCTATTCATGGGCAGCCATCAATGGTAGAAACACACAACAGAGGTGGAGGTGGAGGCAGCTCCTCGTGGCATTGCAAACAGGAATCTAAGTTGCAGAAACAAAGGAGGAAATAACATGTGCCCTTCCAGGTTCTCTCCCATTGGTATGCCCCTTCTGGGTTCACTTCAGTGTTCCTCCCCTTTCACTCCCCATACAGGTTTAAGCCCCTAACGTACCACACACCAATCACCTATAATCTACAAGATGCTTGAAATCTATAATCTACCACATGCCTGTTTTACTCCACACTCTTGTAATCCACCACACACACCCATAATCCACCTCTCCAGACCAGGCACCCATCTCCTAACAGCACATGGTTCCCCAGATAATCCATGACATCTGGACACGTGAGATTTGGGGGGGGGGGGACACACCAGATCCAGACCACAATAGTTAGACATTAAAATAGGGAACTTTAAAAAAATTTATCAGTTAATTTTAAAAATAACAAACCTATTATATGTAACAGAGTTTTGGTGGAAAATCACTATTTAAAAATTTTTAGTGAGAAAGGTGGCACTGTTTTTTCATTTTTGCTAATTTTATAATATCTTGCAGATTTTCATATCGGCTTCCATTCAGTTTGTTGTGACAGTATATGTCACGTAAACTGTGGAAAACTCCACCACACAATCATGAGAGTGAATAAGTTAAATAACATCTTAGCTTTGTTAGAAAAGTTGTTTTCACTTAAGGACTGCTGTGAAAGTATTTTTGTTTGCCCAACCTCATCTGTCTGGAGAGACATTCAGCCCATATCTTTTAGGATTACACTTAAAATCACAGCATACAGCTGAAAATCTATCTTGTTTTAAAGCGCTATTCACAGTCAACAATTCTCCCACATATTTTACAAAATAATTGCCAGATAAAGCCTCAGAAATGTTTGGCTGGGGGAAAAAATGAATGCATGGTGTAAAACCACAAGGATGGTTATATATTTAATGTTTGTCTTCAAAACACTAAAAGAAGTATCAACAATGTATTTTTAAAATTCATTACTACAAGACTACTCTGAAAATTGACTCATTATATATAAGCATTTCAAGTTGCTTGAGCAATAAAGAAAATAGTCTTCTGACCACATTTTTCTTGAATGGCATTGTATTCATTATTTTCTTGACTGTCTACTGCTTTCCTGAACAGCAGTTAGTCATTCAGTGTCATTTTATGGCAGAACAAGGTCTTGCTGCTATATCCAAGCCAGTAGATTTATTTAATATAATTGTATATCAGAAGCCAAATATTGTGCATATGTGATATTTTTCTAGAATTTAGGAAATGGTCATAGTGCCTCTAGATAGGTCTAAATTTATTTAATATACAAATTACATAAAACCTATTTAAGGAACAAAGGAAGTTTTGAATGTGCATTGGTTCTGGAAATTAATAACATACTTCCCCACTCTGACAGGGAATGGGTGATATTCTATATTAAAAATCCAGAACAAATCTCTCTTTCCCACATGCCCAGGATTTCTTTTAAATTCTGTGTCTGTTCAATCAAGTTTCATTTCATTCCATCAATACAGTGCGGATGTATGATTGATAGGTATACAATGCCATGTCTGAGCACTTTACTAGGACTGGTGCTAGAGGCCTTGGCACTAAAGAATGGGGGTAGGAGACATATTTGTCCCTCAAATTTAGAATAAAATTAATTAATATGTGTTTTAGTTACTTTTTCATTGCTGTGACAGAATATTAGACATCCACAGCTTAAGGAAAGAAAGATATATTTTAGTTCATCATTTCAGAAAGTTTCAGTTCATTCACAGGTGTCTGGCAATGGTGAAAGCCACATGGCAGGAGGAAGAGCAGGAGATGTCATCACAGGCAGAAGTCAAGTCCAGTAGGAAGAGTAAGGCTGGCATATACCCGTCCATGTATCCCTGTCCCAGTGATCCACCCCTTCAGGTCAAGCCTTAGTGTTCAACCTCTTCTTGGTTAAGCCTCAGTGGTCTGCTCCTTCCAGGTCACATACCCACTAAAGTGCCACATACCCATAATCTACAACACACCCCCAATCTACCACACACTTATAACCCACCATGTGCCCATAATCTGCCCATTCTGATCAATTCCTAACAGCATATGGATCCGAAAATAACCCATAACATCCAAATATATGAAGCTTTCTTGGGGGACATTCCACATTCAAACAGTAACAATATGTGTTGTGAATATCAGATAAATAAATAAATATATGAAAAGGGAGCTTACAGAAATGTAAATTGTTTTATGATGATCAAATGCTTACATACATTATGCTAGCAGCTCTCAAATTGTGCTTGTCCAGGCAATGTTTGGCATATAGCAATGTATGAAGTACCCTCCCACTCTGGAATTTTTATGCTTTTGTAGAAATACTACACCAGAACAGAGATGTAGTAGATAAAATGAATGTTTTGAGCATTAAAAGATACCTGAGAGTTCTCTGCTGTCTGGAGTTGCTGCAGTTAGCTTTGTGAGTATATCAGTAGAATTGTCTGAGCATGCTAGATCTGTAAGAATAGGATCCTTATGTGGTTCCATTAGCGTTGATATTATTGTTTATGATTTCTTGCCCTGAAACTGGATTTGTGGTTGTGTTAAATACTTGAAATAGCTGGTACAAACTTTTTTTTTTATTCTTCCTCTCCCGGATTCCACTAAGATTTAAAGGAAAGAAACAAAGTTAGTAATGTGAGATTTTTATTGAGTTAGGATAAATAATTTTGAAGCATAAAGATTTTATTTCTCTTAAAATGAATAGAGATTCCAGACCAAAGCAAAATATGTAGCCCAACACAGCTTGCTCTTTGCTAGAGAGGGCATATTTGCATAGGGAGGGAGGTTGTAGGGGAACAGTTGACAGAAGTACTGGTATGGTCTTTTCTTTGCCAGTTTCTATGGAAGATGCTTCTTACTACTTGAGCAATTAATAGTTACTCCCATTGTATTTGATGCATTGGTCTCTTTTCTGTTGCTATCGTAAAATGCCAATGACTGGACACTTAATAAGGAAAAGATATCGATTTTAGCTTATGCTTTTGAAAATTTGAGAGAATGGCAGTAGCATCTGCTCAGCTCTCATGATGACCTCTTTGGCTGCAACACAACATAGTAGTGGATGACATCATGGAAGGAGCACATGCAAGAGGAAGTGATCACATGGAAGGACAGAAAGACAGAATGTAGAGGGACCAGTCTTTTTCTTTTTAAAAAATTACAACCTACTTTCATTAAATTCTAAGGCTTTGTGTCCAGTACCCAGTGCAAGCTGTGGTGAGATATCAATTCCAAAGGGCCTGAGTGGCCCTGCTGCTATAGTATTGCTTCTGGCTCTAACCTCTATAGCTTCTCTTTAGGCTAAAGAGTTCAATCATGGGCTTTTTTTTTTTTTTTTTTTTTTTGCTTATATCACTGCCTATTAGGGCTGCCAAGCACTGCTTCTGATTTAGGCTCCAGGAGGCCTTTTGTAGGAGGAGTTCGCATTGTGTTTGTGGTATGCACTACCCACAGGCTCATTTCTGGAGGCTGGGGCTACCAGCTGCTGTCAATTCTCACTTCTCCTGAATCCATGCTTACTTTGGTCTAAGGTTCTGGGCAGTCTTTCTTACCTCTGTGGATACCAGCAGCTCAGGGTGCACTCTGTCATCCTGAGCCTGCTTCCTGGGCTGCTGTTTTTCTCCACTTTCAGTATGTTTGGGGGGACTTCTGACCTTCTGGTGGCCTCCTTTCTGTTGCTGGGTTACTCCTTTCTATTCTAGCTCAGTTAGATGTTCCAGGTCTGGTTGGGCTTTTCTCCATCTGCAAATGCTGGTGGTTCCCAGCCATTCACAATCAGTCTAGAGTGATTTCCTGGGCTGCTGTTTATTCTCCTCATTTCTGATGTTTCTTCAGGATTTCTGATCTTCCCCTGGCATACTTTCAATTGTCGGGGTGCTCCTCCCTGTTCTAGATACATTGAGCAGGTGGTTTTTGACTATATTATCAACTTTTTAAGTGGGTCCCAAGGAGACATTGTGTAGCTCTGTTATTCGGCCATCATCTTGACCAGAAGTCTCCCCAGTCCCCACCTTTTAATAGAATGTGATTTCATATGTATCCCATTACATCCAAATACATGAGGCTTTTGGGGGTACATTCCAGTACCAAACCATAAAAGAGAGAGAGAGAGACACTGAGAAAGACAGAGGGGAGGGAGAGATTGGGGAGAGGAAGGAGAGAGGGGGAGAGAGAGAGAGAGAGAGAGAGAGAGAGAGAGAGAGAGAGAAGGAGAAGCTTAAACAGTTTTCCTGGGAGGTGTATCTTAAGGATTTGAGGTTTAGTTGGGAACAGAGAAGAGTGAAAAACAGGGAGAAAGGCCACCCAGCATGTTAGTGAGGGGTAAATCCTATGGACAAGGTGATTCTCTACCTCTGAGAGCCTTTAAGAAAATGTGTAAAACATCTTCACAACTGGCAGTCTAAGATAGAGATGAGGGGAATGTGTATGTGCTGTGTGCCCTTACCTTTTTCAGTGATCAAGCTTTGCTCCTGGGGAATGCCAGCTCCTTAGAGCTTTCAGGTGTGCACCCTCTGTTGAATGCCTGGGCAGCCCCCTTGAGCATCTCAAAGTTGCAGAGGAGGCTCAGGCAGAAGGGAAACCTCCTGCGTTCAGCCCAGGTGCTCTCAGGTTACACCTGAACATTGCTGGCTGGCTGGCACAGTCACAGTCAGATCAAAAATGTGAGGTGAGAGAATATGAGATAAGACATAAGAGCTGGGCTTCCTGGAAGAGGTAGAATTTCTGAAATCCTAGGTGGGATTAGGACCTGAGAAAGACTCAAGGCCAAGTGAGATGTCCTGATAGAGAGGCCACCACTGTGCAAAGCGACCTCCCCTCAGCGTTTCTCCCTGGCTGCTTCTGCAACATCCTCTCCACAGCCATTAATGGTAGGTGCTCTTTCCTCTAACACTCTTGCTGATTTGTTCTTTCTTCATTTGCTGTCAGGCTCTCCTTGAAGAAGCCCAAGCTTAGGGGGTGACTCACAGTGGACTACCTGAAACCTACCCCCTCTCCAGTCCAGCTCACCCTGAGCATCCCCCATACATCCCACTGTGAATTACATTTATTTTAACCTCTCAGTAGCTAGTAAAGGTACTACAGGTAACAGGTGTTCCATGAATGTATGTTTGGTTGTTGACATTAAGTTCCATCTTGCAGAGCTCTAAGAGCAATTGTATTTCAAGGCAAACAAATGAGAGCAATGGCACAACCCAGGTTCATGTGTAACAAAGGAACTAAATCTGCTTGCCCTTGTGAGGGTGATGAATGGACGATCAGCCCGCTTGGGTAAGCAGTTTCTGCTATTGACCTAAAGCTCACTTTCACAGAGACATTTCTGGTAAAGCCCTGAGCTTAGAAATGCCAAGACAAGTATGCACATTAGCTAGAAGAGAACACAACAATAAAAGGGAAAAGGCAAAAATATGCTTTACAGCAGATAATACAATGTGCCTGTTTTAGGGGGTAAAAATTCAAGTCACCACTTACAGAGTAAACCATTACTTCCCTCATCCCAGCCGTAACCTTTAGGTCAGCTGCCTGGGTGAGACATTTCTATTATATGCCAGTCTCAGTTCTTCTCTTCCTGGATCACCCTTTTGAATTCAGGTGACCATGAGATTGGCTTTGACCAACGAAATGTTTGTAGAAGCAGTGCATGTCATTCCCAGACCAGAAGTACTGAAGAATTATTGTTCAGTTCTCTGAGTTACCTTCCATGCCTGCCACAGTCATGGCATCGAACAGTTAGAAGCAGTAAGACAGCAGCAGGCAGCAGTACACTCATCCAAACTCTACTCATTGATCCTTGACCTTGTGTAATGTACAACCAGATGTGGGAAAACCTAGTAAGTACACAAAGAAATCTCTGCTCTTTCAGGCTTTCCTGTCTGGCAGAGCAGAAAGCTATTTTTGATTTATATAAACCATTATTAACTTCTGTGATTCAGATTATGGAGAGAGTAGAACATGTCAAAAGAGAGGAAAATATGAATATCCTGACAAGATTTAATGGAAGAATTGATCTAAGAACAAACAATAGTTATAAGTTAAGGTATGTTCAAGACTGCTGTCCTGAGGCAAGGTGGTTCCCAGTGAGTCTGAAGAAGAGGCGAGTGTGTCTGGGCAATAGGAAGTGAGGGACAGTCCCTCGGGGTCACAAGACGTAAGATTCCAGTGGCTCTTTCCCTCAATAGCTACCATCATCTTTGCCATTCTAGGATATCAAGCAAGGGTCCTCAACAGAGACCAGGATTTGATCTGGCTAGCTTAGGAAGAAAGGGATAGGTTATAGATATTAAATAGATTATAGAGCTATTTCAAAGATGTATTCTTTGAGCTACTCTGTGTAATTGGGCCACCCAGAAAGCTGCTGCCCATCACAATGTAAATACTGCCCATTGATACTGGAAGTGCTGTCACAGCTGCTGGTGGAAACCATACACATCAGGAAACTGGGTGTCACGTGGCTTGACTGTCCTCATATATTTCAGTTGCAAATTCAAGGCTTGTGCAAATACAAGAGATCAGAAGAACCTAAATCTCCTCCGGAACCTAGCTTCATGGGAGGCTGAGCAGAGTTATTTTATTTTTGTCATCTCTGCACTAGGGAAAATTTGCAGGCAGAAAGTTGAAATTAAGGGTATAATTAATTGGACTTACCATGTCATGCATCAGGGAAATTGAGGTTACCAGAGGGATCCCTCTTTGAAAGTTCTCCAACTCTTACTTTAGTTCTTAAAACCCTATGCTTATGTAGTGATACCACCTTGCCTTTCTGTAGCATTTCCCCTTTGTTCAAGAATAAAACTGCTTTAGGGTTAGGGTTAGGGTTAGAAAAAAAAAAGAATAAAACTGTTGTACAGTGTGTATTTCTCCACCTCTTTTGCCTCTGTTTAAAGCATGTGCCTTTCTGTATTTCTGTTTCTTTTTTTAACTTCAAGATTTATTTTTGTAACTCTTTGAAACAGAGGGACAAACACACTGTTAAAGGAAGGCAAGGGGTGGAGAAGCAGGCCTGGGTAAGTGGTCATGACAGCACCTGGAGTTTGAGGCCTGCCTGGGAGAGCAACCATCCTGTCCTCATGCATTACCGCTGTAGCTCCAAGTCATAAAAATCTTCCAGCTCATCATGAAACAAGTCCCACTCTTCCTTAGAGTCTGCCAGCTCATCATCCCAACTGTAGCCAAGAGCATAAGCAACATCTCACCCAGCTCAAAGGTGACCACCTCCTCTTCATTGACAGCAAGTGGGTGGCTGCTCTCTCTTTCCTCAATGAGCTCCCTGAAGTGGATCCTTCCTTGGCCAGGCATCTGCTCAATTTTCCCACTTTCTGTCTCTGTAGCTCCTCCCTATGGCCAATGAGTGTGGCATGCTTATAAAAAGAGTTCCCTCCAAATGGGCAGCTCCCACAGTCTTCATCAAAATACCTACATGCAAGCAAATATGTCTCTACCGCATGTGGGGCAGCAAGAATTAAGTCCTGACCCAGAATCAGTATCAGCTTCTTTTACCAACAGGGCAGTAGCAGTTATGGCACACATACAGGTTGGCTAGCCAGAGGCTACGGGGTCCAATCTTTTAGAGTGACATGCCACTGGCCACTTCCAAGGACCCAAAGTTTGAGTGAGTACCCCCTTAGCTATGCCTCTTACCTCATGGATGAAA
The DNA here is from genome assembly GCA_004027205.1 of Ctenodactylus gundi. Classification (NCBI taxonomy): domain Eukaryota; kingdom Metazoa; phylum Chordata; class Mammalia; order Rodentia; family Ctenodactylidae; genus Ctenodactylus; species Ctenodactylus gundi. The sequence goes on along the minus strand of PVKB01000067.1, from coordinate 921,606 downwards.
CAGCTTGGTGATGTCTGGGAGTGCCAGAGCAGGAGCCTCTGTTAGAGCAGCCTCTAAAGCTTGAAAGGCTGCCCCTCCCGATCTGTCCATGTTGAAGCGTGATTTCCTTCTCAGTGGCTGAGTAGGGAGGCTTTGTGATTTTCAGTGAATACAGAAATCCAGATAAAGCAGAATTGGTTGCCCCGAGGAATTCTCATATCTGCTCTTTTTGTGGCGGGAATTGGGATCCGGAGAATGGCTTCCTTATGGGCTGTGGAGAGGGCTTGCTTACCTTGGGTGAGTTCATACCCCAAGTATGTGACCCTCTCAGTGCAGAGTTGTACCTTCTTGCCAGAGACTCTATATCTCGGTTTTTGTGGCAGCTGGAGCAGTCTCCTGTGTCCTACAAGCATTGTTGGTAATTTGGAATAGTCAGCAAAAGATCTTCTAAATACTGGAGGAGAGTGCTGTCCGGGTGTTCTGCACAGAAAAACCTGTAAATCCTTCTCAAAAAGGGGAGTTCTTGAACCCCTGAGGGAGCCAGGTCCAAGTGAATTGTTGGTGGTCTCAAGTAGTTGAGATTTTCATACCCAGGAGCCTTTCTAATTTTTGTAACTTTTTCCAAATGTCTGGAACTGCCTGGGCCGCAAAAGCCAAATTAAGAGCATAAGAATTTTCTGGGGCGTGGGATCAAATGAGGAATACATACAGAATGCATCCTAGAGATGCTCCAGGAAAGCTCCAGGTGATTCCTCTGATCCCTGAATAATCTCAGTTGTCTTAGAGAGATTAATGGGTTTTTTCCCCCTATACCTGAGAGTAGGTGATGGTCATAAGTGGTCAACAAACAGAATCCCATTTCTGAATTAGGGTTCCAGTCAAGACAAGTAGCAGGGAACATTTCACTCTGGAGGGGCTGATTTTCTTCTAGGTTTCCTGGAACTGAGGCCAGTGTGGCTTTTTTAGCCTCTGACAGGAAGCATTCCCTTTCTTCAGAGGCAAAAAGGGTGAAAAGCAGTTATTGATAATCATCCAGAGTGGGAAGGTGAGTATGCAGAATAGACTCTACAAGGGGACTAAGAGTTCATGGGTTATCAAAGAATGACGGGTGTATTAGTTTGTGTTCTTTCAGAGACAGAATTTACAGATTTTATAATAAAAGCATCTATTAGGAAGTCTTACGAATCCAAGGATACAGATAGTCCAAGATGGCTGCTCAGCCATGAAGCAGATCTCCTGTCTGGAACTGCAGGATAGCCAGTGAGGTTTGCATCTGCTGTCGATCTTGGGTGAAGACTGAAGCCTGAAGACCAGCAACTGAAAAGCAGCGATGGGCAGACAGGCACAAGTCGAGACTGGAGCAAATCAGTGCTGAAGATCTGTGGCATGTAGCAAGTTGGTGTCCCTAGACAATTACGAGAGCAAGAGCTTTCCCAGAGGAAGAAGTTCTAACAATCCTCCCTCTTCCTTCCTTTTGTACCCTTGGAGTTCCAGGTGGCCCTCCCACATCTGAGTAGGTGCTCTTCTCTCATTGGCCAGCTCACAAATCACTCACACTCTAATCCAGGCTGGTTCTCAATTCCCAATCTGGGCGTGGCTCCTGATTCCCTCAAATTGACATAATCCCTTCAGTGGTCACAGTGGGTTTTGACTTCTCCCAGTTATGAAGGTCCACTGTAGAGAATAGAATATAAACCAAAAAGGGTCGTGCATGAGCACCTCCCTCAAGCGAAGGGGCTGTCTGCCTCAAGGGAAGGATAGGAGCTGGGTCATGGGAGGGAAGGTGGCATAGAACAGACTGGGATGGTGAAGAGAATGGTGAGGTCTCTAGAATAGGAAAGGTTTGAGGGAATCAGAGGTGAAGGAGGTTTGGGAAGATTCAGAGTAGAGGGAGAAGGGAGAAAATCTTCTTTATGAATTTTAACAGCAAAGAGAAAGTTGGGTTTTAGTCAAAAAGATGATCATAACAGAAAGTGCCTTTATTTTCTTTGATCTAACACTTCTGCTACTTTTCAATGAATACTAGATAGTGTAGCATTCCCACTAGACATATAGAAGCAAAAACCTTTTTATAAAAGCATCTAAAAATCATTACTACATAACAGATGGTTCCCAAACAATTTCCTTTCAATAAATATAATATACTGTGATATTTTCCAAGTAATGTTTATTTCTAAACAAATGTAACATTTTAAAACAATTTTATTTTCCTAATCCATGTAGACATTGGTCGATGTAAGGAAACTGGTCCAGCCTTTCAGTGGCCAGTAATAAAAATGTTGGCACACATGTTACTCACCTAATAGCTCCAGTGCCGATGGTAATTACGATCATGATGATGTCAGAAGCTGGCCTTTGTTAAGTTCTTGGTTGTGCCAGATAGTATAACAAACCTCTGACATGTGCCATCTTATTTAACCATCAAAAACTCACCTGCATTATATATTATTGTCATAATTTTTATTTTTACAGAAGAAGATGTTGAAGCTTATAGCTTATAGATGCCAGGATCACACATAAGTTGTTTGAGGAAATTCATGGTCAAGTTTGTTCCCATAACATTCATTATATAAGTAACATTTCCCTTTCTCATGGAAAACATCTGAGATTAGAACGTGTAGACTCTTCTGTATTTTCCATACAAATTATAGCATGAGCTATATCTAATTTTTCCAGAAAGATAAATTGTATCTATTGTAACAATTGGATGGCTGTGAAACTCCTGTAAAAAAAAAATCCTGTTCCAATAACTTTCTCCTTTTATTAGTAAAAACCCGAGAAGAAGTTACCAGCATTGAACTAGACCCCGATTATAGAGTAATGTATGAGTGGCACTCCTGCCAGACGTTTTGACGCCAGAGAGAATAATGCAGAGTCAGAGTACTTGCTTTGAAGCTAGGCTCCTCGAAATGGGAGCATTTGGAATCCCCGCGGTCTCTGTAAAGAAATGTCTCTCCTGCAGGGAGATAAAAGCATTGTAGGTGACATGGAGGGTCTTTCAGAACTCCCTTAAGTAGCACTTACCTTGCCTGCACTGTCATCATGATATACAGACTGAATGACCTAAACAACAGACATTTATCACAGTTGAGGAAGACCTGAGTTCAAGACTAACATGTTGGCAGTGTTGGTTTCTAGAATGGCTTTCCTTTCTGGTTTGCAACAGCTGCCTCCTCTGTGTCCCACATGCAGGCACGTGGGGACAAGGAGATGTGGTGTCACTTTCTCTTTATTTTTAAAGTTACTGGTCCCTTTGGATTAGGATCTCACCTTTCTGACTTCATTTAACCTTAATTAGCTTCTTTTTTCCCCACTATTTTTATTGATACGTAAATGTAATACATAGTATTTACAATGAATTTGGGTGTTTCGTACATCTATGTATCACATCGACCTCACAATCCCTTCCCATCTTCTACCCTCCCACCTCCTTCCTGTCCCTTCCCCCAGCTCCAGCTATCACTTCATATGGTTCCAGAGAATGTCTGTGTTCTGGGTTTTCCAAGTCAGAGAAACCATACAGTGTTTAACATATTAATCTTCCGCACCTAAGTCATTTCACTTAAGTCACCACTCTACCTCAGCTTACCATTCCTCTAATGGGTTCGCAGTAGTTAAATCTTGATATCTCTTCTCTGAATCCAACCAATCCCTTTATTGGGATAGTCACCAAAAGTTTTTTTCCATGTTTTCCTGTATCTTTGTTGTTATTGTTAAACCTGGCCTTACCCACCAGTTTTAATTAGCTTATTAAAGACACTATCTCCAATACAGTCACATTAGGATTTAGTGCTTTAATTTATCAGTTTGAGGGGGAGTATAAATGCTCTGTTATAAAAGACACAGTGCCAAACCCCTTATACTGTCTCTTTATGGGAATCCTGGAATTTCTACCTCATTACTTATTTAAAGAGAAGCAGATTAAACCTGCTAACCAGGTGGAGCAGATTAAACCTGCTAACCAGGTGGTGACGTCCCCTGATACTGGCACAGCAGCCTAACGAATAACATAGACCATTTCTTAACTGCTCAGTCCATAGCACACTCATTTACTGGGAAATTCTCTGGCCTGCTGTGTCTCTACCAAGGTTATAGATAAGGTGCCGGTGACATGGCCTTGGCCAACGCCCTTGAGCAGCCTGAGGGCATTTCTTGCTTTGTGATTTCGATCAAATGATTTCCTGCAGTCAGAATGTCTCCTTTTCTTAACACAACTCCCTCTGTAACTTCTATTGTCTCTGATACCTGACACTTCTGTAATCCTAGGCAAGGAAAACAAGCATTATTGGAAACCTAGGCACACTAGGAACTGTGCTATTACTGCACATTTTGTCACTTTACTCTCTGCCTGTTACCGTCCTGCTCAGCACATGGCAGGTGATGAACTAAGACTTGGTCTAAGGTCACACAGCCCATGAGTGAGGCCACATTTAGAGCGCACATATCTGCTTGCTGTTCTTGAGTGTATATATTTTGACTCCCCACCTAGATTCAAGCTCCTTGGGGCAGAATACCTGCTTGTTAATGGTTTGATTCTGGAACATTCTCCAAACATCTCATACACTTGGAAGGTGATTGGATTATGGAGGTACTCTACTCACCACTGCATTAATTCATTGATGATTTCATGTGCTGCTAAGAGGTGGAGCCTGTCGGGAAGGGGCAGATGGCTGGGAGCATAGCCTCGATGTGCTGTCATCCCCAGCTCCTCACATGTTACCCTCTGCTTCCTTTCCACCTGGCCATGAACTGCCTTTCTCCATACCAGGCCCTTCCACTATTACTGGCCAACCATACATGGACTGAGACCTTCTGACACTGTGAGCTAAAGTGAACCTCCCCTCCTTCAAGTTGTGGATGTTGAGTATTAGTCCCAGTGACCGGAAAGAAAGAGATAAGACATTGCTGTATTCACAGTGGTACTTCTCCTTGCCCTGCACCACCAGGACTCTGTAGCAGCTTCTACTGGTTCTTAGTAATTAAGTCTGGTTGATTTTTAGTTTGTTATATAAAAGAGATTTTGAGCCTGAATATCTGAGTTATAGATGCGCTGTATGACCTAGTCCACGCTGTCTGTACTAGAGGTTGAAATGCCAAATCATGTGGGAAATAACCATGAGCCTTGATTGTCAAGCATTGTTGGTACACTTGGGAGAAAAGCACTCATTGTCCCAGGTGAGTCATTGACTAAAAATGAATTTAATTAGTGAAGGAATTTGGTCAGTGTAAGTGTTCATTTCTAAAAGATTGTCTCGGAAAATCTTGATGTTGTAAGTTTAGTCTTGAAGAGCTTGGAAAACAATTGCTTTAATTATCTGAATGGCAAAATATTCTAAAGATAAATTTTTTTCTCTGACTGTGAGTAAAATTATATTTTTCTTTACAATTCATCAAAAGTCTATCTCTCTATGTTTTGTCATTTTTGCCAAAATCCTTAGAATGTAACCAGGATTAGCTCTAGATAATACTCAAATCCAGACTGGAAAGAAAATAATAAATTGGGTTTTCACACAAACTTAATGACATTTTTCAGGGATATATAAGTTGCAATCTTGATTCTTCCCCTCAAAAATGTGTTTCTGGAATAAATTGGGTCAGGAATATGGCAGGTCACCATGAATAGAATATACCTTACCAAAACAATGAGGAAACTCCACTTCATATTACTTTTAGTCACTGAATACATTGGGCAAGCTCAGTGAACATGCCCTTCTCTTTCTCAGTCAACAACTAGCCCTACAGTCCAGTGGCATCGTTTCTCTAGACACAGATGCTCTGCTGGTTTTGGAAAAAAATTTCTTTCTTTTTTCTTTTCTTTTTTTTTTCTTCGAAAGAGAAAAGTATAAGCCAGGTGTGGTGGTACACACCTGTAATCCCAGCACTTTGGAGTCTGAGACAAGAGCATGACCATGAATTTGAAGCCAGTCTGGGCTACATAGAGAGTTGGGACACAGACCAAGAGCTTGTCTCAAAAACAAAAAAAGAAAAAAGAGAAAGAAAAAAAGGAAGAAAAGAAAAGAGCTATAGGTGCAAAATATACCAGCAACATACCCTGGACACCACACATGTCACAGTGTAGATGAAGCACTGTATTTCAAGGCTGAGATTTCTGGCTCAAACTAGGTTATTAAGCTGATGATAAAGAAGGCTGGCAAGTGGCCACATTTGGCCAGCATCATTTATTAAAGAACTGGAGATTGACAGCACCCCTCAGGAATGGCTATGGCTTTTGGCACATGGTTTATTTATCTCATTGCTTTTTATACTTTTTGTGAAATATCAGTGTTCGTGTTTGGTACTGCATCGGGAAAGCATTGCGCCCTGAGATTTAGTGTGCTGGAGAAAGGCAAAGTGGTGTAGTTGATAACTGAGAGCACAGGTTTGAGTGTCCAATAATTGGGGTTACTATATTATTGGCCTTCCCTTAGTCTGCAGATAGCAACTCACTCCTCATTTGCTTCATTCCTGCTTCCCTGCTTCTCTTGGCTTCTGTCTGCAATGCCGGCTCTCCAGCCTCGGCCATGTGCTTCCACCATTGCTGGCTGCCCATGAACAGACTGTGTGAGACCTTCTGAAATTGTGAGCTAAAATAAAATCTTTCCTTCCTTAAGTTGTAGATGCTGGGTAATTTTTCCCAGTAATGAATAAGTAACTAAGACAGTTACCATCTGTTAGTTTCCAGATACTGAGTTACATCAACCATATTTTTTTATGTTAAACATTACCAACATAAAAAAATGAAGAAGATTGGTGGGGGGGCATATGGGGAAAGATCTTTTGATCTCATGCAGGTTGGACAAAGTCTTTTCTTTTCAGACATCCTAGAAAACAGGAAACTGTTACTGAGACAAACCTCCTACAACTTGACTGTGTGTGGGACAAGGAAGAATAATTCCTCAGAAGAGGAAACAAAAAGCCAGACTTCATTTGCCAACAAATTCCTCATGGACTCAAAGCTCAGGTCCTCCAAATTTGGAAGCAGAAATGAGAACAATGGCTTTAAAGCAACTAATTCCCAGCCCACCGAAGAATTATAAAAGACAGCTACCTTAGACAACAGTAAACTTTGGACTGCTGTTTTTCTACTTTTTAAAACAATGGTTTTCCTCTACTTAGACCTTGTGAGCTAAACACTCCTTATGTTATTCAAATGCTTTAAATAGTTTGTATATTTACTTTTAAATTAAAGAAAGCAATATAATGCTGAGAAGTTTGCAAAAATATCTCTAATTTCTTTTCATTGTAAATGATTATTTCCTCTCTCCCCTCCCCCTTTTTGAGATGGAGTGTCACTATGTTGCTCAGGTTTTTAGCCTCAAACTCTTTGGCTTAAGTGATTCTCCTACTTCAGCCTCTCCTGTAACTGAAACTACTGGGACTACATATGTACACATTGCACTTGGCCTTGATCATTTCTTCAAGATTCTTTTCAGTCTTTTTGCACATGCATGCATTGATGGTTAGCCAGTCAACGAGCATTTATTAAGTTATGCCATGTGCCAATCACTGTTTTAAGTGTTAGAAATTCATGTGTGAAAAATAAAATCATACATAAGCAAAGAACCAAATGAAAAATATAACTTCAGGTAGTAATAAGTGTTATGAAGAAAACCAGAACAAGCTAAGGAGATGGAGAATGATGAGAGGGGATGCTGTTTTAAGCAGGTTGGAAGTTGTTGTGGTTTCGATCTGGAGTGTCCTCCCAGAAGCCTCATGTACCTGTGGATACTGTGTACTGTGTGGAAGTGGAACCTGGTTGGAAGGGGTGGATCCTTGGGGCTTGACCTAGAGGGGTGTGCGCTGGTTCCACCCTTCCTCCAAGACTTGGCTCTGTTCTGCCATGCTGTGAGGATCTCTGTTTCTGGACCTCCAGCTCAGGCTACAGCCCCGCCATGTAATTCCACCATTTCCCAGCTGCCTACCTGTGGATGAACTGAGACTTTCTGAAAGAGTGAGCTAAAATAAGTCTTTCCTTCCTTCAGTTGTGAATGTTGGATATTTTGTCCCAGCAATCAAAAAGGAACAAAGACAGAAGGAAATAACTCTGAGTTGGTGGCATATGAGCACAGATCTGAATAAAGCCAGCCATGTAGAAGAATGAATGAAACCAGCCACATGCACACATTTGTAGCTTTCCAGGCCAACGGACAGGTAAGTGCAAAGATCCCAGGGAAAACTGAGCCCAGAGTGTTAGAGAACTAGGAGGTCAGGAATGCTGAAGTCAGGTCCAAGGTAGGAGAAGGACAAGCAGGAGGCAAGTCACAGAGGAGCTCAAAAGACTGGATTCAGACGGCATATTTCACACAGGTTAATGGTTTAGAAATCCCTCCTGAGCTCACAGGAAGCCATAATGCTACTTTTGCACCATATGATTACACTGCTTAATTCCTACATTACTGTCTCTGGCTCATATGCATAATTTGCATAGCTGCATAATGTTCCATTATGTACATATGCCATAACTAATGAGTTTCTTGTTTTTGTCCTTTTATGAATATTTTTGGCTTTTATTCTCCTCTATCCCCTGCCTCTCTGTATTATATCCTTTTTAAAAGTATGCAATTCCCAGAACAGGGATTATAAATCAAAAGGTTATGAGAATAAATATGACCAAGTCTCTCTTTAAGGTTACACATCATACACAATATCATCAATATATTATGTGTCAAAGGTATTTTAAATTTTTCAAAAATTTTTAATACTTTATACAAGCATACAAAAAATAAAATAGCATCAGGAATCCCCGTGATAACCTACCCTCAGCTGTTGCCAAAACATGGGCCACCCAGGTTAGGTTACAGGTGTTCTCATTTCCATTTGATTGCATGGCATCGCGTAATGAGCATAGCACTGTTTTGGAAGTATATATATTAAATGCATTTTAAGCATATTTATGAGGAGACCATTTCTATCAGAAAATTTATTAATATTTTTTCTTAAGTATGAGGTATGATCACTATGATGAATGTTTAATTTTAAAATAATTGTAACAATAAAAATTTAATTCACTTCAAAATACTCCCCCTTGTACTTGTCCCATCATTCTTGCCACTTCCTGGAGCACTTCCGGAAGGCATCTTTAGTGTCTGTCGATATTGCACTGCTGTGGCTGGCTTGATGTCCTTAATCCATTCAAAGCTTTCACGGTCACTTCAACTTTGGGGGAGAAGGTGCACAGTGCCAGATTTAATGAGCAAGTGGATGAGGATATGCTGTAATGTTTTTATTTGACAGAAATTGTGATAACCATTTTGAATTGGTTGAGGATGTCAAGACCGCAACAAAAGAGACACTCTCACAAAAGAGGACTTTCCAGAACTGTTTTTGGAAAGTGACAGGAGCAATGGGATAAGTGTGTTTGAAGTGAGGGGGAATACTTTGAGGAAAATTAATACCAATATGTTTTTTTCACTATATCAAAATTTTAAAATTATTCTTTAAACATTCACTGTATTTATTTTAAAGTCCTTGTATGATTTGGAGCTTTGGGAAAGTGGATATTGAGTAGTTGCAACCATGATTAAGCAAAAAAGGTAAACATAGCAGCTGGTCATCCCCACTGGGCACCACTTGCCCCCAGGTCACTCTTGGCTTCTCTGTTTCTCCCCAGACATAGAGGCCCCAGATTCCTGTTAACGCTGCGCCCATGGATCTAGGTCCTGGCTCCTCTGTGCCTGGCTTTTAGCTGGCTCTAGCTGCCTCCTGCCTGAACCACTGCAACACCTTCCCTTCTGGTTTCTGTGCTTTGAGGTCGTTCTGTTGCCAACCCTCCCTGCCGAGTGCTCTTCTGAACCACAGACTTGATAGTGCATCTCACCTGCCTATCCTCTCTTGCCTTGAAGAGAAAGTCTGTACTCCCACGTGTGGATGTCGTCCTCTACTCCTTATGTTCTGGTTTACTTGCCACATTCCCCCAAGCGTTTCCTTGTGCATAGAAAGTGCTTCCTTTAGTCACTATCTTCTCCTGATCTCCTCCCCAGCTTGTCCTTCCTCATGTCCACTCCCCTGGCTGACTCCTCCTCCTCCTCTAAGTGCAATTCAAGTACTGATTTCACCTGGAAGCTTCCCAAGAACCACTACATACGTAGGATGACCATTCCTGAGATTCTTATGTCTGTGGAGGGCTACCATCCACCCTCTGCTAGCCTCCACAATTGCATCTGGTCTGCATCGTAATCGTGCCCATCTTCTCTGTCTCCTTCAGTCCGGGGAGCTCTTTGAACACAGGAACTTGTAATCTTGATTTCCTAAACAGGAACCACCCATGTTACCAGTGTCTGATAATGTTTTATAAAAGGTTGAAATTCTCAGTTGTAAACAACAGAAGCCGACCCTGGCAGATCTGAGAAGACATGCTGAGATCACAGAATCACCTGGAGCACCAAGAGCTCTGTTTAGAGTTTAAAGCATCCAGGAAGAGGCCACGAGTCCTCCACCTCTGGTCCCTGCTGTGCCCTCCATGGAGCAGTGGCCCTCCTCATGTTCCCACAGTACATATCTAGCTCATCTGTCTTTTATACCGAGCTCAACTTGGAAAGGCTTCATAGAAAGTGTTTGTCGATTCAAACAACATTAAAATGCATGGCCTGTGAAGATGTCCGGGAGCCTCATGAATTAGTACTCATATTTAGGTGTTTTTGACAAACTTTATTTTGCTAATATAGGAATTGTAAAACCAATATTCAATTATTTGTCCACTCAACAAATATATTCCAAATACTCTCAGATGAAAAACGAAAGCAAAATAAAAATGAACTAAAGAACAAGACCCTGTCCAAAAAAAAACTGCAGAATTTCCTTATGACTGAGAGGCCCCAATAAAGTCAGTTCACTAATGCTTCAGGCGGGAATCAGCAAGGAGGGAAATACGTCTATTCATCCATCCATCCATACTCATCCTTGATGAATAAATCCAGGCTCAGAGAAATGACATGAGTTGTGTGTTTGCTGAGCTTGTAGTTTGACTCAGGGCTTTTGAATATATCGTCTTGAAATGTCACTCATTGTCAAATCTGAGGGAGAGTCCTGTATGTGCTGGATGGGGAAGAGGTTTCTCAGTCTGTCCGTGGGTAGGTCATTGCTGGTGTTGAGAAATGATTTATTTCGATATGTGAATGTGAGGAGAAGGTAGATGGCTAGCTGGTGAGTGTGGTGAAGATGCTGTGCTGATAGACAAACACTGCTCGCTCTGAGCCTTTGTAGGAAAAGAAATAATTGGAAGGAAGATGGTCTGAGGAGAAAAGAGAAGAAGGAGAAAGTTAACGGGGCAGAAACTTGAACATGGTTGGAGATTTGAGGGAGGAAAAAGAAGCAGCTTAAAAACCAAAGAAAGAAAGCAATGAAATGCAATTACAATACAAAAATTTCCTCTCTCTCTCTCTCTCTGTCTCTGTCTCTGTCTCTGTCTCTCTCTGTCTGTCTGTCTGTCTCTGTCTCTGTCTCTGTCTCTCTCTCTCTGTCTGCTTTGGAAACTTCTGAGCTCTAATTCTGGCTCTATCTCTTAATAGTCTCTCTCATTTCCAAATCTATGAAGTAGCTTGTGACACTTAGCATTAAGTTCAGACAAAATGTCCTGTACTTGCTGGCAGTTAGGAGGCAGCAGTCCTTGTTTCTGATCCATCCACAGCTTTGTTCTGCTTGACTCAAAGCTAAGATTGTCAGATAAAATGCATGCAATATTGCACATACTGAAAAATGATCCCTTGCCTGAAATTTGAATTTAGTTGGGTATCTTGCTTTTGTTGTTCCTAAATCTGGCAATGCCACCCAAAAATGAAACACCTCTTACCCAATGTAAAAATGAGTTTTTATCCTACTAAAAAATTAATTGCAGAGGGAAGTGGAGGTGAAATGGTGGATAGTGCTGCCTCCTACTGGTGGAATGTGGCAACACCAATCATTTCAGTAAAGATGTGCTCCTACAGTAGGTTTCTGAGCAAATAACAGCAAAAACACGGTAGATGAGAAATGGAATTTATTATTCTTCTAATATAGTATAAACTTGTTAGTAGGGCAACCCATTGTCTTTTAATTTTCGCTGGTACTAATGTATTCTTAGGTACATCCTTTTAAATCTCCGTCAGGTCAGTAATATATCACCACACATTTAGAACTTATGGCTTCCTCTTAGATTTCAATATACTCCTTCTATACATTTAAATTTTTATATTTTTACTTAACAAAACCATTTTAAAGACCCTATTGGGGGTGTATGTTCATTTGTCCTTATAAAAATATACAATGTGTTTTATGTGTCTCTTAAGTGAGGGTGTATACAAATAAATGACAAACTGGCATATAACAGGCACTTAGTAAAATCATAGCTGTCTTGATAATGATATCGTGTGAGTATTGTGTTATCACAGGGGAACTTGGGAAGATGTTACTTAAATAGCCCATAATAAAAAGAGGAACAAGTAAGGCTTCCTGAAGGGATTCTCTGGCGAAGGTTGGAAAAATGCACAAGCTCTCTCAGGCTGTACTCTATCTAGATGTGTATTTGCTGACTGAATGGTCTGAGAGCTGATCAGTACGCATTTTGTTAACTCCCTGTCGCCATCTAAAGGTCATAGATGGTTATATCAACCTTCCCTTCTTCACCTGTTTGGTTTTTAGAAACAAAATACCTGTACTTCCCTCCTGACAGCTGTATTCACCAGAATTATATGTGCTCTTCTCAAGGCAGATGTTTCATGTGTGGGGCTAAGTGGCCCACAGACACAACTGTCTTCGTACTGAGAAGCCCAGGGCAGGCCAGGGAGGGAAAGTCCCACGTGGTTGGCATCTGAGCTCCTGGCAGCAGGAATCATGGTCAAGGTTAGCCTCTGGCAAATGCCTTCTCTTGTGAGGTGAGGTTTCACAAGAGAATGACCCTGAGTTATTCTGTAATGGAAAAGTTTTCTGCATTTTTTTTTTGAGACAGGGTCTTGCTCTGTAGTCCAGGGTGGTCCTGAATCACTATGGAACCCAGGCTGACCTTAGACTCACAGCAGTCCTCCTGCCTCAGCCTCCTGAGCGCCAAGATTAGTGGCATGTACCACTACACCCAGCTTTATGTGGTGCTGGGGATTCAAACTCAGGGCATTGAGCTTGCAAGGCAAATGATTTAACCACTCCTCCAGCCCCAGTGTTCTGTATTCTTACATAGCTAAGGCTGTTAGTTCAGAATAGGAATCTAGATTTAGGATGTGGGAAAATGATCAGTTCCTTTAAAAACTGTCAACATGTGTCTGGACTTGAATCGCTGTGTTCTGAATAGCTATGGGACATGAGAGAAATGGGCCCATCTGCAGTTGACCACCTCTGGAGGGATATATTGAGATAAGGGAGTAAAACATTCTCAGTAATCCACCTGATAAGTCAAAGTTGGCTGAGTGGCCCTAGACAGCCTCAGAAAAGGGAGCTGTACCACCATTTATTTAATTGATCCCTTGTCAAGCTTCGAAGATTTGAGCTGAGTTTAGATCATTTCATTTGTTTTGGTTTGGTTTTTTTCTGAGTAATTTGATTGCCTTTTGCTCCTTGAAAAACATCAGTTCTCACAGATGGTGTAGACTTGTGAAACTCACCCATCAAACTCATCCCTATTGGAACTTTAAAGGAATCTTGTGTTTACTATGGTGGAATGAAAAGTGTAATTTCTTCCAGCAATTATGACATCACTTTTTAGGCTTGCTGGGGGATCCATGCCAGGGCCTTTGCACTGAGTGAGACTTTCAGCCTTTTTTTACTTTTAATTTTAAGACAGGGTCTTGCTAAGTTGCCCAGGCTGGGCTGGAACTTTCAATTCTGCTGCCTCAACCTCCCAATGTGCTGGTGGGACTGGCAGAGCAACATTTTAAATTAAAGGTTATATTTTCCAGAAGGTAGAGAGATATCCACCCACCTTCCTTCCCCTGGTAAAAGAAAAGGTGCCTAAAATTAAAAAAGCATGAAGATACAAATATTCCCAAGGTACCAAAAATACCAGAGGCAGGGAGATGTGATGTCAGCTGGAGAAGACAGGGTATCTTCCTTTCAGGGGAAAAGGTTCCCCTCCCCAGGTGCTTACCAGCTCCACACACCCAGCAGCTGATCAGGAAAGGCTCAGGTGCCAGGCACAATGAAAGGACAGTTTAAGGTCCAAGACTCCCTTCCTTCTGGGCCAAGTTATAGAGATGCAAATGTCAAACTAACAGCATAAAGGTCCCTCCATTGGCTGTGAACTTCTTTGAGAATGAGATCCATTTTTATTTGACAGTTGATGTGATCTAAATCAGTTTTAAATTCAAAACTCATTTTGAAAGCAATAGCTTCTGTACTTAGCTATAGAATACTTCTGTTCATCTGAAATGGGCCAAGATTTAAATGGTGATTTAAAGTTTGTAACTCCTGCATCTTCCAGATACCTTAAAGCAAGCCTTTGTTAAATGAAACAAGTCAGATTTATATGTCTGCCAACATAAAGGTACCAAAGACACTGTCTTTTGAGTGAGGGGTCCTTAACTAATTGTGTTAGTCTGTTTGGATGTCTATAACAAGATACCTTAAACTGAGTCATTCACAAAAATAGAAATTTATTTCTCATTTTTAGAGGCTATGAAGTCCAAGATCAAATTCTATTTGCTCCAGAGAGGGCTTATTCTTGTTATTCATAAGCAGTGCTTTATGTAACCAGCACAGAAAAATGGCTTTAAAAGTTAGATTCTCCCCTCCCCACTCCTTCCGTTAGGGAGAAGTGGCTTCTCTAGACTTATTTGGGCTCAGGGTGTAGACCCGCTAGTCCCATGTCTCCTCGGTCTAGATGAAAGGACATAATATACAGATGTTGGCAGCAGGAGATCACAGTCTAGTTTCATTTCCAGGCAAGGAAGGAGGAGGCCAGAGTCTGGGAGGAGATGAAACAAGCCCAGATGTTATCTACAGTCTCAGTGCATTCTCTCATACATAATATCTGCACTAGATGACATGGTGATTTGAGGCAAATGGGCTCTTCTACCTCCTCAGAGCTAGCTATGAATGGGCCTTTTTTCCTTTTTCCCAAAATAAATGGCCTGCTTTGATTTGATTAGTTGTGAGAAAACTAATCTGAACATGTGAATCCAAGTGCCCGGTCACATTTCTAGGTATGTTCTGGTGGAAGGGAAAACAATTTCCCTTGAATCTCTTTTGTTAAGGCTGGAATTGCTGTCCCTGTGAGGACAGAAGCCCAAAACGCTGCATTAGGGATGGATACTGCTGCCACCTTTCAACATTCCAGACAGACATGAAAGGGAGCATGCAGAGATGCATATCTCCTTTTTCTAGGCATTTTCACCCTCAAAGCTTGTTGCTTCAGGAGCTAAAGATGCCCTTAGGGACTCTCCTCAGAGAGTAACTGTGGGTTAACTTCACGTTTAATGAGAGACTCAGAGAGAGCTCTAGTCTGGCTCCGTGCCTCTTCCAATCTTCACATCGTTGTCCAATTAAGGTTGAGGCAGTGATGGCTGGTTCATCTAGAGGAAAATGAACAGGTAAGATCACACCCAGGCTCAGCAGTCCTGGCTGACAGAGCATGTTCCCCGGCCCTTCACTGTGAGGATCCAAGAGGGTGAGGATGATGGGTAGGACAAGGGCTGGCAAAATAAAAGGACTAGTATACACATCACAGTAGGATGGTAGCAGTAGCAGCAGGAGCAGAATTATCATTACTACTCTTGGGTTCAACTATGATGAAATAAGTTCTGTAGCGTCTTGTAAGAGACATACGTGTTTTTAGAGTGCAGTTATTTGTTATAAAAGACATTCCAACAAGCAGGATATTTAAATGTTACTGTTTCTGCAGTTACACAGCTAAAAGATCTTTGCTTTGCTGAAAGTCAACTTGCCTAACCCCCTTTATTCTCTTATAATGCAAAACTATATCCCGTGCACATAGACATTGAGTTTTGTTTTCTACAAAGCACATAATACAACTATAAATCTGTATTTTATTGTTTTCTTTCAGTTGCTTTGCTATCTATTTTTTTTCCAAAACTTAGAAGAAATGGATATTTCCTGGAGTGAATTCAGGAAACCAAGTAGGTAGGACCTTCCATTCCATCACTCAGCAAATGCAATCAGGTTAAAAGTTCTGAGGCTGGGTACTTGGAGACTAACCATTGAGGATGTTCAAGCACTAGTTATGATGGATGTTTCCCTTAAAAGATGGCTTCCCTAAGAGCAATTTTCCAATACAAACCGTCAAAGGTAAACAATCTGTTGCCATCTGCATGGATGATCATGGTCAGGGGCACCACGTAATATGATGCTGGGTTGAATGCTTCTGTAGCTGCTAAAGAGCTATGTAACCCTGTACTCAGCACTGTGATAAGCCCTGTAGATAAAGAAAGGAACAGATACCCAGGCCTACTGGTGTGGGCCTATAATTCTAGCACTCTGGGAAGTCCAGGCTGGGCAACTTAGTGACATAGCGAGACTCTGTCTCAAATTTAAAAATAAAAATAAAATTAAAGACAGGGGTATAATTAAGCATGAAGACCCTGAGCTTGATCCTCAGTCTCTCTCTCTCTCTCTCTCTCTCTCTCTCTCTCTCCTTTCTCTCTCTCACACACACACAGGAACAGGACTGACCAGGTATCTCTTTTCACAAAGTTTAAATAAGGTTATTGTGAAATTTTCATACTCAGGGTCTCAGTTACCTCATCTATAAAAATTGTACAGTTCCTAGTCCTCTGGACAAGATGACAGGTGAGTAACAGAGCTATGCAATGTGTCTCCTCATGGACTCCCTTAAAAAGTTGAAATTATAATTAAAAACTGCCTGTTCAATTTAGCTAGGAGAGGAAGGAGCACTACCACTTCCAGGTCCCCAACACCCCCCATTCACTAGGATGACTACATACTCACATACATATAGTTGCCTCCATGGCTCCATGGCTACGTTTTATTACAGTAAAAGGACATGGCACAGAACTGACAAAGGGAAAAGTACATGGGTCAAAGTCTAGAGGAAACCATGCACTAGTCCTTTCTCAGTGGGGTGGCACAGGACACATTTAATTGTTCTAGCAATGAATTTTGATAGCAAATGTGAGACGTTGCCTATCAGTGTTGCCACCTGAATGTAGAAATCCAGGGATTTTACTCAGTGCGGTCATCTCGGCACCCTCTGCTTGGTGCATTCCAGAATTCCAGGTTCACAGAGGGAAGGCTGGTTCCCAGCGTAGACCATGTTATTGACACAAACAGGTTAGGCACAGTAAACTTCCCTTATCATCTAAGGGAATGGTGGGAACATTCGCTAACTCCACGTTCCTGGATGCGAGCCTTCCTGGAGTTGTTGGATTTGGTTGTTCTTGGATAATGAACGGTGCAGTCTTAACCGCTTCTCAAGTGTTTCTTCAATTCCTTAAAAGTGAATTGCACTATGGACCAGACAGGAGCTATTATTAATGAAACAAATGCATCTGGTAATAGAAATAAGTAGCTGTTAATAAAATAAATGCATATTACTGCAAGTTCAAAGAACTCGATAGAGTACTTTTACCTACCTTCCTTTCCAGCCTGAGCATTTTGTTCAACCCATGGAGATTTAGTCCTCACCGCGCTCTGTCCCCACCCTCTCCCAGGGTTATGATTGCCGTGTGTCTGGGTGGGGAAAGTTCCAGGCCAGGCACCTTTCAGACCTGGTGCTCTCAGTCTGGGATCTCAGAGTCTCTTAGTTTGCCTGATGGGGCCCGTGATTGCGCTAACATAGATGACATTGATTCTGTGGAGGGCTTGTTTGCCACGTGTCCTGGCTCCCAAGCACCTGGAATCACACAGCTTGAACTAGATCCTGGCTCTGACTCTGGTGACCTGTGTGATCTCAGGTACTGTGCATCTTTGTTCCTCAGTTTCTTCATCTGTAAACTACAAGCTGGAACAATATTAAGATTGTAAGAATTAAAGGGGTTAACACATTCTAATTCTGGAAGGCAGCCTGGCCTGCCATACACTCAATAGATATTGGTTGTTAATATTATTATAGGGACAAAGTCTTTACATTTTATTTTCAAGGTATATTTGATTTTCTCATTTTCCCCACTTAAAAGTAGTCATGTCTTTCCTGGAGCACTTCAGGTGAAATTCAAATTCCTCTATATGGCCAAAAATGCCACAGTGATTTTTAACTCCAGTACTTTTTGCCACTCTCTGCTGCTCTCTTAATCCAACCTGGGCGGGAGGCTTCCTATCCCTACACGTCACCAAGCCATCACTTAGCATGCGGTGTCCTATTCTTCAGAATTCCCCTTCATCAGACTATTCTGTTTTGGGGAACTCTTATATTTCAGGGATCAATGGAAATGTCCCTTTTTAAGACAGTACCTGGCTACCTAAGTTAGGACCTTCTTTATAGACTTTATTAGAATTTATGATTTTGTAGTTATTTGTGTGATTGTTTAATCTCCCTGTTTCCTCCAGGGCAGGATTATGTTTAATCTTTATTGCACATCTGGTGCCCATTTTTGGTATTATCCATATATTAGTTAAGTAGGTAAATGAGCAAAGGAGCCTCTAATTCACCAAACAATTAGGTAAACACATACACATGAACAACATGTTCTACTGCTCAGACTAAGGTTCACTTAGGAAAGTTCCACAAAAGAATAAATGTGGAGGAGCTGGAGGAAAGGCTCAGTGGTTAAAGCGTGCTTGCCTAGCAAGTGCTAAGTCAAATGCTAAGTACCCGAGTTCAATTCCCCAGCACCACATAAGCTGGGCCTTTAATCCCAGCATTTGGGAAGCTGAGACAGGAGGATTGCTGTGAGTGCAAGGCCAGCCTGGGCTCCATAATGAGTTCAGGACCAGCCTGGGCTGCAGAGTGAGACCCTGTCTCAATAAATAAGTAAATAAATAAATAAATGTGGAGACCACATGATGGCTCATGAATAAATTTTGGAATTGGTAAATGTTGAACTTTTTAGAAAAAAAGACTTAAAAACTGTCAACTCTCAGAAAACAAAGCTGTTTCTAAGTCTAGCTGTTTCTAGTCCTAATCAAGCAGATATTACACTAAATTATATCATCTGATGTAGCTTACAATTTCAATTTAAGTATATATGTACATAATATGTGATCTAAATTGCTTTTATATGAAAAATAAAAATCATATTTATTATGGGTCTTTGTACATGAGTGGGTGAGATTTTTTTATACTAGATATTATAGGACTGGAGGAATGGCTCAGCAGTTAAAGTGCTTGCTTAGCAAGCACTAAGTCAAGTGCTTAGTACCCAAGTTCGATTCCCCAGCACCACATAAGCTGGGCGTGGTGGCACATGCCTGTAATCCCAGCACTCGGGAGGCTGAGGCAGGAGGATTGCCCTGAGGCCAAGGCCAGCCTGGGCTCCATAGTTCAGGACCAGCCTGGACTACAGAGGGAGACCCTGTCTCAAAAAAAATGCTGATATTTAGATATTATAAAAGAATAGATATTTTCCTATTGAATATCTGCTTTAGGAAATAGAACAGTTAGAGGGTGTTTTAACTACCATGCATGGAAATAAGTTCTGATTAATTTTAGCCTTGGGTTCCACTGAGAATTAAGTAGAAAATCTTTAATTCTTCTCAAAAATCTGTCCACACTACATTAACTGCCTTCCTTGCTTCACTAATTGCAGTGCAATAAAGACAAATACCTTTTGGTGGCCTACAGTCTTACGGAGGCTTGACCCCATCTTTGAATTTCATCAGTAACTGTATGTAGAATTGGTACCAAGCAGGGCACGTTCTGAAAATCTTGCCTAGCTATCCAAACACATTTCTTCTTTTTCCTTCCTAATACAAAGTGAAAAAAGAAACCCCATTTAATAGTTTATACAAATTTTTTTCTAAAGTTTCCAATAGTTCCCCACCTAAAAATAATCAACATAAACTATGGCATGAATTTCAGGCTGGAGAAAACAGCCTGTACCACCTTTCTCCATGCTCATTATGCTAATGTGCTGCCCTCGTTCATTTCCCTCACATTCAAGGCTTATGATCTCTAAGTTGTTCCTACTCCTATCCACTTTTAGCTAAAGCCTCCTGTTACCAGTATGCTCTGGAAATAGTCTTGGAGTAAATCTATTGGTGACAACCTGCAGCTACTTTGGGGAACACTAAGTCCTTCAACCACTCTTCAAGTGCTGAAGCTAAGCAGCTGTTCCCTGGTGACCGAGAAGGTGGCTCTCCTGAGCTTGTATGGACTTAACCCAAGGCAGTCTAGATGTACCCTGTCCAGTGTGCCTGCCCTGCAGAGCAGAGAGGCGGGGGTGAGGATTTACCAGGACCAAGGGCTGAGGCCTTTCTGCAGCTTCCTTTATCACCAATGTGAGCTGAGGAAAGAGCTGGTTAAAACAAGGGCAATTCTAAAGCAAACAACAATGAAAGATTTCCTAAAAGGAGTCTTCTGTATTCAAACTTCCTTCATCTGTATTTGACTTCCACAAATTATGACCTAGCCACATGATACTTACATGATTAATTTTTCTCTAACTCTTAAATGCACTTCAGAAAGAAACTCATAATCACTATAACTGAGATGGGAATCTCAATTCTCACAGATACTAGAGTGTTGCTTGCCTAAGTTGTTGAGTAGAAATTTATTGTCTGGGCTAGAAAAAAAAATGAGAAGACTAAAGGCATATTGTAGCATCAACGTGACACTTTCTCCATGTGAATTTTAAAAAGATGGAAGTACATTTGAGTAAAGAGTGACTTCTGCACTGCGAGATTCCAGGCAATTTAGTGCCATACTCAGCTATCCCCTGAAATCTCAATACAGGTTCAGTCAACATTAGGAAACAAGGGCCTGGAGACTCTATCTCTGTCTGTCGTCTAGCCTTGTCCAACATTACTATCCAGTCATCATCCACTAGATTCTAAAGCAATGAGCACTCTTCCAAAGAAGGTCCAGCCCAGTCACTCTATAAAGTTTTTTTCTCTGAAATTAAATGCAAATGTGCATCTAGTTTATTCTACCTCGCACATGAGAGAAATAAAGTAGGCAGGACTATCTGTGGATATCTGGGGTTGTAGGTAATAAAGACTATGAGGCCAAAGAGCTCAATGCTTGAAAGAAACAGTGGCCTGAACTTCAATCAATAGAAGATCCCAAGTGAGTACCCCACCAACCCACATGCAGGTAAAAGAAATAGTTGGAAATATATCTGGCTTCTGACATACAAAAAGTGATACATCAAAGTGGCATCTTTGAAATTCCATTATGAGCCTTTGTAAAGTAATTGTGTTAGTTCAGTATTATTGTGGTTTAGATCTTAAATATTCCTGAAAGGCCCATATGTTAAAGGCTTGGTTGCCAGACTGTGGCACTACTGGGAGGTAGGAGAGCCCTTAGGTGGGGCTTAGTTGAAGGCCAATAGGTCACTACTGGCAGCATGCCCTCTGGGAGATACCGGGGAGCCAGACCCTTCTCGCTTCTTTGCTTTCTGGTCAACATGAGGTGAATGTATTTGCTGTACTACATGCTTCTTCCACCACAAGCCTGAGACAACAGGCCAAGTGATCACAGACCAACCCTTCTGAAAACATGAGCCAAATAAATCTTTTGTACTTTAATGTTGATTTATCTCAAGTATTTGTCACAGTAACAGAAATTTAACACACACAAATACAAATCTTCATATTTTGTATTTTTAAACATATATCCAGATATTGTTAATCTCAGTTTCCCTTCCTTCCTTCCTCCCTTCCTTCTCTTCTTTCCTTCCTTCCTTTATTCCTTCCCTCCTTCCTTCCTTCCTCCCATCAGCTGATCTGTCTTTGTACCAGGTTTGCTCTGTCTTTGCACCAGGTTTGTGTCCCATGATGTCTAAAAATAAAATCACAAATGGGCCAAGGTGTAGAAATAGAATAGGTCTTTATTTAGAAACAAAGGCCAGAGGGCTAAAAGTTCTCACAATCTTGGAGGGGTTCCTAAGTGGATTGCCTCTCTAAAATCTTACCTCTGTTTTCCATGAGTAGCCAGTTCTGTCATGACATGACATGTGTACCTAAAATTCAGGTGCTATGCAAACATTATAAAGTGATATAGCCACAGGTGGTGGGTATGCAAAAGTACACGTGATGAAAGTACATTGAGCTAGTCATTGTACACACATGCAAACGGGCCTTACATAAAGGATGGAATCTGAACAAGCCCTGTAGATTGTACCAGTGTCGTCTCTAACTTTATTATTATACTATGGTTATGTAAGAGATCAGCACTGATGGAGGGTGAAGCTGTTTGGATTGACCTGTATATCTCTTTGGAATTTCCTATGAATCTATAAAATTTTCAAAGTAAATATTATAAAAGTAGACAGAGTAGAATGATGAATCCATTTGCTGAATATAATGAATCCAGAATAGCACAGTGAGTCTATTACCTGCTCCACAACTGTCAGTCTATGGCCAATCTTGTCTCATTTGTGCCTTTATCCCTTCTCTCTGTTGTTTTGAAGCAATTCCCAGGTGTCATATCACATTATCCATAAATATTGCAGCCTATGCAAGGATCTTTTATTACTAAAAATAACCATAATTCCTGAAATAATTTTATGTGGAAGGTATCTAATTCCTGGACAGTTTACCTTCTTTACTATTATGGTTACTTCAGCTCATTCATTTATAGAATTATTTCTTGTTTGCTTTTCCAGGTTTTCCTTTCACATTTTTCTGTCCTTTTTTATCTTTTGGAGAGGTCTTTCCTTTCTTTCGTGCTTTTTGTAGTTCTTCAAATCTCCCCAGCCCCTTTCGTACCATGATTCCACGCCACCATGCTTCAATCTGGAAAAGAAATAAAATTAAAAATAAATCCAAACTCGGCGTCAGCTGTTATCTTGGTTGCTGTGGTTTGAATATGGCAAGTCCTCTCCAAAATACATGTTGAAATGTGACTCTCAGCACAGTGGTGTTGACAAGTGGTGGGACTTTCAGGAGGTATTTGGGTTATGGGACTTAATATTACCCTCAAAAGACTGGATTAATTTTCTCAGGAATAAGTTCTTGCTCTCACGAGAATAGACTTGTCATAGCAAAAGCCAAATCTCAGGGGATGTTGCTATGAACTGAAATATGATTGCCTATTTTCATGTTTTGAAGCCCAGACCCACAATGTGACAGTATTTGTGACGGGACCTCAGGAAGGTGATTAGGCTTAAGGTGGCCACGAGGCTAGGACCCCCTGTGATAGGGTTAGTGCCCTTATAAAAGACATCAGAGGAATTGCATGCTCTCTTTCTCAGCCTGCCCTGTGAAGACATGGTGAGAAAGCAGTTATCTGAAAGTCTAGAGAGGCCCTCACCAGAATCTGACCATGCTGGAACCCTGATCTCAGACTTGCAGCCTCCAGAACTCTGAGAAAATAAATTGTTCTTGATTGAGCCACCTGTTCTACGGTGTCTGCTATGGCGGCTCACTCTGACTAAAATAGAGGTCCTCTTTGCAGTGAGACCTACCCTGAGCAGTTTCCCCTTCCTCTTACACAGTACACCTGCCAATCTCAGTCTCCTGTTCCCCAGTGGCGCTTACCATTTTTTAACGTCGCATAAAATTTTATGTTTTATTGCTCGTGTTTTTATTCCCCTCCCAATAGCTTTTAAGCAATATGAGGACAAAAAATATTTGTTTTGTTCACGGATATATCTCTAGTGTATAGAACAGTATCTGGGACACAGTAGTAACAATAAATGTGTGTTGATTAAATGAATGGCATATCCATACATTCCCTCTCTAAGGTCACCCTGAGAACACAGCTGCTTGTGCCCTCTGCAGCTTCCCCTCTGGCCTTTACAGAAGGCAGATAGACCTTGTCCCTCTCCTTCCCATCTTTGCACAGCTTTACTATGGCACTGTGCCCTGGACTTTGAAAACCTCGGGAACAGCAAGAAAAGTGACAGTTTAGTGTGTACGTTGCTGCTGAGTAAGTGAGGGACTCAAGGGCTGGGCAACCAGTCCTTTCACAGACAGGTGTTTCCAGTGCTGCCTTCAAGAAAATGAAAGTCCATGGGCTGGAGGAATGACACAGGGGTTAAAGCACTTACAGAACAAACACAAGGCTCTGAGTTGGATTTCCAGCACCACATAGAGCTGTGCATGGTGGTGCACATCTGTAATCCCAGCACTTGGGAGCCTGGGCTACATAGTGAGTTCAGGACCAGCTTGGGCTACAGAGTGAGACCTTGTCTCAAAAAAAGAAAGAAAGAAAGAAAGAAAGAAAGAAAGAAAGAAAGAAAGAAAGAAAGAAAAAGAAAGGAAGAAAGAAAAGAAAAGGAAATTGAAGTATAGTTAATAGGTTAGCAAAAACCTACTATCTGCTTTGGGGGAATATAAATATGTGAAACATTATTATTTAAAGGCAAACAGTATGGGCAAAAAAAGTTTCTCTCATCAACTCATCTATGTAAATAAGATTTCTCCGGGCTTTCATCTGTTAAAAAATGTGTGTGTGTGTGTGTGTGTGTGTGTGTGTGTGTGTGTGTGTGTGTGTGTAGAATCCACTACTAGCTCACTCTAGTAACTGGTAATATTTATATATGGAGATATATACTTAAGTAAAAAAGGCCTTCTCATTTGGGTATGTCTAAAAATATTATAGGTCTGATCATTGTCAAGATTTGTTCTAAAAATAATGTTTGGGAATAATTTTTTACTACTAATAATTGTAATGTAACATTATAATATTCAGAGGTGTAATCACAGGAAAAACACTTAAATTTTAAAATAGAATCCATGTATACATTTTTGTTGTCCAAAATTGCAAAAAACAAATTATAAACAAAATTAAAGGCTAGTGATGTAGCTTTGTGGTAGAGTGCTTGCCTAGCACATGTGACAACCTGGGATCAAGTCCTAGTACTGCAGGGGTAACAAGGCCAGAAAAGAATGAAAAAAAATACATATAGAACTTTAATACAAATTCTGAGGAAAACTATAAAAGAGATAGATACACATTCAATAAGAAAAATAATATGATATACATCTCTATCTATAAAATAAGAGTATGTCCAAGTATTTTGTAAACTGTGTTGATAAGTTATAATGGTATTTAGATTCCGATGGATACATTTCAAATATTGATCCAAAGCTCTACATTAAAATGTCGACATTTAAAATGTACTAGAGGGCTGGAGGAATGGCTCAGCAGTTAAAGCGCTTGAGCAAGCGCTAAGCCAAGTGCTAAGTACCTGAGTTCGATTCCCCAGCACCACATAAACTGGGCGTGGTGGCACACGCCTGTAATCCCAGCACTTGGGAGGCTGAGACAGGAGGATTGCTGTGAGTCCAAGGCCAGCCTGGGCTCTGAAGTGAATTCAGGAGCAGCCTGGACCACAGAGTGAGACCCTGTCTCAAAAAAATAAATAAATAAATAAAATAAAATGTACTAGAAATTACATCCTTTGTAACGATTTATACTTTGTGGAAGAAAAATTAAATATCAAATTAAAGTTGTTGTGCAAAGTAACTAAAAAAAGATGATTTTCATTCTTCCAACAGCCACTTCTAAGCATACATTGAAGTAAATATTTTCATAAAAATTACTTTCTCCTTCAGATTGTAGCTTGAAGTTATTTTGATTTATTAAAATTATGTGGTTTGTAGATTATATCATGTACATATTTAATTTTTTGGTTGTAATAAGATTTAAACCCAGGATCTTGCATAGTGCTACATTTGCAGATTTATTAATTTGTTTGTTTGTTTGTTTTTGAGTTAGGTTCTCACTAATTTACCCAGGCTGGCCTTGGACTTGCCATCCTCCTGCCTCAGCATTCGGGTAGCTGGGATTACAAGTGTGTGCCACCGCTCCTGTTTTACAAATTTTGACAAGAGGAAAGCAAGTATTATAAAATATTTATTATAAAAGGGATAGAGTTGAGTCTAATAGGGTTGGGGACCATTGACAGAGTCTTGGATATTAAAGACTTTGACTCTTTCTCTCTTATTCCAGGTGAAATGGAGATTTCACCAAAGAGCGGTGAGTTCTAACTGATTTTCAAGAAACTTTATGGGACTGTTGAGTAAAATGCATATTGTGGAGGGAGCAGGCATGGAAATTGGGATAATAGCAGACTAATACAGGGATACAGGTATGAAACAATGGGGACTCAGACCAGTTGAAGAATAAAACGTATTGACCAAAGTGGGAATATCGGTGGCCTGTCTGGGGCATCCCACAGAATCAGTGGGCAGGAGGAGAACAGGAAGGCTTAGCTCTTTGGTCCACTTAGTGGCCTTCTAGCCTTCTGATCCATAAACATTTTTATTATGTTGCAATCTTACCTTATTGCCTTTGTTAATATGCTGGGGTGTTTTTTTCCCAGTAAAGTAGTCTAGATTGTCTTAGAATTTGAAGTTCTGGTTTCTTTTGCATGTTTTTGTTTTCTTCTTTGACCAAGAGATAAAAGAAAAAAGTCCAAGAGACAAGATGCTAGAGCCACATTTTAAAAAAAAAAATCCTCTTCCTTGGCCCTGGGAATACATGAGTAAGTAAGAGTCCCTTCTCAAGAAAGAACTGTAGCTGTGCAGCAGCAGCTCCACAGAGTGATATGTAATGTGTTAAGCCCTAGGGAACCTCCAAAGCAGCTGTGATGGTGTTAGCAGGATCTGTTTGGGCATTACCTTTGTCGCCATTATTCTCCTATTTCTACTCTCCCTCAGGTGTTTCCATACAGCCTCGATGCCTTCCGCATACACTTCTTTCGGGGGGTCTTCCATGGGGTTGTCTTTCAGTGTTAGAACCTTAAGATTCACTAGGTTGTCCAGATTCTCTGGAAGATGGGTGAGCAGGTTGTCCTCCAGCAGCAGCTCTCTCAACTCTGGAAGGATTATTTAAAAAAATGCATACATTTCTCTTAAGAACAAGCAACACGAACTTGGCACCTAGCCCCATCCTGGAATGTGCAGGCTCCACCTCTGCATCTGTAACAGGAAAGCAAGGAAGGATGTATAAGAAGTGACAGAGCTTTGTATACCATCTGGTAAAAGGCCTGTCTCTATGTCTGCTCTTATTCATAATAAAGAGAATAGGAATTTCATGTTCAAATTGTCCATTTATAGCAGCAGTTGCCAAATGACAGCGATATAAGCAAAAGCTACTGTCAGACCTATTCCTAGGGCAGCGGAGTGTTGGAAAACTCTAACTCTGCAAGCCTTTAGATGGGACATTCCAGTTGTCTGTGGGCCCTCCTGTTATGACTCCATCCTTGGGCACAGTGGATGCATGGTACTTATTGCTCTCAAGTTAATGCACTGTTTTTTTTTTTTTTGAAAAAAAAATACTCCCTAGTATAAAAGTGACACCCATAACCTGGTGTGAATAGAAATATATACATATCAAAAGGACAAGAATTTATAAAAATAATTTTCCTCCCCCACCTACCTTCTCATATCTTAGTTGTCATAAGAAACACTATGATCAGATTCATATGAAACTTTACAGAAAATAACTAGCCACATATGATAGGTCTATAGATTTAAAAAATCAAATGGTATCATGTTATATAGAATGGCCTGAATCTATATTTTTCACATAAAGAACTAGCTTAAATAGTTAACTGAAAGAGAAATAAAAATAAAAATGGCTGGTAAACATAGAAAAAATGCCCAGTATCCCCCGATGAGAGAAATGTAAATTAAACACTGAAATGCAGTGTTTCGTAAATCAGAGACAGAGGTGAAAAATATTAAAGAAAGATGGAAAAATTATACCTAAATCCCATTCAGCCATTGTTCCTATTTAAGCCAGCAAAAGATAAGGTAAATGAAGGAAATTTTGTTTTGAGACTGGGTATTTAGGGAGCAAAATATAAGTTACATATATACATATATTTTTACAAGTCAAGCTCAGTGACATGTACTTATGACACCAGCACTCAAGATTGCATGCTTGAGCTTAGTTGCATGAGCAACTGACTTACCAAGACTCTGTCTCAAAAAAAAAATCATCAAAATTAAAGCTTGCCTTATCTTTAGTCCAGCTATTTTGAAATACGTGTTTTCTGCTATCTGAGGTAAACCAAATTCTGTTTTTTGTAACTACTCAAAATTGTTGGGGATACTATAAATGAATGTCAATGACAGAAAAATATTGAGAATGCCTCACTCTTCTCTGAACCAAGGACAGGGTAAGAATTTATGATTAGGAACAGTACTAAGGCATGCTACATGCCATTTGCCCTCAGTTTTTTTAATGTCTTATCTATACGTAACAGTTTCTACCCTCACATTTTTTATCCTTCTTTCATTGAAGAGCAGCCATAGTTTGAAAATATGTCCACAGACCTGGAGATCTGACTTACTATTGCCAGAAGAACATTTTATTTGGTCCCAGGAGGTCCTTAGCAAAGTTTATTGAGTGGGTGGATGAATGAATGAATGAATGAATGAGTAGATGAATGGATAAGTGACAGATAACAAATGATTTAGCCTGGTAGAAAATGTTCAGATGTTTAAGGAGAAATTATATAAAATTTTCCAATTCCTTCACACAGCTCCTCAAGTAAGACTCACAGTGATTTCACTACTCCATAGTAATATTTTTTTCTTTTCTTCAAGTGACTTAGTGACCTACATGAAAATTTACTGTAGGACACCAACTCCACATTCTGGCAAATAATATGTATTTAGTAACCTATTGCTGATGATGGGTGTAATGGTGGCATGGATGCATGTCAATTTTGTTAGCAGTTGCTATTTACTTTCAGTTCAAAGTGCAACAAACCTTTGCAAGATGTGCAACGCTAACCAGGGGACCCGGCCTCCTCCGTGTCACAGGTGAGCTCAGCAATGACGTGATGGGCCAGAACTCAACTCTTCAAACACTGAAATGGGCCTTTAGTAAGGCAAGGAAACCATTCATCATGGGGAATGCTGACCTCAAAGTCCACTAGAATATATGGATCTACCGTGTTTCCTCACCTTGTGCGTGGCAAATGGCATCCGGGAGTTGCTTAAGCAGATTGTGACGACAATCAAGAACTTCCAGGTTAGGCATGGACCCCAAGGATACAGGCAAGTTCTCTAGATAATTGTTCTCTATGTACAGCTCTTTAAGGCTCTGAAATAACATGACAGTGCACCATAACCATCCTCATCTTGATAAATGAGTTGTAACTAAACTGGAAGGGTACATCATGCATTGAGATAAAGGGGAAAACATATCTGAAGGACCTACACCGAGGAATAAAATTATTTCTGAGTAAATACATTTATTCAGGGAAAAAAAGCACACGGAAATTTTGTTTTACTAGACCTTTATGGGAAAATATTTGGATTGCTTGACTGTAATTATTATTAATTTCATTTTAGTAGCTAGTTACTTATTCAAGTTGCTATAGAATTTTAATAGTGGCTTCAAATATTAAGTTTAATCCAACATCACCCAAGCAGAATAACCAAAATGCACAGACTATAGATTTTATTGTACTCGACTTAACTATTTTTAACTTTACTGGGCAAAAATGTAATATTTGCATTTCACCTTATGATTGTGGTGTGACATGTACAAGGATCAAGATGATAAAAAGTGTTCTGTAAATATAGAGCAAAGGAATAAAGAATTAGGAATAAGATCTCTATGTCATAGCAAGTTTATCAGTTGTTCATGCCATTGCTTGGAAGTTATGTAGTAGCCCACACTTTATCAAGCAGTAACAAGAGCATGAAAAATAAATAGTTCATAAAAGGATGCATGTAAAGACATGCTACTAAGGCTAAGTTGAACGAAGTTATATTGTTGCTTTTTGGGGATTCAGCACAGTATTATGTGTGATTTGCCCACCTCCAAGCAAAGAGGAAGGTTGCATTGCCCCCTACATGATAAGGTGGGCACCAGAGTGCAAGCTTTCAGCTATGCCACTCAAATGATACTTCATCTTCAAAATAGCACAGTTTTCCTGGGCTACTTATCAAAAAATGGAAGCTAATTGGGAAAAGATAGGACTCAATTTTTTTTTTTTTTTTTGAGACAGGGTCTCATTCTGTAGTCCAGGCTGGTCTGAAATTTATTGTGTACCCAAGACTTGCCTTGAACACATACCAGTGCTCCTGTCTTTGCCGGCAGAGTGCTGGAATTACAGGTGTGCACCACCACACCCACCTTATGTGGTGTGGGTAATCAAACCCAGGTCCTTGTGCTTGCAAGTGCTCTACCTGTTGACCTATGGCCCCAGGTCTAAGATTCAATTTCTCCAATGAAACATGCCAAAAATACACAATGGAAAGAAATAGGGCATTGTATATCCAGTAGCAATCATTTCTGGGTGCAGTAGTGCACATTTGTAATCCCACATACTTGGGAAGACTAAGGCTAGAGAACCATAGGTGAGTCTAGAGGATTGGAAGTTCAAGACCACCTGGACAACTTAGTGAGACCCTGTCTCAAAACAAAATGTCACAGAGCTTGCAAGTATAACTCAGTAA
Organism: Ctenodactylus gundi; assembly: GCA_004027205.1. Taxonomy (NCBI): domain Eukaryota; kingdom Metazoa; phylum Chordata; class Mammalia; order Rodentia; family Ctenodactylidae; genus Ctenodactylus; species Ctenodactylus gundi. The sequence goes on along the minus strand of PVKB01000067.1, from coordinate 891,222 downwards.
TAGAGTACTTGCCTAGCATGTGTGAGGCCCTAGGTTTAATGCTCAGTACTGCAAACAAACATACACGGCAATCATAATTTTTTAAAAATGTTGTAGGTTTTGTATATAAAAATAGCTTCCTAGCTTCATGCTTGGAATTAAAAATCTAGTTTGGATGACTACACACTAAGCCTGTGAGAACTCACACTCAGTCAGTATTAGCCAGCTTGCAGGGTCAGTGGCATGTCCTTCTTGACTATTTCTAAGAGAGGCTTACCTGTAGTTTTCCAATGTGTTCTGGAATATAGGTAAACTTGGATCCTTGGTCTTGCCCAATGTATAGTTTCTCTAAAGACAGTAAAGAAAACACTTCTTCTGGGAAGGAAAAGAACTGGTTTCCTGTTAGTCCAAGTATCTTCAGTTTTGAAAGTGAGGCCAACTCTGAAGGTAACTAGAAGTATTCCAAAAAGATATATTTCAGGTTGATCAGATTAACAATCAGAAAATAAATTGGTCTTTTGGTTTTGAGACAGACTTCTAAGGAAAAGTAGAACAATTTAGCATTTCCTACTGATGCAACATTTGTGCATATAGACCTATAGTCCTGTAGATCGGAAGTCTGGAGCTTTATCTTTTTCTGTTTTTTGCTTTTATGGACTAAATTCGAGCAGTTTTAACCTATTTTACTGCAAATGTATGAATTACAATATGGCAAGTGCTTGATGCTATTGAAAGAAAAAGCATCAAAACTACGTATAATACTACAATAATATTTATGCAGACTCACCCTTTACCCTAAGAGGCTTTTAATTTAATAATTTTGAAACTTCAGTTGAAGTCATAGTTGGAAGCAAATATTCGCTCACGCTATTTCTAATCAGAGCATTCAGTGAATGTTGTTAGACCCTGTCTCGTGTTCTGCTGCCTACCAAGACTGTGCTCCCTGTGTGGGCTCTGAGCAAGCGTTTCACAGACTGAGAGCCTTGAGAGGCTGAAAGGCCTGAAGGAAGTTCTCTACTCCAACCCTCTACTATCCTGGTTGAATATGTTTTGCAGCAAGACACCTGATCCTTAATGACTCATTACCTCCTGGAAAGGAAAGCTCCTTACCGTCAATGGGTACCTCTAATAATTAGATATCCCTCTTCTGTCAAGCCATGATTTGTATCACTATCATGTTCCACTCATTGATCTCTTTCTGTTTCTCTGGAACCACACAGAAAAAAAAAAAATCTTTCTTCCTCTGTATGGCACAATTACCCTATCAACTGCATGCCAGAGACACCTTGTTTTCTTGTTAGAAAGGAAAAGCTCAGCTCTTTCATCAGCTTCTCAACTCATGCATTCTTTTATCTGGTTTTATTCTAATGGGGAAATCCTTCCTCACCATTCCCTGCTTTAGCCTTTGGACTTTTCACCCATGCATTCCTTAAGCTCCCACCCAACTTCCCATTCTGGCTAGACCTCTGTTCAGCTCAGCCCTGGCTCCCCACACTTCTGTAGCCGAGTGGAAGACACGATCTGGTGACTTGTCAGAAGCAGCTGGAGAAAATGAAATCTCACCACATGAATATCCTTTTTGTAAAAGTTTCACATGCTTGGAATCTTCCAGAAGATATTTTTTCCCCACTATTGTATAAGGTGAGGGCTTGTTTTCTTTAAAATATTATACAAGATGTTTCCAGTTTTAATTGTTTATTTTTTAGGAGCCACATCAAATCAATCTCCAAAGAAACCCATATTTAAGAAACTCTTCTCTTTGTCTACCTCAACATTCTTCATAAATGCACTTAGATCCCATCACTACAAAGCACCGGAATTCAGTGTAGTTGAAAACAACGGGAAAAGATATTTCAATCTAATCACTTGGTTATGCACTAGTAATTTCACTCTGACTGCTATTTATTTAACTCATAGATTTAGCTTTTCTTTAAGACACATTTGTATGCTCAAAGATTTTTTTCAGGCTATTCAAATCCTATATTTAATTTCATCATAGACATATTAAAGTGTAGTGGAAAAACATCTGTATGTTTGGAGGATCTGCAGAGCAACAATTAAGGACAATGATGCTCATACTATAAATTGAGCTATAACCATTTTGGAGTTGAATATGTTCATTTGGCTTTCTTGTTTGACAGAAATGCACTATGCAAACAAAATATGCCTAGGTATGCATTGAAAGTCAGATAGTTTTGCATGCACATAGGCAAGGAAAAGCTACTGGCCAGGTTTCCAAAGTCAGAAACCCCAGAGTCTTTTGAGTGGAAGGAGTAGGGGCTGACTTAAAAGCCATGTGTAAGTAAGAATAATACACTTGAACTTATGGGAATTGTTAGAATAAGAAGAAAGGATCAATGTACTACTTTCCTGTAGCTTTCCAACCCATCCACATACATCATCAGGATAACTGAAGAATTAAAAAGTACATATAGATTTTCATTTCGATGTAATATTTAACATATCTACATTTCAGTGCAATTTGGCTCTTGGTAAAAATTGGAATTAAATGAAGCTTATCGTTATTAGTAAGCAATCTGTGTGATTCTCTCCTACTCTCAGATACTTTATTTCAGGAAAAGATTTGGTATCATTCGCGACTTGATTGGAATGAAGTCAAAGTGTTATCCTTTCTGAGTGTACTTTATGTTTTGAGTCTTCCACTCCAATTATGGAATGAGAGTCTAGCCACTAAATGATTTTCTTACAGTCAGGATGGAAGAGCAAGACGATGAGATCTCACGGAACTCCGAAAATCTTCCAAGGCAGGTAGGTTGCTACCTTGGTAGAGATTAAGGCCTAGATTCTTTTCTTAAATGTTCAAGTTATCATCAAAACGTTTATTTCCAAAAAGATAGTTTTAAAACCACACAGCATTTAGAAAGGAAAAAAGTTCTAGAAATTACAAATCAAATAAAATCTGTTTAAAATATAAACCCTTAGACTGGTGGACACAGTGGTTAAAGCACTTGCCTTGTAAGCATAAGGCCCTGAATTCAATTTCCCAGCACCACATAAGCCGGACATGATGGCACATGCCTGTAATCGCAGCACTCAGGATGCTGAGACAGGAGGATTTCTGTGAATCCAAGACTAGCCTGGGCCACATAGTTCAGGAGCAGCCTGACTACAGAGTGAGACCCTGTCTCAAAACAAAAAATAAATAATAAATACTTTTATAGCACATGGCAAATGTATGAGACCTCTGGGAAAAACTGACCTACTATCTGGCTAAAGTGGTTGATTTCTCAGTCTCCCTTTCTCCCTCAAGAGTTGTCCTTTGCTTTGAACAGCAACTCTGCTCTTTTTAATTCTCAGGTATTAAAAAACAATAAACAAGTTGTGTATGAATTGGGAGTCTGAGGTAGAAAGACTGAAAGTTCAAGTCCAGCCTGGGCTGCACAGTGAGTCCAATATCAGCCTGGACTACATAATGAGATCTTGTCTCAAAATAAAAAAGCCCAATGCACAGATCTCTTAATAAATAAAATGAAATACTGTAACTAAAATTGAGTTCTCCTGAGAGCCTTTCCTTCTTCCCCATTTTATTGACTTTCATTTCAGAGCCAGACATCAAGAACTTAGTTTTTTTCCAGTTCATATGTTTATACCTTTATTACATATAAATATCACTAAGTATGTAGTATGTATGTAGTTATAGCTGTAATTTTGTGAGATTTAAAAATGAATAAATGGTTTAATAGATTCTATAATTCATTTTAATAAGCATCACTACTTTAAGATTTATCCACATTAGCACTTACTGCTTCAAGTTCACTGAAATTATTGAAGAGCAATCCATTTCATGACTATACCACAGGTTTTTTGTTTTGTTTTGTTTTTGAGACAGTGTCTCGCTCTGTAGCCCAGGCTGGTCCAGAACTCACTATGGAGCCCAAGCTGGCCTTGGACTCTCGGCAATTCTCCTGCCTCAGCCTCCCAAGTACTGGGATGACAGGCATGCATCACCAAGCCCGGCTTATGTGGTGCGAACTCAGGTACTTAACACTTGACTTAGGGCTTGCTAGGCAAGCGCTTTGCCCTCTGAGCCATTCCTCCAGCCCCTATACTGCAGTTTATTCACCCACTTTCCTACTGACTTATACTCACATTGCTTCTCGTAGCTCATGACTTGGGCAACAACACTACAATGACCAATTTGAATGCGTGGACCTGCACACACGTGGAAGAGTATCTAGGGACAAACTTGTCTTTGTATTTCCCATGAATGGATGCACGTGTCACTAAACATGCTGTTAAAGGAATCCCTGTCATGGGCTGCATGGCCTCCTAGAGTTCAGCTCCCTGTCTTCCACTTTCCTCCTGTAACATTGAGGCCAAAGACCATTGTTAGGGCTAAATGAGATACTCTTGGCACAGCATTTGGCTTAGGGACTGGCACACACCTGTTCTAAAAAGCCTAAATAAACTTGAGCTACTGTGTATGGCCACTACTGCTCTTCAGGGAAAAAGAAAGTAATATAAATACCACCTTGGAGCACACGTGACAATCCTGGCTCTGTGTCTGTAAGTCAGTTCAGGTTTCCTGTTTGCTTTGTGGTACTGGAGATCCAAAGGGCTGGGGTAGTTCCACTGAGCTACCTCCCTCCCCCTATGATGATGATGATGACGATGACGATGATGATTATTTTGAGCTAGGGTCTCATTAAATTGCCTCAGCCTCCAGCAGGACTGGAATTACACAGGTGGGCCACCACACTCGGTTAACACTTCCTACTCAGAAGACCACACCAGTGCAGGGCAGAAAGGGACCTTGAGCACAGTTCCCGCCCGAGGAGCGTCAGTACCTGCCCTATTTTATTATTATCCAGCGCCAGGATCTCCAGCTCCTTCAGCGCGCAGATCTCCAAAGGGACGTGGTCCAGCTGGTTCTGACTGAGGTCCAGGAAGCGCAGCTCCACCAGCTTCCGGAAGGAGCACCGCAGCCCCTGCAGGCCCACGTCGCGCAGGTACAGCAGGTGCAGCGAGGTCCACTTGCACACGAGGCGCGGCACGTTGTGCAGGCGGTTCCCGCTCAGCCCGATCTCCGTCATGTCAGTGAGCGCTTCCAGCGTGGCCGGGAGCGCGCGGAGCAGGTTGTGCGACAAGTCGAGCACCGACATTCTGCTACACTGGCTCAGCGTCTTGGGCAGAGAGGGCAAGCTGTTGTGAGCCACGTAGAACTTCTGGAGCTTCGTCAGCTCCCCAATTTCTTCTGGGATGTCGCTGAGCTTGTTCTCATCCAGGTCGATGACCTCCAGGTTGTGGAGCACGCAGAGCTCCTGGGGGAAGACCTTGAATTGGTTTCGCTTCAGGTAGATCTCCCTCAGTTTGGTCTGGCTCACTATTTCTTTGGGCAGACTCTGCAGGCGGTTTCCCGAGAGACCGAGCAGCTCGAGGTGATGAAGGGTCTTACAGATGGCCACGGGTACCTCCCCCAGGTCCAGTTGGTAGAGCCGCAGCTCGCGCAGGGAGTGCAGGCCGCCCAGGACCGGGAGAGAGGAGGCCATGAGCGGGTTGAAGCTCAAGTCCAGCCCCTCCAGGGCGCCCAGCTCCCCCAGCTCCAGGCACAGCCTACGCAGTTTGTTCCTGTCCAGGTAGAGGATCCTGACGTTCTTTAACTGCTGAATAGCTGGGGGAATTTCTTCAATCTGGTTATTTTCCAGATGCACTTCTTCCAGTTCTTTTAGGGCCAGGATCTCCTGGGGAATGGCAGTCAAGCCCTGATTAGAAGCATCGATAAAAAATGTTCTATCTGTGGCTTGCTGTAAATCATTTCCCTGATGAACTTGATGTATGCTCTCTGACATTTTTTAAAAAGTTCAAACAAAGTCTGAAAAGAGAAAAAAATATCAGAATTCGCCAGCTACCAGACTCATTATCCTTAAGAAAAAGAAATTAAAATCTAATTGTTTAAATTTAGTACTTGAAATTATCTGGCCAAAAATTGGGATCTTTGTGTTTTGTGTTAGGATAAAAATCAAAGTGTGGGCTCTTATTTCTCCTAACAGGTTGATTCACCTCCCCCCAAAAGTCTAATGACTTTAAGTCTATTGATGTGTTTTGATACTGTTTCCAGTTAGAATATGGACACTTGCAAGAGATCATTGTTCTCACCGTAAAACATTAGGAAGAAATCATATTTTAAAATATAATTTTTCTTTAAGTCACCAGAGTTGTAGCTGTCAAGAAAGCTAAAAGATCAAAATTCTAGAGATGGCTTCTCCAAACCAGTACACACCAGTAAGTGGGCCCTGTCGTACCGGGAAGCATTTTCAAATTTGGGGCTGGCAGGTAGGCACAAGCAAGGGAACTTGTGGCACTAAGAAGAACCAGCCAAACCTTAACACTCTGTGTGGGCTGGCTTGGGGATTAGATGCTGGAGTAGTCTCAAATGCAGTCAGTTGTTCCCCACCGGCCAGTTATCCTTGAGATCTGATAGCCTTAGATTCCTAGGCCAGGTGAGGGAGAAGGACTTAAATCATTAGGGAAAACATTTTCAAGCTGTGGAAGGGCTGGGATATAGTTCAGGGGTATAGCACTTGTGCCAAGCCCTGGGTTTAATATCCAGAACTGTGAAATAAATTTATAAAATAAAATTGTACTTACTTGAACTGAAGCCTCAATTCAGAAAGAGTTAAAACCTAGATAACTGTCCCAGTAGTCCTGTAACAATAGCCTCTCAACTTGATCTAGAGTTTCAATATAATTCCCTTGAAAGTTTCAGCAAACTTTTTTCTTTTTTTAACAGAAGTTGACAAGCTTTTTATGTGAAAATGTGAAGGATCTAAAGATAATCATCAGTAATAAGAAAAAATTCTGACTTAAGACTATGGAACTGATATATTTTATAAATCCAAGATGGTAATGCCACTTTACAGAAGATTGAAGTCTTCACCTTATGCACACACCTGAAGTCTAAGGCAGAAGGTGAGGGCCATAGCAGGATCATCATGGCTAAGGTGTGTGGACTTTACATCAGTGTTTCTATTTGACATGCATTTTGATGGCGTGTGTGTGTGTGTGTGTGTGTGTGTGTGTGTGTGTGTGTGGTGTGGTGTGGTGCGGTGTGTTTTCTGGAAGCAGACAGGGAGAACAGTGCTAAGGGTGCTCCTTTGGTTAAGGCAGCTCCTTTCTGTCTATTCTGTTCTGTTTATTAGTCACTCTAGATTCTGTGCTTTTTGTTCCCTTAGAAGACTATCCCTCTCCTCCCCTGGAGCGGCACCTTCAACTTCACTTTCTTGTAGAAAAGCCACTTTGGTTTTTGGTGCTGGGGATCAAATCCAGGAAAGGCTTTGAGTCCAAGGCCTTGCACATGGTAGGCAAGTGCTCTACCACTGGGATACATCCCCAGACCTCATCACTTTCCTCTGTGTTATTAATAAAAAATACTTTGAGGACTAAGGCAGGGCAGATGGGGAATGCGACCGGCCTCCCTCCTGCCTTAACAATTCCAAGTCGCCTCTCGGCTTTGTAGGAAACACAGAGGCCAAATGGGCACATTGCTTTTTCTCATCACGTTAAAATCTACAGGTTGCACTTAAAATCCACACACTTCCTCGCTGGGACTCTTTCTTGACTGTGGTGACAGTATGGAATTGCCTGGTGGGGTTATATTAGGGAGGGGGGACGCAGAAGTTTGTTTTGCACATTTTTTGAGGATAGTTTGATTTTGAAATCAAAGACAATGAAATTAAAACTTCTGCTAACTGGAAGGGGTCCCGAAGAGAATTGCCCTTGTTTTTCATATTTGAACCCCTTGCTAGCGACTGGGTTCCACCCTGAGGATCTCCCTCCTCTTTTTCCCTGCAGGAGGTCTCTGGCTCCGCAGTCCTCTGCACCGCCTCTCTATCTTCGGTCCATATCAACCCCTAGACCAAATCCTACCCTCCTTTCTCGCTTCTTTTCCGTACCCAAATACCGCATGCTGACCAAGCTACCCTGCCACAGTGCACGGCAGTCCCTTCTGCGCATTCCCTGCCTCCCCCTCAGGCAGGCCTTGGTCTGTCCTGGACTGCTGCAGCCGCTTCACGCTGGGTTTTCCGGAAAGCTCTGTCAGGTCCACTCGCCAAGGGTGGTTCAGGATCTGATGGCTCCCAGCTCCCCTAACCCTTAACAGTTTGGGCTCCTTGGACGATGCTCAGGGCGCCATGTGGATCTGGCCCTGCCAGTTTGCTTCCTGCACCCCGCACCACGCTGTTCTGCGCTCTGGCCGCTGAGATTTGTCCGGAGGTCACCTCTGCCAGACAGCCCTCTCTGACAGCCGCGCCCCTCCACAAACCGTTGGGTACTCCCATACCCCTAGCTGCGTCGCACGCGCTGCTCCTACAATCAGCTTACGCGCTGGCCCCGCAGGAGTGCGCGCACTTGGGGGCGAGGGCTGTGTCATAATCATCTTTGTGGCTCTGACGCGCAGCCCGGCAGCCAAGCCCCTCACACCTCAGGAACTGCCAGCCCACGGTACCTTTAACCCACACCGCAGTAGCCGGGGAGCCTTCTTAGGAGGTCACGTCCAGCCCTGCGAGTGCCGCAAGACCCCGCGCTCCGGCGGCGCTAACTACGGGTTCTGTGGCTCCGCCCCGCCCCGCCCCGCCCCGCCCCGCCCCGCCCCTTCTCCTCCGCCCCGCCCCCGCCCCCGGCACGAGCGCTCGGTCGCCATGGCAGCACCGACGCCGTCGCAAACGCGGGTTGGGCGCGCCATGTGGAGCGGCGCGGAAAGCGCCACGCCTGCCGCGGCCGGCTTTCGTCCTCCCGGAGGCACCGCAGCCCCCACGTCAGCCCCGACCCGGGCGGGTGAGCGAAGTGAAAAGGAAGCTGCCCTTCGGAGTTGCCCCAGCCGCGCGCCCCGCGCCAGGGCGGAGGGGGCGGGCGGGAGCTGCGGCGAGGGCGCTCGGGCCCCGCGGGGCTAGGACGCGCGGAAGGCGGCAGCGGCGGCGCGGCGCGGCTCTTGCTGTCTCCCGTGTTCTTTTTCTTCCTCCTTTTCTTTCCGTCGCAGGTACTGAACCCAGGGCCTTCTCTCTGAGGTACACCCCCATCTTCCCCTTCTTGTAAACGTTGAGACAGGGCCTCTGAGTTGCCAAATTGCCCAGGTTGGGCTCGAGCTTTCCATTGCTCCTGCCTCAGCTTCCCGAGGGGTTGGGATTCCCAGCTTGTGCCTGTACACAGGGTGCGCAAGAAGATCCCGAAACCTTTTGCCTTGCCACTTCTAGACCGTTTTAATGTTTGGTGCCTATGAATTTTCTTTAACAAGTTAAGCCTGAACGACACCCCTTCCCCCTTGCAGTTTCGGATGCTTTGCTTCTGGTGGATTTGGAATTGTGTGGCCCAGGAGACTTACACTTCATTGCACCCGGAGTTGGGTATTCATGTAATTTCTTTTGCATAAAAGGAAATTTAGGCTCTAACAGTGCAAATAATTTGCTCAAAATTACACACTACAGATTCTGGATAGGCCTAGGACTTACTTCAACCCTTGCGTTTTTCTCAGTAGCAGGCTGTTTCAGGATAGAACATCTTTTGGAAAGAGCTGTTAGAATATTTTTTTCAGAAAAGTTAAAATATGTTGTCAGATGTGTGAATGAAAACTGAAATTTTGCTTAGATTCTTGACATTTTCCTGTGTGAATAAATTATTCCCCTAGTTTTTGCTTTACAGATTGGAGACTGATTTAATGTTTTTATTTTAATGTGAATATAGAATAAGAAAAATATTACAGACACCATGAAATTCTGACATATAATGCAAAGATGAGTTTTAGATCCAAAGAGTAGCAGGAGAATACATCAGAAACTTAATTTGGTGGATGGCTAATTTTAAAAATTTATTCTTGTAACTTTCTTTGGCAATATTGGTTGGGATGGGATGACTAGGGTCTTCCACAGCAATTCAGAACACCTAGCTGATTATTTCCTTACCTAGTGACCTTGGGGAGGGGTGACCAGCCACCTTAAATAAAGGCCACTCTATTATAGAGAGGTCAGGAGTTTTCTAGAAGTTAACTTTATACCATGGTTTCCTGGATATCCTTTTTTGAGGTTTTTCGTACATGGTAAGAGCCATGAATTTACTCTGGTGGCCACCCATTTCCGCTCCCTAGAAAATGACAGTCACATACAAGAAAGTGTGCAGTAAGGGAGGGGAACTTTGGATGGGTTATCTTTTGCTTCGTCCATCTCTGGCCATTGCCCTCCCATGGATATTTCAGGTCCCTCTTAGCATTGGCAGGTCATATAAAACCCAACTTGCACCAGGCGGTAGACCTTGTGGAGAGCCTGGCGCAGCCTTAAGCTGTGTAAGGTGGCCCCAGAACTGCTGGACCTCTGTCAGATTCCATAGCCTCGCAGCTGTGGAGCCCTGAACACATTTCACATTCACTCACTCAGTTACACAAGAGTTTAAACAATTCCTTCCCTCTTTGGGAGGCCCCTAACTGATGACCATCTGTATGGAGGCTGTGAGAGGTAATCAGACTCCCCTGCCTGGCTGGGTCTTCTGGGTCCCAGGACCTTACCTTATCCTGAAGACCTGGTTGAGAGTTCAACATCTCTCTTTTTAAAAATTTACACATCACCTTCCTTTCCCCTTCCCACACTCTCCCCTATTTCTCCTTCCCTTTCCACAACGTCCATTTAATTACTTCTTCTGTATCTTTTACATTTTTTATGGTTTGGTGTTCTCATATTAGAGAAACCATATGATATTTAACTTTCTGGGTATATTTCATTTCTCTGAGCTTGATGTTGTCAAGGTGCATTCATTTACCTACAAATGACCCAAATTTGTCATTCTTAATGGCAGACTAATACACCATTGTGTATGTATACCACATCTTCTTTATCCAATCATCTGTACTTGGGCATATTGGCTTCTTCCAAGATTTGGGTATTATAAATTGTGCAGAGATCTCTCTATGGAGTCTGATCAGCATGACCAGAGACTTGGGGTCACAGTGGCCCCTGGTGGCAGGAGACTCAAAAGTGTCGCGTGACACTTAACTTGTTCTCTCCTGTGGCAGCTGCACCCCAGCGGGCACAGATTGCTGCCATGGTAGTGCAAAGGACCGGCACACTTTCTGCTTCCCAGTCAATGCCTCAGAAAATGTTATGGAAAAATCTGAATGAGAAGCACCAAGCAATATTCAGAGTGTTGAAGAACTCAGGTGTATTACACTGGCAAGCCAAGAGGAGTTAACTCTAAAATCTGAACCCAGAACAATGGAGGGCCCCCTTTGTCTCCCCTCTAGGGTAACAGGTAGTTGTGATTGGCTACTTTGAAGTTGCCAGGCAGTAACACTAAAAGCTAGTCAACAGTTACAAGGTGGCACTTGAAGCTACAAGGTCCTGTTAGAGTGCACATGGGCTTTGTTTTCTAACTGACATGGTCATGCCGTCTCCCTAGGCTGATAAGGCCATGCTGCCTCATTTGTCTGTTCTGGTAGGAGCAATCCCAGGCCCACACCACAGTTTATCTTATAATCTAAGACTCCTCGATGCCTTCACACAAACCAGTGTGTATCTGACACATTTCTGGCACTTTGGGCATGGGTGCCCAGCACTGAGTATCAGAGGTTCTCAGGGCAATCTTTTCCTTTATAATACAAGGCAGATTCTAGTGAGAAAGAAGAAAGAAACCCAATGGGGGGAGCCCAGCTCCAACTCTTATTTAGAATCTATTGTATTTGTTTTGTTTCCTGACCAGGATGCAAAAGCAGCATTTTCTAGATTGCATCCTAAGAGAACCACGATCGCATAAGGCTGAGAAACACAGAATTCACATCCTCTCTCCCCTCCAAACTCAATAGTGAAGTATCTTTATGCATCCGAGTGTTCTTAGTGTACCGAGAAGCATGGCAGATAGAGCTCTGTTTAGCTTTGCTTAATTTAGCACCTCTCAAACTTGTCAATAAAATCTTTTCTATTTGGAATATCTTTGATCATCTTTTAGGACATTAGTATCCCACAAAATACAGTTTGGGAAATATTGTGCTATAATGTTATTTAAATACATGAACATTTCCTATACTAGGTGAAGAGTTTCAGTAATATGTACATCCACAAGACAGATTCTGTACTGACATTAAAATTTTTCAGAAAATGGCGACATGGGAAACTTGTTTATAATGTTAACTGAAAGAAGCAGGATATAAAACTCAGATTCCAATTTCCTTTAGATATATATTTATATATATATTCATATATATATATATATATGAAAAAAAATAGGAAGAAAGTGCCTTCCTGAGAGGTGGAGATTCTTTGGTGGTGGAAATGCTGATAATACGTCATTCCTTTTTCACAGAACTCATCTAATTGAGATAAGTATATGTTAAATTTATTTTTAAAAGGTTATTTTAGGGAGCTGGAGCCTCTTTAGTGAGTGATTAGAGCAATTACCAAAGAAGTGCGAGGCGCTGGATTTGATCCCCCAGTATCACATGTAATAGTAGCTGGGTGTGGTGGTGCATGCCTGTAATCTTAGCACCCTCGAGGGTGAGGCAGGAGGATTGCCGTGAGTTCTAGGTCAGCCTGGTTATAGTGAGTTCAAGACTAGCCTAGTCTAGAGACTAAGACCCTACCTCAAAAAAAAAAAAAAAGATTATTTTAACAACTTAGAAAATTTATTTTAAGTTTGATGTAAGTCATCTTAAACCTTGTTCTGTAAATCTCTGCCTAGCAAACTCTTAATCCCTGTTAAGAATGAAACATTTCTGAGATGTAGAGACTTAGAGAAGCCAATTTCTAAAAATCCAAGCTAACTGGACAAGGAGATCTTTGAACATGGATATTTGAAGAGACATACACAGAAGGTAGAAGTTAGAGGCAGTGGCCTGTGCCACCTAGAAAAGTAACAGCACACCTTCCATCTTAGAAGATCTTGACCTTGCAAATGATGCTTTTTTAATACTATAGAAAACAATAGGACCATTGAAAAGAGCTGTGTGTATAACAGAGAAAGATCTGAACAACTGCTTTGGCTATAATTATTATTAAGAATTGTACAGGGGAAAAATCACCTTTAGAAACAGGAAGTAGAAGACTAGGGCTTCTGTGGGCTAGGCTTCAGTTTGGTATGAAGAAGTGACAGGCTATATTCAAAGATGCTAACTTTTCGATGGTGTACAGGTTATCAATAGAATAGGTGAATTTTCAGATTCTTTTGGAAGTAAGTTACTGGATTCAGTTGTCTTTATTTGAAGCTGTTTTAAGAAACTTTGTACCACAGTGGAAAGTCTTCAGAGTTTGATTTTGCACCTTGCCATTATTAAATGCATGATTTTGTACAAAATAATTACTCTCTCCAAATACTATTTTCCTCAGCTACCAGGCCTGGCATATACAAGTTAGCTCTCTGGCTGGAGGAATGGCTCAGAGGTACCTGAGTTGACTCCCCAGCACCACATAAACTAGGCGTGGTGGTGGACTCCCTTAATCCCGGCACTGTTGGGGCTGAGACAGCATGATTGCCATTAATCCAAGGGCAGCCTTGGCTCCATAGTGAGTTCAGGACCATCCTGGGCTACAGAAACCCTGTCTCAAATTTTAAAAAAAGAAGTTAGTTGTCCCTTTATATCTTTTCTAAGGTAAGTGCTGACTTGAGCCAGTGTCTGCCCACCTGTGTGAGTGTATAAGTGTTGCTGTTGGGGCAAAAAAGTTCCTGGAGTAGTTTACATGTGATGATGGATACATTTATTTTTTCAAAGCACCAGAGTCTGTTGCTGTTCTCCAGGACTGTTACTGTAATCTGTGTTCAAAAAGATACAAGAAAATTAATTCTTTTATACTGCATGTACTCAAAGAAGTGGATGAAAAAATTAAACAGGGGTAAGGAAGACAAATATTTTATTACATCAGTAATACTTAGTGATTCTCATCTGTGTAAAATTCACATATAACAGAGTGATTTTATAGTCCTTTGAGAAAATAGTTGGGAAAATGGGCCTATCTTTTCTTTGGGTGAATAAGTAGGTGTGTGACACTGTTATTAATAAGCCTTAGAGATGGTGTAGGATGCTGGGAAGGGCACTAGACCTGGACTCCCCAAGCTGAGCTCCAATTGCCTCGTGACTCCAACAGCCTGGGTGAATCTAGGCATTCAGTGTTGTTATCTGTAAAATGGAGATAATGCATAGTGTGTGTAGGAGAGAGAAATTAAGTTATTCAGAATATATTAACATACCTTGAAAAGCCTATAGAATAAACGAATAGTTTTAAGTTACCTGATATAAATGTACTGTGGAAGTCGACTGCATATGTGGTTCCAGTAAATGTTATTTCTGATGGTACTGTTTTCATGTGAAGAAAAAAGACATTTCTTTATTGTTTGTTTTCCCCTTATATTTCCAAACCTTTCTTTCTGATTTTAACAGACAGAAAGAAGGAATCACATTAAACTTTGCTGGTAACAATCGCTTAGTCCCAGTAGAAAGAGTAACAGGTGGCGATTTTTGGATTCTTTCTAAAATGTTAAAGGATCATCCATATATTAATGGTATGTTTAAGAGCTAAAACCTCCTACTCTTCATTTTCCTGATTTTAAGTATTCTTTATAAAGAATATCCTTTTTCATTCAACTGTATCTTTCAGGTTTGGATGTTAGATATAATCACTTAAGTGATACTGGTGCATACCATGCTGCAAAACTGCTTCAGGTATTATTTTACTACAAAATATCCTCAGTTGTTTATAGTGAAACCATTTAGTCTAATGGCACACACAGAAACCCTTGTTATACACAGTCTGGGGTCTTGACTTGAAATATGTGGAAACCCACTGGTATTTGGTCTCTTTTTGCTAGTTTTGCAAACTTGTACACTGTGGTTAAATACATCAAGCACGTTGATACTTGGGATTATTGGTAAAACTGATAATATTTTTCTTTCCCTTTATTTCAGTTATATTGTTTAAATGAGATTGGTGATTTTCGTTTTCCTTAATGATAGCTGCTTTCTTCTGGGATTCAAGTTTTGTGGATTATACTTTCTTTGGATTATAAACATTTAAATTAAAGCTTATGTATATAAGTGATCAGTTCTTAGTAACACATGTAAAATAGCTTCTTTTCTCTCCTACTTATAGAAACAAGTGTATCTCGTCTATTTAAACCTTATGTTTAATGATATCAGGCCTGAAGGTGGAGAACTGATTGCTAAAGCACTGCATGTAGGTATTTATACACCTCAAACTATTATTTTGGGGGGAAATAATAACTTCTGATAACTTTGATGCAATTAGTGTGAAGTTATTTCAGTAATTTTAGAATGTATATTTTTATTGAAGTTCAGTTTATTAAAATGTAAATACTGTATAAGTACTTTTGAATTCATTTTTTTAAAAATCAGCTTTACTGAGATAAAATTCACATACAGAAAATTGACCCTCTTAAAGTCTTCTGAAATTCAGCGGCATTTTAAAAAGTATTATTTATAGAGTTGCAAATCATTATCACTATTGCCATTTTTAGAACATTTTCATTATTCCAGAAACAAGCCCTA
This sequence comes from Ctenodactylus gundi, assembly GCA_004027205.1. NCBI lineage: Eukaryota > Metazoa > Chordata > Mammalia > Rodentia > Ctenodactylidae > Ctenodactylus > Ctenodactylus gundi. The sequence goes on along the minus strand of PVKB01000067.1, from coordinate 875,753 downwards.
TATCCATAATTAGCATTCCCTCTGCATTCTTCCAGTCCCCAATTCCTGGCAACTAATCTAACCTACTATCTATTTCATAGATTTTCCTAATCTAAACATTTTTTTTTTGGTTAGGCAGGGTCTCACTCTATAGTTCAGGCTAGTCCTAAACTCCCTATGTAGCTAAGGCTAGCCTTGAGCTTGGGGTGATCCTCCTGCCTCAGCTTCTCTCGTACTGGGATTACAGGCATGTGCCTCTACGCCCAGCTTCTGTGGTGCTGGGGAGTCAAACCCAGGGTCTTATGTTTGCTAGGCAAGAACTTTAAGGGTGTGCTGTTCCTTTAGCCCCTAATGTAGACTTTTTTTTTTTTTGCATTTTTTTTTTTTTTTTTTTGCATTTTTTTTTGAGACAGTGTCTCCCTCTGTAGTCCAGACTCATCCTGAATTCACTGTGGAGCCCAGGCTGGCCTTGGACTCTCGGCAATCCTCCTGCCTCAGCCTCCTGAGTGCTGGGATTATAGGAGTGCACTAGCACACCCAGTTTATGTGGTAGTGAGGAATCGAACTGGAATACTTAGCACTTGACTTGCAAACTGTAAGAAGTCTTTCCATATTCTAAATATAAGTCCTTCATTGGGTAATAGGATTTGCAATATATTCTCTCATTGAGATGCTTTTTTACTTACACGGTATCTTTTGAAGCATAAAATCTTTAAAATAGAGCCCAGTTTATTTTGTTGCATATGCTTTTGGTGTTGTATCTTTGCCTCACCCAAAGTTGCAAAGATTTACATTTAGGTTTTCTTCTAAAACTTATATATCTTTAGCTCTTTCATTTAGTTGTTTTACCCATTTTGAACTAATCTTGTTTATGATTTGATTCTTGCTTCATTTTTTATATGAGGATGTCTGATTGTCCCAGCTGCATTTGTTAAACATCTGGTTCTTTTTTTTTGCCTCATTAAATTGTCTGAACACTTTTATTTAAAAAAATCATTTGAACATAAATGTGAGGGTTCATTTCTCTAGTAGGCTGTATTCTAATTCATAAATCTATTATTTTTCTCTATGCCAGTACCACACTGTCTTGATTACTGTAACTTTGTGGTTAAGTTGAAATCAAGAAGTGTGAGTATTTTAATAATTTTTCACGACAGTGTTGGCTTTTCTGGATCTCTGGTATTGCCATACAAATTCCAAGTATAGTTTATCAATTTCTGTAAAAAAAAATAGCTAGAATTTTGATAGGAATTATGCTAAACTTGTAGATCAACTTGGATAGTACTGACATTTTGACAATACTAAATCTTCTGTCTTAGTTACTTATTCATTGCTAGGACAAAATATCCAACATCTACAACTAAGGGAGGAAAGATTTATTCTAGCTCACAGTTTCAGAAGGTCTCACATAGTCCATTCATGGCAGCTAGCAATGGTGGAAGCATGTGGAAGAGGCTGTAGAGCTGCTGGGCAAAAGCCAACTGAGTGAGGGGCAAGTTGAGGAAACTCTCGTCTGGCAAGGCCAGAGCTCTCGCCTGGAAGAAGGGTGTAAGAATGTTTCTTCCTTCATTCCTTTATTTAGTTTAAGCTGCCAGTGAGGACTTCTGCTCCCCTACTTCCTGGCCCATAAGTCAATAACATACATCCAAAAGCTTTGCCCTGGGCAGTCCTGAGTTCTCAACAAGTTGACGCAGTCCCTCCAGGTCAAACTCCAAGCATCTTCCCCATCTAGCCAGGCTCTGCCTCCCAAAAGCACACAATTCCATAACTGCTTGGTTAGTCAGGGAACAGGATGTAAGAGTGCAGTTAATAAATGATCCACCTAGGCAGACTGTGGTACCATCTCATGTACAGGATAGAACAACTTTATTATATCCTTCCAGACTTATATGCCCAGGGAAAAGCCAGGGCCCATGTGAAGAGGGAGCATTTTAGCAGATCTTACAAGTGATCTATGTGAGGTTTTTCCAACTTCTCAAATTACAGCTCCTAGACCTCTTGATTTAATTATGTTAAATTTATAGAAATCAATCTTTTATCCTCCTGGAGCAGTCTACAGGCTCTTTCTATAGGCTTTGAAATTTATCCAGTCTTCCGCCAGAATTGCAAGAGAGCAAAAGAGAGTTCCTATCTTCCAAGAAGAATCTGGCAAGAATGAGCTGTAAATGGTTAGAATCCCCACACATAGGTAGGTATCCCATTACATCCAAATACATGAGGCCTTCCTGGAACATTCCAGATCCAAACCATAATATCTTCCAAACCATGTGGGATATATTCCATTTATTCAGGTCTTTAATATCATTCAGTTGTGCTTTGCAATTTCCAATGTGCAAGTTGTGCTTTTTAAAAAATTTGTTCTGAATACTTTATTTTTTAATGCTATCGAAAATGGAATAGTTTTTTTTCAACTTCATTTTTTTAAAGATAGGGTTTTGTTCTGTAGCCCAGGGTGGTTCTCAGCTCCCTGCGTAGCCCACGCTGGCCTTGAACACATGGCAATCCTCCTGCCTCATCCTCCTGAGTGCTGTGATTACATATGTGTACCACCATGCCTGGCTTATGTGTTGCTTGGGAATCAAACTGTCAAACTCAGGACCTTGCATTTGCTAGGGAAGTGCTGTAATCCCTGTGCTATTGCTCCAGCCCCAGTGTTCATTGCTAGAGTATAGAAACACATTGATTTTTGTGTATTGGTCTTGCATCCTGCTTTTGCTGAGTTTAGACGTAATAGATTTCCCAGCTGATTTCTTGGGATTTTTAATATACACTCAAAGATCATGTCATGTAATGGTCAGAGTCAACATGCTTATCTTCTTCCTGATCTTAGGGGAGTTTGAATTCATTTGCACTATTATATGCCCTAATAGTTATTAATTAAGAGTCATGAAATGTCCCTAATTTTGTGAGAGATTTATCATATGAGTAGATTGAGAGATGAAATTCAACCTTGCAAATGTCTGACAAATTATATTACTTTAAAAGTGAGAGCTAAGTACTTGTCTAATATGTGTGAGATCATGGGTTAGGATCCCCAGAACCTCAAAACAAAACAAAAAAACAAAGGAACAAAACAATAATAAAGCAAAGTAACATGGGACTGGGGTTTTCCATTTATGACAAGATGTTTAATGGGTACAAGGTGACCATTGGGTTTGATGAAAATGTTTTGGAGCTAGCTACAGGAAATGTTTGACAAATCTTTAAATATAATAAATGCTGGTGGAATGTGCACTTTAAAATGATTTAGTTTTATATTATGTGAATTTTTCAATTAAAAAATAGTACAGGCTTATTTTTTGAGACAGGGCCCTAATTCTAAACTGTGTAGTCCAGGCTAGACTTGAACTCACGTCAGTCCTCCTACTCAGCCTCCTAAGTGATGCTCCACTCAGGACCTTACACTTGCTAGGCAAGCACTCTAACCACCGTGCTATTGTTCTACTCTGGTATAGGCTTCTTAAAAAATAAATGTTTAGGTTTTCTAAGAAAACGAAAGTTTATTAAAATTTGCTTTACTTACTAGCTATTGCTTTGGCATCTGTTTCTTAGTCATTCTTTCTGTTAAATTATTTAAGTTTATATCTATTATGGGAAATTAAATGTTGCATTTAAGGAAGATCTATCCCCATGAAAAATATGAATCTGCAAATAGAAGTACAACTCCTCGCTCATTTAATTTAGAAAATTCTATGGGTTAAAACTCAAATAACTAATTTATTTTCCTTTTCAGAAGAATAAAACTCTGAAATACCTAAGAATGACTGGAAATAAGATTGAAAATAAAGGTGGAATGTTTTTTGCTGCAATGCTGCAAATTAATTCATCCTTAGAGAAATTAGATCTGGGTGACTGTGATCTGGTAGGTATACTGGTTTTTGGATCAATTTCCCAGGATATCAGCATAGAGAAAAAGAAACTTATTCAAAATACTAGCCAAATGATAGTCTTTCAGGTGGTTCGTCTTGCCCCATATTGAAATACCAAGAGAAAAGGTGCCCCTCCATTAGAAGAGTACAGATGGGTAAGCAGATGATAGCAAATACCATAGAAAGATATCCAGCATAATAAAAATGTTATACTTCTCTTCATAGTTCATCCTAACCTAAATACTATTTTATTCAAATAATATATTTTTACTTTAAAAATATTCTGTATTTATATTGTACTATAAAAACTTAAAAATGATGGTAAAAGCTGCCCTGAAGTTTTATATGGCCTGAAAATCTAAAGCCTTTTTTACATGTCTTTAAATTCCAGGTTTTACTCTCTCAAACATGCTTTTAAGTCTTGAGGTCTTAGGAACCTGTCTTGTAGCCTAAGATTAGTGCCAAATCACTAGGACTCAAAAACAGTAGGATGGGCCAAGAATGTGTCTGGGGTGAGTGGTTTTGAAAAACTATTTTTTGCAGTCTTAGATGCAGCTGGTATAGTTATGGGAAAACATTGATTCAATATTTATTGTTAGTATGTTATCATTCATTGTATTAGATGCTAAAGATGTAACAGTGAATCAGAGAAGGCCTCTGACCTTCTGAAACTTGTATTTTAGTTGAAAAAACATCAATGACATAATAGAGAAAAGTGCTATAAAGATGATGAGGTACTTTAATAATAGAAAGGAGATACATGCTTAACACTTGGGACACTGAGGCAGGAGAATTGCCCGAGATCATGGGCAGCCTGAGCTACATAGTGAGCTCATGACCAGCCTGGACTGCAGAACAAGACCCTGTCGCAAAAAAAAAAAAAAAGTAAAGGTAATTCTGCTTGATGAGTTGGTTACCTTAGACATGAGATGATCATAGAAAGTAACAAAGGATGAGGAAAGTTGTCCTGGAGAAGGTCCATGGCAGCACATTCCAGGCAGGGGATCTAGTATATATGGGAACTAAGATAGTGCTTCCCCCCCCCCCCCATTTTATTGATGTGTATAAGAGGAAAATAATTTAAGGTTTACAGTGAAGTTGAGCATTTTGTGCACCTACGTGTCTTGTCAAGGTGACAAGGACTTTCCCCTGTCCTTTTGTTCCTCCCCCTATCCAACCCTCCCTCCCTCCCCGCCCTACCCCCGTTTCACTTTTTTGTTTTAAGTTCCCTAAGAGTTGTGATCTGGGTCTCTCATATCAGAGACCATTCAGTGTTTCACCTTCTGATTCTGACTCAATTCACTAAGCATGATGTTCTCAAGCTTCTTCCATTTGCCTGCAAAAACCTTCACACTGTTGGACTTTATAGATGCAGACTATTCCATTGTGTATAAATACCACAGTTTGTGTATCCATTGGTTTGTTGATGGGTATTTTGATGACTTCCATATTTTAGCTATTGGTAGTTGTGCTGCTTTGAACATGGGTATACAAATATCTCCGTTGTGTGTTGTTTTGGCCTCTTTTGGATATATTCCCAGGAGGGGTGTCACTGGATCGAAGGGGATCTTTATTTTTAGTCTTTTGAGAGATCTCCATACTGCTTTCCAAAATGGTTGTACGAATTTACATTCCCACCAGCAGTGCAGGAGAGTCCCTTTCTCCCCAAGATAGTGCTTCTTAAGTGTGGTTTAGGGGTATAGTTGGTGCAGATGAGGTAATTCTGATATTTGTGTATTTATTTTTCACTGACCTTTTCATTTATTTCAAGGGATTATGGTTTTCTGTTTATGCCAGTGGCATGAAATTTTATTTTCAAATAAAGTGAAAAAGTTAGTAGAATTAATAGATGGTAAATATTGCACATATTCAGATATGGTAACAGTCAGGAGGGAGGTACGTGGAAAATGAAATTTTGGGTCTGACAGATTTCAAAAACTGAAAGTATGAGCGTTCAGCAGAGCAAGCTGAAATAAAGGTGGAGAGATTCATAAAAGACCAGGCAAAGCTGTGTGGGGTATGGGTCATGGGTTAGGAGAAAAAGAGAGGCTTATTAAAACGCAGATTGTGGAAGGGCCTTAGGTGAAAGGATAATGTGATCTGATTGATGCTTTTCTGTGGATAATTGGAGGGCAGCAGGAAGCTGACTGACCACTAAGATAGCCACTGTAGTAATCAGGTGAGAGATGTGGATTCAGACAGGAGTGATAGCCAGAGAGACGGCCAGAAATGAACTGAGACATTTTTTGGAGGCAGAATGTGTAAGACCTATTGACTAGATAGAAGGCTAAGAAGAATGGCAGTGATAGGAGACCCTTTTCTTCCAGCATATAGCCTCATATAGGTGAATAAGGTAGTGTTCACCTTTGAGATGGAGAAGATAGGCCCTTCTGCTTACAAAAGGGGATGTGTGAAAAATCTGATGAGCACTTCCTTTCTCACCCCATACACACCATGCCAGTATGAATATAAAGAAATGCTTGTACAAGGATATGTTTTGATAAGTATATGAGGCCTAGCTGGGGTCCACATGTATGTCTCCACATCTTGAGATCTGCATCATCCAGAACCTTGGGGCAAGTACCCAGGAAACGAATGGAAATGTTAGGAAACTTCCCATGCAATTTGAAACAGATTTTAGAGCAGAGAAGAAGGAATTCAGTTATAATTTACTTCTGAATTTGATCAATCTATTTCAAAGAAAAATACAAAAAATGCTTAAACTTTAAAAAACCATAATTCTATCAGAATTTGGATAATTGATCTTAAAATACTTTATGTAGGAAGATTAATTTGTATACTCTGTTTCTTTAATATACCTGTTTTTAGGGGATGCAAAGTGTGATAGCATTTGCCACAGTACTAACTCAAAATCAAGCAATTAAGGGAATAAACCTAAACCGACCTCTATTGTATGGTGACCAGGTATGTATTCAAAGTGATGGTAGTAAATATTAACAACATGTGAACAAAACTGAGGTCCTACCGAAGCTTATTGTTCATGAATACATTGTATTCTTAGTATGATCTTTAATTATATCTTATAAACTAGTACTTACAAATAAAAGCAGAAGAGTCATATTTTCCAGGCCAACCTAGTCAACTTTGTGAAACCCTGTCTCAAAAAATAATAAATAAACAAATAAATAAATACAAATGAACAGAAAACTTTAAATATGTAAAAATTCATTTTTATCTGATCTAAAGAGAAACTAAGTATCATTTAAAGTTTAATTAATGTTCAGTGAACTTTAAACTTTTTTAAGGTCAGAGCACTTCAGGTAACTTAAAATTACCTAGTTGTTCTTCCTTTGTATAATTAAGAATTAGCCATATTTTAAGTAATATTTTTCATCTTCAGAAGTGTATCTAACATTCTTTGCCTACATAGATCTTTCCCTTTGAGTTATTTCTGCATTTTTTTTACAAAAAATGTTTGCAGTATTACATCATACTAATCATTTTATGTATGTAAATCTAATCTTAACAGCAAGATATCCAGAATCCTCAAATAATTGAAATGCACTTAAAAATACCTAAAAGACCAATAAAACATTTGACTTAAACTAGGCACTCAATGAATTGATTCATTCATGATTTTTTTTCACTCAATAAATATTTGAATGCTAACCTAAACAAAACAAAACGTTATGTGCTGGAGACACAAAGACAATGAAGTACATGACCCTGTGCATTAGTCACCTTCCCATAGTGGGAGAAAATACCCGACGCCCATAGCTACCTGGTTCCAAGACAGAAACACCATGGTGGAAGGGCACAGTGGAGGAAAACTGCTCATGTCACAGCAGCCAGAAAGCCAGGACTGAGGGAATGATTGGAGAACAGATACACCCTTCAAAGGCACACCCCTGTGACCTGCTTCCTCATCCAGCCCCACCTCCTAGAGCCCATTCAGCTGTGACTCATCAGTGGGTTGATCCATAGGGGGTGGGGCTAGCACCTCCACAATCTAATCTGCTCTCTTAGACCAATCAAGTTAACAAGAGTAACCATCACACTTAATCTTGAAGGATTTTCATTCTTTGTAGTCGGAGATCAACAAGTCTGGAGAGGTACATGTTCAGGGCACTATGGGAGCATAAGGAAAGGCACTGAAATCAAAGCAGGGAGAGGCTAACTGAGGACGTGACAGATTTGAAGACCAAGATAAAAAAAATTGTAGATTATATCCATGAAGAAATAAGTATGTTTAAATATATGACATTCCATTAGGTGCCATTAGTCGCCAGTCCATCTGAGAACAGTTGTTAAATCCCAGGGCCTCTGGCTCAGGCCTTGCCCCTGACTGTCACCCTGGTGCTGTGGTGGCCAGCTGGTGTTTGCCTGTTTTCTGTTTTTCTCCACTGCAGCTGTCTTTATCCCTAGGAAACTATTTTACCCTTAAATCATTATGAGGTAGAATCTTCTTGTGCTTCTCTATACTCTGTTATTCTCAAGTATAAGCCTATAAACCTATTGCTTGAATGTTGTTATGTTCAACAGCACGAAGTACCAGAGGATGATAAGATGAAAAGCGGCTAAGATGTTGGATCTCTGGTTTGATTACTCATTGACATTATGTGGAGGGCTTGGGAAGATAACAATGCTTGTACACAAATTCAGAGACTAGGGCTCATGTCTTTTAATATTTCTGATAGTAGTTTCTTTCCTTTACAAAAACGGTTCCTTTTTGAGCTTCTTAACTAAAAATGCAACCACGGTACAAGCACAAAAATGTATTATATCCACTGTGCCAGGCAGGAGACAAAGCAATGGTGGACCCCTTATGTGGTCTGTTTGCAATTTTAAGATCCCCGAATACACAGTATTTCTTGGGTTTTATGTCTTTTCATTGTAAAACAGTAAATTTAACAAATCAGATACAGAAGTATAGATTAATAATAAATGATTTCAAGTTTGCTATAGAACCCTTATCTTTGTCAACTTATTTAATTCTGTTAGGGAAGCAAACTTTACCAGTTTTACAGAAAAGTACATGAAGACTCAGGTGGATGAAATCACTTACCCAAAATCACCTGTTGAGTAAAAAGGTAAAGATAACATATGGACAGTTTTGATTATTTTAAAGTCCATGTGCCTCCAGCTACTGGTATGTGTCTTCATGTAACACTTCACAAACATAGAACAAGAGCCCATAGTTGTTTGTGCTCATCATGAGCATTTCCTGTAACACTTATTTGTTACCCAGCAATCATGCCAGAAAACTTCTTACCACAAGCTACACTGATCCATTTATTTTAAGATCTAACCTGGTTTTGCTGAAAACTTAAAATGTTTGGTATTCAGGTTCCCATAGAGTTACGTACTTTTAGCCTAGAAGGTGACTGGTTATGATGCCAGAAAAAAATGCTTCTGGTGACTAGAAAACAAAAGCTAAAATATTTTCAGAAATTTGGGACGATTATAAAAGGGAAGCAATCAAATACATCACAGAGCTAGTGAGTATATTTTTAAAATAAAGTCAAGATTGGGAAATATCTTTGTATTTCTGTCTTAAAACTGTCAAGCATAGGGCAAAATTCAGAAACATAGGAAAGGTGTAAGAAAGGTTTAGGTTAAATTTTTGAAAAGACAGCAGTAGGAGAACTGACATGTTCAGTATGAGATATATCCAACTGTTTGAATTATTTTCTTTTCAAAATGAGTAATTATTGTTTTGTAAACTATATTATCCATCCTTTTACAATGCTCAGTCATGGGTTTTTACAGATACCTGCCTCCTATTTCTAGGAAGGCAAAAGATAGCATTTGGGGCAAAGGTGTTTTTTTTTTAAAGACAGGCCAAATGTAAAGTATAGTAGACCAACAGTCTTAAAGAGTATCTTTCTAAAAAGTGAATTTAAATAATAGCATGTGTTTAGGATAGACACATACTGCTACAAAATTGTATTTGGAATCAAAATTTTTATCTATTTTTAGGAAGAATCCACAGTTCATGTAGGTCACATGTTGAAAGAAAATCATTGCCTTGTTGAACTACATATGTGTAAGCATGGTATAAAAAATTATGGCTTGCAACAGTTATGCAATGCACTGTATCAGAACAGCAGTCTACGGTATCTTGATATTGGCTGGTAAGTGACAGTTTGTATATTAATAATTCAAAACTCATGAGGAAAATGTATGTTAATATTCACTGTACATGGGATTCATTAGATACTATTTCCAATTATTAGAGGATATAGCCATTATCAATTTTTTGCTCTATGTCTTAATATTTATTCATTTATACTGATAAATCCTTTAATAACTTGAATGAACAATTTAGTTATGTTAACCAGAATGGAAACAATATTTTATGGTAAATTTTCATTAATTTCCTTGGAAATCAAGTGAACTAAAATAGAAAGTACTGTTTATTACATGTTTTCAAACATCTTATTACTATGAAAAAGTAGCATTTTGTATTTCAGATATTACTAAATATTTTTCCTTTCCCAGCAATAAAATAACTCATGATGGAATGATGTATTTGGCCGATGTACTGAGAAGCAATGCTACCCTGGAAGTAATAGATCTTTCTTTTAACAGAATAGAAAATGCAGGAGCAAAGTATCTAAGTGAAACACTTACTTCATACAACAGGAGTCTTAAAGCGTTAGTATATTTTTATATTTAATAAAAATGACAGAAAACTTAAAATAGTAGAATACTAACCCAAATCTCTCTTAACTCAAACATGATGATGAAACCAGGCCTGGTGGCACAGGCTTATAATCCCAGCACTCTTGGAGGCTGAGTCAGGAAGATTGCAAATTCAAGCAGTGTGGGTGACTTAGTGAGACAGTGTGTCAAAATCAAAATTAAAAATGGACTGGGGATGTGGCTCAATGTGAAGGCCCTAGGCTCAATCCCTTGTACCAAAAAAAAAAAAAAAAAAAAAAAAAAAGACTATGATGAAATGTGAAAATTAAATTTCTAAGTACTAAATTGCAGTAAACATGTTCTATTTTTCAAGTTACATCTTTGAAAATTGACTTTTTAATTCTAGTTTCAATTGTTTGCTAAAAATCATGAGAAAATTCTTAATGCTTATTCAATAAGAACTCTTAACGGAAAAATCATAAACATTTGATATGATGTATACTTATACCTGTAATCTACCCAAATATTTACAAAATAATATAGAAAAGACTGTCTGTACACTCTTCTTTCTTTATGAACCTATTGGTTTTTAGCATTATTACTTTATGTTTTTCTACAGATTGTCAGTAATAAGCAACAATATACAGGGAGAAGGACTTGTTGCACTTTCACGATCAGTAAAAATAAATCCTGCACTATCTAACATCTACATTTGGGGAAACAAATTTGATGAGGCTACATGTGTGGTAAGTTTGTTTTTTCCACTTAAGACTTTTCTGGGATCTTTTCTGTAACATGAGACTCTACTTATAAGTACCTAAGAAGTTGTTACAGAGTATAATGAAACATTACAGTTTTGATCATTTTTAACATAAGTAAGTCCTAAAATGAACATCTAGGAAGTTTTGTGGTTGAAATAACAAAGTATATCAAGAACCATATAATAATATTAAAGCTCATTGAACTACTCAGATCCAATTCCTCCAAAGTAAAAAAAAAAATTCACAATTGTTGATTAGATATTGGATAATCTCCAGTCTGCTTCCTAATAATTATATCAAGAAAAGCAATTAGAGTATGAGCTGTCAAAGAGGTGTCAATACTGCTTATATAAATATTAAGTGTCTGATGTTATTTTTCAAAACAAAAATCATAGTAACAAATAGTTTTCATTTGAAAGAATGAAAAAATTAATGTTAAAATTTGCAAAATCTGTAATGGGACTAAAATTTCACCAGTAACAGAGTAGTAAACAGTGCTTGTTAAATCTAAAGAGAATACTCGTAATTTTAGAAAAATGTCCATATCATTTAGAGGTTCAACAAACTAGAAGCTGTGGACATTGATTTGTAAGTAACAATAATGACTAGTTAAAGTGAAAAGCAAGCTAAACTTTTAAAACTTTTAATGTCTACATTTCTACCTGTTTTTCTGCAACCTTAATTCTGTATGTTTGTATGACATTCCTTACACTGACACCAAGAGATATGCAAATAAAATTCTACAATGAGAAAATAATAGACCAACATCTAATACTGTGGTATTGTATTTCTTAGTCTAAAACTGTAAATTATTTTCAGGGAGTTCATGACATATAATTTTTATGTCCAAATCTGAAATTTTGTTTCTTTTTCAGAGAAATAAATCCTTATCTGTCATCCTGTTTTTGATAGCATATAAAACAAAACTCCTTCCTGCCCAGTACCATCATTGAAAAATACCTAAAGGCCTTGAAAATTTTGATCATGGAACTCTGGTCCACAAAACTGGTAGAATAGACAATTAACTCAAGGAATCACAAAATGACAAAACATGCCTTGTATGTTAAAACTTAGGGATAAGTTTTGCAGTTTTATAATTTCATTGTGTGTAATTAAATGACCTACAACACCTAGAAAATATTAAAACTCAGCAGTGTTACTCAAAATATTTAAAATAGTAAAGGTATTTACATTGATTTAAGAATTATAAGTTGAATAAATTATATTCTTAGTAATACAGTTTTTCTTTAAAATCCTAGGCATACTCAGACTTAATTCAAATGGGTTGTCTAAAACCAGAAAATACAGATGTGGAGCCATCTGTGGTAGATGGACAAGTGTATCTTGCAGAAGTCTCCAATGGCCTTAAAAAGCATTATTATTGGACGCCAACGTATGGAGAAGCTTATAGCCACTCATCAAATGCAGGTTTTGCTCTTGTTCCAGTAGGTCAAAATCTATGAAAAGTAAGATCTGAAATGATTTTCATATATTTGTCTCATTTTATGGATATTAACATTTGAGTCTTTCGCCTGTTTTCTTCCTTAAATCAGAACAAGTTTTATCAAATGTATACAACAGTGTAGCTGTTCACTGTGAAACTGTCTTAATTTTTAAAAGAAAATGTACAACATAGACTAAAATTTTAAACCTGAAAAAAACATGGAATTACATGAGTGCTTTTAATAATGAAAATATAACCAAGTAGTGAAATGGCATATGCATATCATTTTTTTTTTTTTTTTTGAGACAAGATCTTGTTCAGTAGCCCAAGCTGGTCCTGAAATTACTATGGAGCCCAGGCTTTGGCAATTCTCCTGCCTCAGCCTCCCAAGTGCTGGGATTACAGGTGTGCACCACCATACCCAGTTTATTTGATACTGGGGAATCTAACTCAGGGTCTTGTGTTTGTTAGGCACAGAAAATTGCTTTGCCATTCCTTTAGCCCACTATGGGTATCTTAGAGTTGTTATGAAGTGGTAGAAAGCTTTCATGTGGTAAATTCTCAGTGAATTTCAAGGGTTTCAAAGTGCACAAGTCGAAAAAGTATTCTATATATCACATGTAGGGATTGCACAGAGGTGTTAATAACACTTTCACAAATACATACAAATATGAACTTATATATATGCCTTTCTAAAGAAGTCAGTGCTAATGACTCCTGCAAATCTCTTCTCATAGACAACCATTATTTTGACTTCTAATACTAGTTTTGCCTATTTTTTAACTTTTATGTAAGTGAAATCATATAGTATACAATAATTTGTATCTTGCTTCTTTTGTTTAACATTCTATTAGTAGTACACTTCATTCATGTTGTTTAATGTAGCAGTAGTCTAGTTTTCATTGTTTTAAAGTATTCCATCATAGGCTAGAAAGTTACGGGGTCTTCTGGAAAGACAAGCTAAGACAACCACATTAAAGTAAACCTTAGCATTGCTGCTTGCTTTCTCACACTATTTCTCTAGGGCTCAGATTCCCATATTCTTCTCAGTGGGAGAGCTGAAGAGTAGGCTTACCTGAGCCTCAAGTGGGATGCAACCTCTGACGTACATGAGATTGTCTTGAGACAGAGGTACAGGTGATAAAGCCTCAGAGAATTTTCCACACCTATGAGAACTAGAATAAAGCTAGGTCAGCCAACAAACGTAGGCTCTGACAAGGCTAGGAAGGACCTGATAGCAGAGTTTATAAGCCGCTGCCTGCTGCAGTGAAGTCCAGAAGGATGCCATCTGGACTTCACTGGAGAAGAGCTACAGAGCCATCCCGTCTACTCTGATCCATTGTGTTCTGTAAGCCACCTTCATACTCTGGACACCATTGGAGAAGTAGAACAAAGGGCAGAAATACGCATTTTTTTCCAAATGATTAAGCATTATTTTAGTTATCCTAAGATTTTATTAATTATATCCCTTTTATATTAGATGTTTTTAACTATCCAACACTAGAAGCCAATTTTCTCTAGATTTATTACTAAGTAATTACTGAAGAACATGTAAGTTCTGTAGGGAATCTCCATTCCATTTCCTCAGTGCATATGAATTGTAAGTCTGCAACCATACAACATACCTCTTCACAATCATCCTTCAAGATCCACCTCAAATATAGCCTACTACATGTCATATGCTTCATATTTGAAAGTGAAAAACAAAGTGGTATATACTTTTTAAATATTTGGTAAAGTAATGATCTTGTTTGCCTAATAGTAGTTACTTATTCATTGCTGGGACACATTACCCAACATCCACAATGTAAGGGAAGAAAGGTTTATTTTAGCTCAGTTTCAGAAGGTCTCGGCCCATTCACGACTGGCTGGCAATGGTGAAAGCATGTGGAAGAGGCCCAGTCAAGGAAAGCTGTTACCATGGCAGTCAGCAAGCACAATGAGGGAGGAAGGGTGCAGTTAATGTTTATCCTTCCAGGTCCTATCCTAGGGATCTGCCCCAACTGGGCCAGTCCCCAGTGATCTGCCCCTTCTGCCCAGGCCCCACTTCTTAACAGCATATGGTTCCATAAGTATTCTATAACCTTCAAATACATAAAGCTTCTGGGGGTACATTCCAGATACCATGCTCTCGTTGTCAAACTTCATTCTTTTGCAGGTGGTGGTGCATGCCTGTAATCCTAGCACTCAGGAGGTGGAGGCAGGAGGATTGGCATGAGTTCTAGGCTATCTAAGTTCAGGACCAGTGTGAAATACAGAATGAGACCCTATAAAGATACAACAGTCAAGTTCACGGGCATCCAGTAGCAGGAAATTATGCACAGTGCCACCTCCAGAGTGGAATGCAAGACAGGACCTAAGCCAATCTTTCTCTAGGGCTGTTGCGTGGCTCTAGAAGCCTCTTCATTTCCTTGCTCTGTAGATCAGCTTTCCCTGTTTATTCATAATTTCTGTTGGACTTTAACTTATTTCACTGAGTTGTAGGCCAGTTCTAACTTACTTTTACATATATAATTACTTGATAGTCTCTTTATTTATTTATGGTACTAGGAATTAAATTTAGAACCTTTGCCGTAAGCTGCAACTTGCTTCTCCAGCCCTTTTTTATTATTTGGAGACAGGGTCTTGCTGAGTTGCCCAGGCTGGACTTGAATTCATTCTCCTGCTTCAGCCTTCCAAAGCACAGGGATGGCAGGCATGTGCCAACATGCCCAGCAGTTTTATTAATTTCATGGCTCAAATTCTTGAGTAAGAATTTGACCAGCTCTGGATTAAAAATCATTCAGTCTTTGGTACAGTGTCCCCTAAGCTGAGGTCCCAAGTATGGTACCATGCATTACAATGTGGGTGCCTAAACACTGCCCTCTAGCAGCTGAGGCTGTAAGCCTGCCTGCCTAGTTCACTGCTTAAGCACAGACTGTGGAAAGAGAACTAGTTCAGGTAAGTTGGTTGTGAGTACACTGCTAGACGTTTTTGACTCCTGTCACCTCCTGTTTAATACAAGTGGCACCATGGTACTCCTTGTTAATCACTTCAGAACTCATGAGGAGTGCTGAAACTGACAAGTACTAGGTTTTTTCCCATAAAACATGTAATTGGAAATAGTTCAAGAAATTTCCTGATTTTACTGGGTTTATATTAAGTAATGAGGGTTTTTGGTAATACCAAATCTTAAAACTAAAGAGACATTAAAATATAGAACTGTAAAACTACAGAGCAATTTATTATATAAAAATAAAGTTAAATTTAAGTCTACTTTACCTATATTAAGAGGAGTCCCTGGCATGATGGGATGATGGCAAGGTAGAAGAGAAGGATGAACCGTGGAAGGAGGGTACTCTTCCACAACAATTTCAGGTGATTCCTCCCCTTTTCTGTCTCGTGGTTTCACTGAATTTGTAGGAGACTCAAAGTAGAGAGTATTATTAAAACTCTATCAGGAAAAAACTTGTTTGTCTGTTTCAAGAAATTTTTAGTGTATGACATTGTTCATTAATTGGGCTCACATTTCAGCTTGCTAGGACTTTGTCTGGTAATACCTTTCTACAAAGTTTTGAACTTTATTTCATTTACCAAACATATCTTTTGTTAACACTATAGGTGATTATTCCCTTCCCTCCTCTTTGCTTAAAGAAATTTCCTCAGCCACTATCTGCTGCTGCTTCTTTGAAGTTCCTGCTGCTCTAAGTACTGAGTTCTGCTCTGAGCTCCTCCTCTAACTCTTGGACATCTTCATCAGTGACTTCCAGGCCCATGTTCTTGCCCTGAGACACACTATGCTCCACACTGAGCTACCAAGATTGTCCTCAAAACCTTCAAAGTCCCTTGGAGGTGTAGCATCAGGCCAGTTTCTTCTAGGCAGAGTTCATGGTCTTATAAGAGACCTCACACCAGGCCTCATCCATGAAAATAACACTGCAGGATATTAGAATGGTCCTATCAGAACTCTTAAGTGTCTACTGTATATCTGAGGATACCTGTGCTTCCAAACACCTCTGGAAAGGATCTTTTTTTTATAGGGTGTTTTGAAGTTGGAAATGACCTGCAGTCCTATGGGCCAGAGCAGAAGGTGCGGTCAGGGAGGAAGAACTTTACAGTTATAAAAGTGAACTCTTCCTTATGTCATCCTCCAGGCCTGGCAGGTGAGCAGGAGCATTGCTCCTAATTAATAAGGCTCTTAAAGGTAGTTCCTCTTCCTGGGAATGCGTATTTTTTTCACACGGAGCCAAACACGTCATTCATCCACTCTATAAAGAGGTGCTTTGTCACCTAAGTTTCAGTACTGGCCCTCTACATCACACTTAGCTTTCTTTTTATCACATTCTTTTTAAAAAACTTATAGGTTTTTATGGTGACACACTAATAAAGAGTTAAGTTTTAAATCCCCACTCCCATCCCCACATAGCAGAGATTGCCTATCTTTCATCACCTGGTGCCCTGGCAATGCCTTCTCCCAGAATGATATGCTGTTAGGCTTTTCTTCCACAACAGACTAGCCTCCTCGCTGTTAAACACATACTGGGGAAAGAAAGCCCTCAGCCTTTACATTATTTCCTGAATTCGCTGACATAGCAGCTTCTACCATAGCACTGACTACCTTTTTGTGCATCACCACACTATGAATACCAGTTCTGTTTTTTTAATTGATCAAACTATCCATGACTGGCTTTAAACACTGCAATGCTCTCGCCATTTGTTCCAGGTTTGTGTTAAACGGACTGACATATAAATGTCTAGCTTTCTTCCAACATACTGTCTCAATCCAGATGTAAAGCCATTTTTTAAACTTCCAGTGTCTGTGAATGTTGCTAATACAGTTCGCACCTTAACCATGCTTACTGCTGTTTCTCATTATCATCTGTGTTCAACACCTACACCATTCTCAAACTTAGCTACCATCTCTTCTATTTTTTGTTTTCCTTTTTTTTCTTTGTTTTTCTTTTTTTGTTTTGTTTTTTTTTGTTGTTGTTGTTGTTTTGTTTTGAGATGGTCTTGGCTCAATAGTGCAGGCTGGCCTCAAACTGAGGGCTATCCCCCTGCTTCAGCCTCCATAGTGCTGGGATTACAGATGTGGGCCACGACACTTGGCTTTATGGTGGTGCTGGGGACTCAAATTTAGGGCCTTGCACTGGCTATGCAGGTGCTCCAGTCTCTGTGCTACTCCTCCAGCACCCCTTAAGAGTTCTTAGCTGCTTGTTAAGAATAAGCAGCTTCACCCTTAACCTTTGTGTTGACTCACAATTAGCATTTGAAATGCATGAGCTGGGCATAGGGGTGGTACACACCTATAATCCCTGCACTCTGGTAGGTTGAGGCTGGAGAATTCCAAGTATGAGCTCAGCCTGGACAATTTAGCAAGATGCTGTCTCAAAATCAAAACTAAAAAATGGTCTGGGGATATGTCTTTACTTTCTCTGGGCTATGACTCAATACCAGACATCCACAAATTTAGGAAAGGAAAGGTTTATTTTAGCTCAAGTAATCCTGAAAATAGTAAACTTGGAGGTTAATTTATGTAAAGGTAAAAATGTTGGATCTCAATATAGCAGTACAGGTGGTATTTCAAACTTAAGTCAGTTCCACTGCTAAAAACATACTGTGAAAATGCTGTTAGTGCTGTGAAAATAATAAAGATCTCTTCAGTCTACACACCTGAAGTGTTCCCTGACTCATGAGTTGGACCCCTACTGGGGAAAAATATGATCAAGAAATCAATATAAATAAAGACATTCACTTTATTACAGTTGTAGTTTAAAACTTGAAAACAAGCACAATAATGTAGGGCAGAAGTAAGAAATAATATCAAAATGATATTTGATCAACATTATGGAAACTGGCTTTGTGAAACTGATAAAAGTCTCAAGAACAGGCAGTGAAATAAATTTATATGTAGGAAAAGTGGGATGAGAAAGAGTGGTAGCAAGTATCAAGATAATACTGAATTTTCTACATTCACTTGGAAGGGAAAGGACCACTATGAAACTGTAACAACCAAACTCTGTGATTTAATTTATAAAATTTAAAAACCCAAAGCTTATTAAAAAACTCAAATACAAAATGTTTAATAAATTGGCTGTCCCAAAATACTAACTTATAACTGAAATCAGTTTCTCTCCTACCCCCTCCCCGCCAATGATAAGAATCAAACCCAGGGCCTAAAACATGCTAGGCAAGTTTCTTAACTCTATGGAACATATTGTATCAAATTTAGAAGCCAAGTAATTTCTGATATGCAGTGAATTTGTATCTAGAAAATTCTTTTTATAATTTAATATTTATTTTTAAAAGTGCATAATAGGCATAAGTCTTATCAAAACATTTTAAAACTCAGTATATATTCCTCACTTCCAGTAATCTAAAAACCTAATAAAATATAAACTGAATCAAAATTCAAAACTCTTGACTAGATAAAAACACCAAATACCTATTTAAAATTCATTTTGAAAATAGAGTCTCAGGTAACTGAAACCAAAAATACTGACTTCACTAACCATTTGTTTTCTCCAGAATGATGAGATCTAAATGAACAAAAATGTATATACAGTTCTTTAACAGTTCTATACTTTTTAAGAGAACCACTTCTTTTGGTTTCATTAAGAAAAGTTCCATTAGTTACCTCTAATGGAACATATCAAAGAAATAGCACAATTTTTATTCATTATCTAAATTCTCACAGGCAGAAATATGATATTTTTTCATCCAAGTTTACGTATTGATCTATGGGACTTACAAAGACTAACAGTTTGAACCTGATGCTATCATGGATATTGCCTAAATTTAGACAGAAAAAAAAAATCCCACAGGTGAAAACAGAATCATACAAACTGACTGTTTCTGTTTCAGTAAAGGAAGGACAATTCTAAAAGTAAAGTAAAAATGGAATTAAGGCAGTTTTAAAACAGAATAAAACTTATCCACCCAAAATAGTGCTGCCACAGTATAATTCATTCCCTAAAAAACTGTTGGTATAGTCTAGACACTGAAGCCCCAAATCAAAACAAGAACTGCAGTTTAAGATGCGGTATCAGATGCTTTTACTTCTGTGAATCAAGGTAATGACCATACTCAAATGATAAAGAATTTAAGATGAATATATGTACCTTACCAGAGACATTTATACCAGAGACACCAGATACTACCAGCAATCCCATATTCCTCACAAAGTCAGTATAATTGTTGTAAAAAAATCAACTGTGGTTCTGAGTACCCATTCATGGTTGACCTTAGCAGTGTATCTGATGTGGGAGACTGATTATCTGTGACAGGCAGAAGCATGTGGTGGTCCTCAGTCCCAAGTGGAAGAGCTAGTGGTAGAGTCATATCAGAAGGCTTCACATCCATAGTTTCTGACAGAGGGCTTTTTTGTATGGAATCCTGTTCACTCAAAGTATGATCCTCTATATTGGAATCTAGAGTTTTATCCGTACCTGAAATGGGAGGGAAAAATATTTATATTAATTCTAAAAACAAAACAGCCGAGGTAGACTAATCTACTTAGTTTCTAGGAACTGCATTCCAACCTCCACAATTCTGGGTAAGCTGTATTCTCTTTGACTGATAGACCTATCAGTTTAAGCATCAACACCATTATAAAAATGGACTTAAGTCATAGTAGACCAGGATGATCTTTGTCTTATCTATTTTATACTCACTTTTAAGTTTCATGTTGTACTCTGTAGCATCTGCTGTTCAACTTTCTACTCAGGTGCCTTGCTTGACTTAACTAGATTGCAAACTCCTGCAGATTAAACTCAAGTTATATTTCTCTAATTCCTTCTAAATACTGAACATCAACACAACAGTCTATTCATTAAATGTTTTAATGAGTAGTTCATACTATTCAGTAAGTTCAAGTTCAGATGTATGGCACTGTCATATATCCTTAGAGGTAAGAGATTCTGCCATACTCAAGGAATAAACTATCACATAGACTAAATGGATGCATGTCTGCCTTGCACATTTTCCACTAGCTTTAACAGGCTCTGTCACTTTGTGCTGTGATTTCATTTTCAGTCTCTTGGAAAACCTGCATTATTTGCTTTGATAAAACTACAGTTCTCTGTATTTCTCCCACAACATAGTTCAACCAGTCAAGAATATGACCCATGCTTTCTTGTCCCACTGACCAGTTAACACGTTCTTTCATAAAATCTCCCTTCCCCATCTTCATTTGAACTCCTCTACTCTTAATAAAATTCCAAAATTAAGCCTTTTCTAGTACTTCCAAAATTAGCACTTTAGCACTTTTGTGTTTATAGTTTGTTTTGTCCTACACAACATGGGGTTGTAAGCTCTGAGTATTATGTCTTATTTTATATTCCCTGATGTTATATGTACTTCCTATGTATTTTTAAAAATAGTTATTAAAGTGATGACACTCCAGTTTTCAGATTTTCCAACTTAATCTTAAGTAAAAACTTATCATCTTTATATACCAAAGAAGCCTAGGGTTTCTCAATATGACAGAAGGAAATTATAAGGTACACCTTTTTCAAAGGTTCACTTTAATAAATAAGCTTAAAATTTTGTAATTTAGCTTTCCACTTTCGCATACTGCAACAATTTTGGCTGTTAGTTTCCTATATCTTCAGATTATTTCTAGACGGGTCTTCATAATAACTACAGTGAACCCTGGGTTACCCAGAGGCTAGAATGGAGAATAGTGATTCTTAGCTTGCTTTTATACTCCTTCATTCTTGAAACAGTTCATAAGCCAGGTATTTAAAAAAAGAAATCTCAAGACTTTTTTGTGTTAGAAACTCAGTATGAAAAGAAATTCAGGGCTGAGTTACAAGACTTTCGGTTCGATTCCCCTGTACCTCATAAGCCAGGTGTGGCAGCACATGCCTGTAATCCCAGCACTCAGAAGGCTGAGGCAGAAGAATTGCTGTGAGTTTGGGCCAGCCTGGGCTACACAGTAAGTTCAGGTCCAGCCTGCACTATAGAGCAAGACTCTGTCTCATAAAATAAAATAAAATTTAATTTTAAAAAATAGAAAAAAAAATTCAGAGCTTTACTGAAAATTATAAAACTGCCTTTCTCATTATTGTTATCTCTTAAAAATAATTAACATAAACTGTTAAAATGCACATCTCAACATTTTAAAGAATAGCACCAATATGAAAGCAATAAATTTTAAAACATAAGCATTTACCAGAATGGACTTTTGTTTTGTGTTTCTTTAAATTTTTAATATCTGTGTAAGAATTTCCACATAATTCACAGATAAATGGTCTTTCTCCTGAAAAACAAATTTAGAAAGTCAAAACTTTGATATTTTAAAGTTGTCAGCTAAGACAAAATATCAATGTTTATTAATATACTGCAGAAATTATTAAGCTTTTTAAATTTACTTTCAAACTACCACTTTAATTACTTGGTTGTAATACAGTGAAATAAGAAGTTCTAAACCTTTTATAAAATCATACCCCGATTTCAGGGAAAACAACATTTTTATTATATGAAATTTGTTTGCAAGCTAAAATAACCTACTGTTTTTATTCCTATCAGATATTTACTGTATGTCAGTTATATACCAGACACTGCTAACAGATAGAGCTAGAAAAAAAAATCTGTATTTTTTTCTGCTCTTAGGTACCTTACAAATTAGAAAATCCTCAAGCAATACTGACAGTACACTGAAATACTGTAGTTCTTCTGAAATGCTTTACACCATCAACCAAAGGGCAAGAAAAGCACTGAAGCCACCAACAAATGTATCAAATCTCTACCAGATATCACATTTATCTAGGTGGAAACTGAGAAAGAACTTAAAAAACTACACAACTGTTGATCAAATTTCATTCATATTCTAAACAACTAAGAAAAAAAGCAAATAAAATTTGATATGTTATACGTTAAAATACTGTTATAGGTAAATTATGACTAGATACCATATAGTCCACAATGGTTTAAAAGCCAAGTTTTACATTAAAAGAAATTAAGAGAGAACAAAAAATAATACGTTCTCTCTAAACACAGACCTGTATGGGATCGAAAGTGTTTGTTGAGCTCTCCTGAGGAAATAAAACTTTTCCCACAAATACCACATATGTATGGTTTTTCACCTAGATGGAAAATAAAAGATAGCGAAGTGGTGTACTATACCAATATAATACTTATCAATTACAAATAATCTAAAGTAAGCTGTTTAAAAATATTATTTAAATTAAAACCTCTCTATACTGGATTTTTGAGGTATTTTCAGTGATCTACCTTACATGAATTAGTAATTATTTTACACTGCTCAGATAACCTGACACTTTCATATACTAAAACTTTATTCTTGTGTATGTCTCTCCTAATAGAGTTGGGAGGGTGGTTGTTTTTATGTGATAAATAATATGTAAATTCATCAACATGTTTCAAATATTGCTAGCTAAACATTATTAAAGGAGAAAAACAGCATTTAAAGATTCTATTTAAAAACATACCCCACCAAAAAATGAAGCTCTTTAGCCAATACAGTTTACTTCATGATGAATAATTTGAGTTACCTGTTTGTTGCAAATCTCACAATGTCTGTGTAGGAAAGATACTAAGAAGTTACTAAATCAATGCTCTACCCAGACCCACCTCAGCTCTACCCCCACTTTTTAATTTTACTCTACAGTTTTATCCAAAGGAAATAAATTCTCAAAATGCTAAGGAAGTTTCCTAAAGTCTCAATTCAAGTTTAGTATCAAAATTATCTCACTGATTTTAATGTGTGTAATTTACATGATAAAAACATCACCCACCTTGTATTATTCTATACAGTGAGCTTTTGTATCTAATACTTGTGTGATAAACACAGCTTTAAGAAGTACAAACACAGATATGTAAGAACAAAATCTGTAGTCTACCTTCTGTAAAGGCCCAATTCCCCTTCTGTTTATGCATTTCCTAATTTTAAACAGTCTCTCCATGATAAACTCTTACCTGTGTGTTTCCGAGAATGAGTGATAAGAGAACTAGAGACAGCAAATGCCTTCCCACAGGTGTCACACACATACGGCTTTTCTCCAGTGTGCCTACGGACGTGATAGGTCAGTGTGCTGGCTTGCGCAAATCTCTGTCCACATCTATCACAGACATATGGCTTCTCTCCACTATGCTTCCTATTAGTAGACAAATATAAAATTCTGGTAAGAAAAACAATTGGGAAGTCAATCTACATAGCACTTTTCATACATTTTATACCATTTCAGCAGCTTAATTAGGAATACATATTTAAAATCAATAACTGCTTCAATGTAAAATGCTGCAAGAAAAAATATTTCAGTCAAAACATCAGTTCTGAAACTGTTTGAGAACATTTTGCCATCTTTACATAGTTGGCAGTGAGCCGGTGAGCCCCTAATTCTGCAACTCTTGCTACTCCACTCACTCTCACTTGTCAAGATTTTCTTGAGTCCCAGTCCCTCATTTATCCTCATTCCTACCTGATAGCTTGCTTTCTATTCCACCGAGAAAAGTTTCATTTCCAATTTAAAATTTCTACCTGAGAACTCTCTATTATGAACATCTGCACATATACCAGTTGTTTTCCATCTGGTTAACTAACATAAGGGTGACAGTTACAATCAGAGACTTCATTTGCATAGAACCTGACATCCCATTCAAAGATAACACTCCTGCCATCTCCTCCATCTTACAGACTCCACTCCTCTCCCTCCAATGGCACAGAGATACAAATTATATACAAATGTATATAATCAGTGTATTTGTTTATCTGTATATAATTCAAATGTACTTAAGTATATTTGTATATAAATTCATATCAGCTTATTTGTTCCTTCATTTAGCTCCACTTTCCCAAAAATTTAAGTCTCCAAAACTTCAGTTTCTTCTCTGCTGACCTCTTCTCTATTAGCTTTCCCTAACAATGCTTTTGCCAGAGTACTGCTGACCTCCTTCCAACTCAATTCTTAGGTCTTCACTACCCTATCATGAGAATTTTAATGTTGACTGCATCCTTCTGAAATAATTTTCTTCACTTGGATCCAGGGGCAGCCCACTTCCCTGGTTTTCCTCCTGCATTAACTGCTCCTTCCGAGTCACTAGGTCTGTTGGTTTCCATCCATCTACCAGATCTCTAAGAGTGCCGTGGTTCTCAGTCCTTTGACCTTTGTCCCTCCTACATTCATTCCTTAGGTGAATTCCTCCAGTGTTCCAGGTTTCATACACTAACTGCCAAATTTTATCTTTAGCTCAAACCGGTTCCCTAAACTCCACTTAGATAACCAGTTGTCTATGGCACATCTCCAGTTGTGTAGGTCATCTTTTCAAAGTTACTATGTTCAGAACTCCTCTACCCACGCTGGGTCTGGTGACACAGACCTGTAACCCTAGCACTCTGGGAAACTGAGGCAGAACGAGCGCCAATTTAAGCCCACTCAGGGCAACTTAGTGAAACATCAAGACCCTGTCTTGAAATCAGAACTAAAAAAGACTGTGAACACTGACCCCTGTCCCAAAAAAACAAAACCCACACATCTCCGTATCTCCTCATCGCACTAACGACAGTGCATCTTTTCAGAGCCTTATGCTCAAAAACTTGAAATCATTTTTGACTCTTTCCAGACATCACACCCAAGCTGTCAGCTAATTCTGTTAGTTCTACCCCTAAAATGTAACCAGAATTGAGTACTGTGTATCTCCTTCACTGTTACCACCCTGGCTAAACCAGCATTATTCTCTCTTGGTTTTTATTTGTGGTTTCCTGATTCAATCCTATAGTTTTTTTCTAAGTATATCATACTGAGTGATCCTCTTAAAATACACGCAAGATCCTATCACTTATTTCTCAATCTCAAAAAAAAAAACTTTACAATGGCCTACAAAAATGTTCTGCTGCCAAACACCCTATAACCATACTGATCCTACCCCTAGTTTTTCCTTTATTTATTCCCTTTCAACTACCATGGCTTCTTGTGGCTCCTTGAGTGTGCTGAGAATACTGTATAACAACCACAAGTAGAACTCTACTGTCCTAAATTCTAATACAATAATGTATTCATAAAATTAGGGTGATTAACTTGAAGGTCAAACAATTCATTTTTGTTGTTTGGTTTTTACCTTGCATGAATCTTGAGATTGCTAGAAGTTGCAAACTGTAAATTGCACACATCACATTTATAGGGTTTTTCCTCACCATGATGCATGCGACTATGGAAGACTAGCTGGCATTTCTGAGCAAATCCTTTATCACATAATTCACACTTGTATGGCCTCTCACCTAAAGGAACAAGTAAATAAAATTTAAAGAGAAAAAGAACCTGTTTTAGTTGCTAAGGTCATATAAGCATTTAAAAAAATGTTCATCAATAGTACTAGTTTTGGTATTCAGAAAATATTTACCAGTAGCAATAAAAAGAATTAAGATCTCTTACTAGGTTTCTGAAAACAGAAGTTTAAGTAAAAGAAATTCATGTTTCTCAGATCAGAATAGTGAAAGGAGATCAATAAAAATACAAAACTGCTCCTTTTGTATCAGTAAGAGGACATTCGCAGGTGGGCTTGGTCACATAGGTTTGTAATCCCAGTACTCTTTAAGGCTGAGTCAGGAGAACTGCAAACTCAAGCCCAGCCTGGGCAACTCCGTGACTTGGCAAGACTGTGTCAAAATCAAAAACCAATACAAAAACAGGACTAGGAACGTAGCTTAGTGTGAAGGGTTAGACCCCAGTGCACGCCCCCCCCCCCAAAAAAAAAGGGACATTCAAAGTAAAAGTAAATATAGAAAATGTGAAACCTGAAGAAGGATGAAAAATAAAGTCTAGGAAGTGGGGATAAATGGGGATGGAGCCTAGCTCAACAGCTTAGTCACTTGTCTAGCAAGCACAAGGCCCTGGGTTCAATTTCCCAGCACTACATAAGCTGGGTGTGGTGGCACACACCTGTAGCCCCAGCACTCATGAAGGTGAGGCAGGAAGACTGCTGTAAGTTCAAGGCCAACCTACATTACAGCTTGACACCCTGACTCAAAAGAAAAAAAAAAAAGCCTAAGAAGTATGTAAAGTGTTGGTAGTATGTGGAATTATATTTTCTCTTATTAGCTATAGTTGAGTGTAATTGTATTTTCTATTACTTGTAATATTTGTTGACTAAGTACTTAGCAAGGAGAAGTCATACAAAAAGTTGATGTTATATACTTGGTTCTAATTACCAAGACATTTTCAACAGTTTCTAACATTGCTTAAATACCTTAGAGTATGGCATTGTTGGTCAGTAAGGAGTCAATATTGTACACTTATGTTTTCTCTAAATTATAGGCTCAAATGCAAATCAGTGATAGCCTGCATATTTAGCATGCACAAGGCCCTGGGCTTAATTCCCAGCACCGGAAAAAGGAACAATTTTGTCATAGTATAAGGACAAACCAGTCTTACCTGTATGAGTTCTGACATGCGTTTTCAGCTGGTTGCACTGGGTAAATGCCTTTCCACATAAGTGGCAGACATAAGGCTTGACTCCTTTATGTATTCTCATGTGCCTTCTTAAACTGCTGGCTTCAGAAAACACTTTCCCACATGTGTTACACATTGGCTTGGCCTTGGAATACCTTTGATCCAGCTCTTCCCCAGAGTTCTCCATCTCATAAGGACTTTTGATACTGGCTATATTAGACATAGAGTGTTCTTTCAGAGCACAATTTGGCTGTGATTTTCCACGTTTCCGTTTTACTGTAACAGTCTGCACAATATCTTGTGCTGGGAAAGTATTCTCTACAACCGAGGTTAACTCAAGTTCTGAATTATCATTTCTTTGTGCAACTTGTTCCACTACAGGAGTGGAAAATCTATTTGCATCTAGGAATAATTCAACAGATGCATTCTCTAAAATTTCACTGGGATATTGCACTGTTTTACTTTGCCCGGTTTTCTGAGAGTTGAAAGCCTTTTTCTTCTTTTTCGTTTGAGACGACTTCTTTGCTAAAGCCCCTTGTTTAGGATTTGCCTTAACTAAATCTGTAGATACTTCTGATTTTTCCCTACTATTATAATCTCGTAGAGTAAGAAGACAAGTCTGTTGATTCAATTCAATGTTCCCGGTAATACTAGATATCTCTGTAGAAGAGGGATTAGCAATAAAAGCAAAATCTTCCATCTTTATTTTGCATTTAGTTACCACCTCTTCCACTTTGAGATAGTCAGCAGCCTGATGAATTTCTTTGACATTCCAACTGTAAGGGAAAAAGGCTAAATTATAATATTCCAATCAAAGAAAAACTTCTCATGAAACAAAGATGCACATTTCAAACTCTTTTAAAGTGCTAGTAAGGCAGAATGCTAGAATGCTGAAAAAGGTATAACTTAAAACTCAATATATTTACAAAATTTAATTCATTCAGGATGCTAGGCAAAGATCTCCATTTTCTTTTTTTATTTTAATATAGGGTCTCACTCTGTAGTCCATGCTAGCCTTGAACTCATGGTAATCCTCCTGCTTCAGCCTCCTGAGGGCTGGGATTATAGGCTTGTGCCACCATGCCCAGCTTATCTGTGCTGGAGAGTTAAATCCAGGGCCTTGTGCTTATTAGCAAAGTGCAGTCTTAACAGCTGAGCTATACCCTTAGCCCCAAGATCTCCAATTTTAAAGAACTTGGAAAGACTGAAAAAAGAAAAAGGTAATTTTTCTGGCTTTAAGAAGAAATTCCTGGAGGGGTTGGAGGAATAGCACAGGGGTGAGAGTGCTTGCCTAGCAAACACAAAGCTGTGGGTTCGATTCCCTGGCACTATGTAATAGCTGGGTGTGGTGGTGCATGCCTATAATCCCAGCACCGGCGAGGCTGAGGCACGAGGACTGCACTACACTACAGAATGAGATCCTGTCTCCAAAAAAATTTTTTTAAATTAAAATTTAAAAAATAAAGAATTACATAGAAGGACAAGTCACCTTGTTCAACATTCTAGTCAATATTTTCTGGGCATCTAACATACATGGTACTAAGAGGAATATTAAAAAGTATCAAATAGTCTCTACCCTTCAGAAGTTTACAACATAAAGTTTGTTTGGTAAATCTTGCATTAGCTCTGGCACTACCAACTAAATTAGCAATTCAGCATCTTTGGAGGCTTCAGTTTTCTTAGCTGTAAAAGTTGAGCTGGTTTTAATATTAAAACTATGAATTTGCATTGAAGATAGATACAAGCACACACTTGCCCTCAAATACCTTCCTATTTGCCATACTCCCCAAATACTATTTGATTATCTCTTCTTTTTTCTCTCCATTATAAGCCAATAAAGTTTTAAATGCAGTCAATAACATAGTATTACCATTACTATCTATCTATCTATATATACATACATATACACACACCATTATATATACATACCTTCATTTTATATATACCATTATATACTTTCATGTTCTAATCATCTAATTAAACTTGTATCCAGTGCCACCAGTATGTTTCATTTAATCTAGCAGTAGTTTTTTAAAATCTGTCTTTTATTATAAACATAGTAATATTTAGCTCAATACAGAATAAATAAGATTCATAAGCTAATTCGGAAACTTAACCATGAACTCAGAATATTAAATTGTCTAGGAAAATTTATACCAAATTCCTATGAATATTATTAATAAATGCTTTGTTTTATAATCTTAATCTTTCCCCAAGATATGAGACTCTAAAATACTCTCTTAATGGCTTTTACCTGTGACTTTTAAAATATATAATTATTCTAATAGTTTTCTGTATTTGTAAAAAAAATTGTACAAATGCCTCAAATATAAAAACTGGATTCCTTTTATATAAAATGTTTCTTCCACAGCATCTTATATAGCATCATAATCTTGCATAGTTTCTTATATAGCAACATCTAAAAATATTATTTCTTAAACATTTTAATTTTGTTACATAATCTGTCTTTTAAAAAGACAAATAAGACACTCATTGAAAATCAAATTTACCAATTACATTTAACTAATTTTTGATCTCAAACAAAATTTTATCTTTTTCCATAAAATTAACCATGAGATAAAACTTGCGTTAAGTAACACATTATAACTGAAACAGTAATAAACACAAATTATTTTCTAGGCAGTTAAGGGAACCAGTCAACATTTGTGTACCTCAAAAACCTGATCTGCTTCTGTTTATAAGCATTGAGTTCCAGTGCTTCCGTACCTCAAACACCTGATCTGCTTCTGTTTATAAGCACTGAGTTCCAGTGCTTCCAAACCTGCTTTCATCTTTTGTACAGAACATTAAGTTCATTTAATGAAATATTACCAGGTACATGACTAATGATTTAGAAGATTAGTTCACTTAATCCTATGCCTATGAAATCTATTATAATCCTCAATTTTCATACAAATGAGAAATCAAGGATTAGGGGGATAGCTCAGTGGTAGAGTGCTTACATAGCATACACGAAGCACTGGATTCAATCCCAAGCACCACAGAAACAAAAAACAGATCCAAGGAAATTGAAAAAGTTGTCCAAGATCATACATCATACAGTGTTAGAACAAAGGTAACATGGCTCCTGACCCAGCTTAATTTTCTATCATTCTGCTTATTTTAATTACAAAATTGTTCAGCCTCTCTCTTTTGGTATGAGCCTCTTATACCAGCTAAACTAAAAAAAAAAACAAAAAAACGCTATCCAGATCCTTAGGAAAGGAATGTGCGTGCGCGCACACACACACACACACACACACACAGAGAGAGAGAGAGAGAGAGAGAGAGAGAGAGAGAGAGAGAGAGAGAGAAAACACCTGGCTCTTTTTACATTGGCTCTTTCCATGAAGGAACAATGGAAAGTCCTCTGCAATGTGTTCAAATTAATTGAAATTAATTGAAAAAAAATTTTTCTGCAAGTTAATTAAGAGAACCACTACAATGAAGGTCAACCAAGCTTCACTCCTTTCTATTTAGTACTCTAAATTCTTGGGTGACAGGCATCTGCATAATCATCTATTTAGCAGATTTATATAATTTATCATGAGATTAATATATATCATTGCTGTCTTGTTTCAACTTACGCAAAACTGACTCAAAAATTTCATTATACCAAAAGTTTAAAATTCCAAATTAGCATAAATTTTCCTTTACAAAGATCGAGAAACATCCTAAACTGGGTATAGTTGCACATGCTTGTAATTCCAGCATTCTGAAGGCTAAGGCAGGGAGACAGCTGTGAGTTCAAGGCCATCCTTGGCTACCAACTGAGTTCAGGACCAGTCTGGACTTTAGAGTGAGACTCTGACTCCAAAAAAATAAAAAGTAGAAACACCCTGATTCTAGCTTTTTAAGGAAGTCTTTTCCGGTAGTTAAATTGCAACAAATAAAAAAGGTCTTTACTTAATGTGTATATCCATGACTACAGCTAGAAGAGTGAACTGATAGCAAAATGTTAAGAGTGGTTATCAGTGGGTGACAGAATTTCCAGTTTTTTTTCCTATGATTTTCTCTAAGAAATACAAATGTAAAGGGAGAGCCACATTGTGGAGAAACTAAAAAAAAGTAAACTAATGTTTAATGAAAGTGGAGCTTCAAGTAAATCTTCATGGACTGGAGGAAGAGGCACCACAAAAGCTGGGTATGATGGCACAGTCAGGAGGTTTAGGGAGGAGGATTGTTGTGTGTCTGAGGGCAGCCTGGTCTACATAGTAAGTTCAAGACCAGCCTTCGAGACTTTGTCTCAAAAAAAAAAAAAAGTTAAATCTTCATTTAACCTTTAGTCAGTAACACCAGATATTGAAACTGAAACTCTGAGGGTTAAATGCTGTGCTTGAGGAGGCAATATCTACATCCAGATCCTCTAATTTTTTATTCTGATAGATGATGATGAACACTGTACTCGGGTTCACACATTAATAAGAGATAGAGGAAAGATGACATAATTTAATCAGTGATTTTTGCTTTTCTCCACTTTTCCTACCACTAGTAAATATTTTGCTGTTACATATGCTAGTAATTAGTACAGTTATATGTAGAGGACACATACAAAGCCTGCATTACGATATTCCTCAGAACCTACTTGTTAATGCAATGACAGAGGTAAGCATCTTAGAGCATCTAGCACCTCTGATACCAATTCAGCATTAGTACTGTTAAGTTAACTGAAGTAACAGTCAGTGCCATTTATGCCCCACTAAGGTTACTTTCCAAAATCAAGATCAGGAAGCTGTCGAAGGAAGCAGTATTATGAGCCCAGTTCATCCTTCTTTTCCTGTCTACACTCTGCTCCAAATTCCTTGAGAGGTAAGGGACAGAGGAGGGGGTAAGAGAGATCAGAGGAATATGAACATCAGAAAGAAATAAGAAACCAGAATTCACTTTCAGTGACACTGACTTCTTTATTAAACCATAAATATTATGTGCTTTGAAGTATTTGAAGACTGAGTGCAGAAACTCAATAGAAAAAATACAAACCTACTTTGGCTGTACAGACTATTCACTAGCTTTCGTAACTGAAAATAAAACTTGTACTTTACCTGTCGAGATTTAAAGTTCCTGTGTATATAAATTCCAACAGTTTCTGAAATCCATCAGCCTTCACCTGACTCTGATCAAGAAAAATATTGTTCTCAGAAGTGCTTCTGTAGATCGCACCAAAATACTCACTAAACGAGGCAAGCACATTCCTATGGGCTTTAAACTGGAATTCCCCAATCACTACGGTGCAGTCGCAAAGAAACCCCGCTTCGCGTTGCTTGTTCAGCCTCTCTAAGAGGTGCTCACAGTGGTGTGAGTACTGCATGTTGATGTCACAATGGAACTTGACCCTTGACCTAAAAGACAAAGGAAAAGTAAATCTAACGGTAAGTTTTCATAAAATGTTCACCCAAGCAATGGGGCGGGAGCTGGGCGTAGGGAATGGAAAGGATGGAGGGTAACACCAAGAGTAGTTAGCTCTCAGCTTATCCCCTCTGAGAAACCTTACAAAATGTACAGTTACACATGCTGAATGGATAAGTCTTTGCTTCACGTTACAGGTTACACACTGTCTCAATCTTTTGGATACATCAATACATGACGGTGAATGAAAACAGTTTCAAGGGCTGCAAAAAAAAAAAAGGCTGTAGAATTCAAGCTTTTACATTGAACTCAAGACTTTCACGCTCAGGAAGTATGCGTTCCTTAAGAAAAAAATTACACTATTAAGAAATGACTTATTGGAACATATGGAAGGAAGAACAAAGTATGAGGTTCTTCCCTAAAGAAAAAACAAGGTCGAAAATTCACTGAAACCTGTTGGCTTCGCGGTGCACTTTCTTCACAGCTAGAGGCCGGGGCGGGGCATAAGCCCAGCCAAGGGTTCTTAAAGGTGTGTCACCGCCTTCAGAGGCCACGCCTCTCCCTCCCCGTCTCTCGGCGCGAGTCGGTGTCGGAAAGTGACAATCAGGGCCGGTCCTCCTCCCCTTCTGCTACCCTATCCTCCGCCCAGCTCCCACTCCCGAGAATTCCCACATAGGGGACTAGCCAGGGCCACCACTAAGGCTGCTTCCAGCAAGCTTTCCTCTCCGCCCCGACTGAGTCTCGAATTCTAAAAAGCCTGTCCTGGGAAGGCCCCTATTTGGGGGATGCAAGGATGGAGGGCTGCGCGTGTAGTGGGCACTCACCGCTAGCCACTCAGGGTAACAGTTTCTTCACTGTCTCTCCGCCATCTTGGGAGGACGTCACCGCGTCACGTACCGCCTCTCCCTTCTTCCTCTACGGCGGCGTCACGTCCGGCTCGTGGTCCCTTGGCAACGCAGGAGGCTCTCGGGTGGTTGGTGCCTTGCGCCCGCGAGGGCGGACCCGCTGGCCTGCAAAGCTTCGACACCCCACCATGCCAGGGCTCCCAGGCAGAACAGGTGCAAGGAGCACAAGACCTAAAGGCTGGCTCCCAGCGCTGCGCCCGTGTGCCTCATGCTGAGCATTCGGGGCTGCCGACAGCCATCTTGTAGCGGTCGGCCCGGGTTCTGGACCCGGGCCGGGCAGAGGGGCAACGCCGGCCTTCCAAGAGCCACACAGCGCGCTGAATGCTGGGGCTTGTAGTTGCTTGTCTTCTCCCGTCATCCTCCCCGTCCTCGGGTCCCTGCCAGTAGAAACCGCTGCTTTGTGTACTGTGGCTCACGGCCAAGGGGGCTCTGAGCTGAGGCCAGTCAACCCTTACCCCCTAACGTACCCGAAAGCTCTTGGGACCCCGTGGGTTTTGTTTGCCGCAGCCAACTGTAGCTCAGCTTGCAGGATGCCCTTACCTGGTGATAGAAGACAGACGCACGAAAGCGAAGCAAAGCAGTAGGGCGCACTGAGCATGCGCAACATTAGAGGAAGGTGGGCTTTATACCGGAAAAGGTTTTCCTGCGCCTAAACTAGAACAATTTTAATATAATTATTTACATCGAATTCGGATATTGAACATCGGAGGAAAGTGATGTCAGTTATCTGTATACTATACCAAACCATCAGAAACACTAAGTCTTGCCTATGTGTTAAGGGCTGAATTCTTCCGTAGTACCCGCGGACAGAAAACATTTCAGAAAACTACAATTTAAACGTTTTTTTTCTTAAAGTTACGTCTGAGGACCTTAGGAAATTCACCCGCAACTTTAAAAGACAGTCTCTACTTGATTATTCTCTTCTAAGGTTTTTTTCTACTAGATTCTTACTATGAATTCTTTTGTAAAAATAGGGTCTGTGACTACAACCACAGTCGTTATGTTTATTTTTAAAAATAAAAGTCGTTTCTTAATTTCATCTGAGTATGATTTTGTTTTTGATTCCACCTTTTTTGGTCTGAACTTTTTCAATTATTTATTCCAAAATATTTATGATTCTAATATACTACATGGATTAAAACAGTCTCCGAGCATTTAAGAGAAAACCCTGAGTGATGATATAAAGAATCCTCCGGAGGTGAAGGACTAATATTTGAATTTTTATTCGGTCAAATCTCCCCTTTCAGAATCTACGTTATTTTTCCGTATTGGAGCAGTTGCTAGTCTAATTAAGTTTTTCTTCATCTGGGGCACTTCTTCTATGTAGCAGGCGTTCGAGTAAAATATTTGGTGAACAGTAATTTAAAATCGAAAGCTCTAGACGTTCTCCCGGCCAAAACAACTTGTTTCCGCCCGGTTTCGAACCGGGGACCTTTCGCGTGTTAGGCGAACGTGATAACCACTACACTACGGAAACTTTCCTGTAGATGGGCTTTTAAAAAGTCCTCCATATGTATGTAGTACTACACAGTGTAGCTCATCGGTAATGCAACCTTTCACGGTGGGGAGGGGGGAGCCATATGTTCAATTGAATAGTGCTGAAACTACTTCAAAAATTTGAATTTGCATACACTTTCCAGCAAAGTCCCCAAGATACCGTTTCAAAATGAGGCACCCAATAATCGCTCTCCCTTTAATAAGTACACGTTTCCTCTCTGGAAAAGAGGCATCCTGAACGTGTCTCTGTTCAGTCCGGAGCGAGTTTCTGGGCTTCCACGGGCCAGGGAGGGCGGGCTGCGAATGGATGCCGCTTCCTGGACCCCGACACCAAGCAGCACCAAGCCTCCCGTTTGTTTACCTCACCCTGGGGGTTGGGCGGGGTGGAGGGGGGATACTTTCAGCTTTTGGTGAAAGGTCGTGCAAGCTGTTAAACTGTGCACAGAATCAAACACCAAGATGCACAGTGTGCTTTTTTCTGAGTCTGGACGTGCTATGACCTACCTACGGAGTCTCACTCTTCCTGCAAAGAAGCAGACACGTCCCATGCTTAAAAGATCAGGAAAAGAGAATCAGGCCCCCAACCCGTGCCGCGGGATGCAATTCCAAGAGACTAATATCCATTTCTTTAAAAGTGTTCTGTCATTTTAATTAAGTACATTTTTTAATGAAGCACTGCCCGGTATACAGGAACAATAATAGAAGTGTTTAAAACTCATTTTACATCCTAGCAATTTTCGGAAATTTAAACGTTTAGACATTTTATCGGAAAGTGAGCGTTTTAGAAATAAGAAGCGTGGCTCCCCTCCCGCCGGGGCTTTACGAGCCGCTTGCGCTTCCGGAGTCCCTTCCTTCCAGAGCGCACGACCTGGAAGTCACACCTGTTAACTAGAACTCAATGGTTGGGGAAATCTGTTTTTATGATTTTTCTGGGCGTTGAAGAAATACAATTAAGAAAAGTTGCACAGTCCGGTTTTCCTGATCCTGGGACTGCGGGATCCCAGGGCCAGCAGCCGCAGGAGGCGGCGCAGGGCTCCCGGGCGCGCAGGCTCCGACCCGCCGGCTCAGGCACCACCCAGCCGGCCCAGAGGCCTCTGTGACGCGGCGTTCCAGGCCATCCAGCCTGTCGAGCCCGAAGGAGGGGGTCGGGACACAGCCGACAAAGACGGCGGCATGAGCTACTACAAGCCACCGGTGGTGATCGACAACGGCTCGGGATTGATCAAGGCGGGCGTGGCCGGAAATCGCGTGCCCTGTTTTGTCTACCCCAATATTATCGGCCGCGACAAGGGTCATAGCTCGGCGGCCGAGGGGGCACAAGAAGTGTGGGTGGGCGACCAAGCCCAGGACAGGAGAGCCTCGCTGTCCATCAGGTAGCTCCATCTCCTCACCCGCCGGGAAGGCGAGGAAAGGGAGGGAAGGCCAGCACAGAGGAGGGGCGCAGTCTCGAAGGGATGAGGAAGGGAGACATAGATAAGACTTCTTGTCCCGCCCTATGGAAATTAAGCCCACGAATGCATTGGAGTATCAAAATTTAAAGACTACATAATTTATTCTCTGTATAGTTAACAAATTAACTTTAAAATATTACAGTTTGTATGCTTTTGTCATTTGGGATTTTTCTCTCCAATTAATTGATATTAAAACTATACTATAATTTTAAAACCCATACTCTTCCAAAGAGGAGAAAAACCGAAAAGCTATAAATAATTGCAGACTTGGACCGGGTGGGTACAGGCCTGTAATCCCAGCACTCAGGGAGACTGAGGCAATGGGATGGCAAATTTGAGCCCTGCGTGAGCAATTTAGCAACATGGCAACACTCTTAAAGTAAATGAAATGGTCTGGGGATGTGGCTCAGTGAGCAAAGGCTCTGGGTTCACTTCTCAGTACTTAAAGAAAAAATAAAGTAAAACCTCTCCTCAAAATCATGACCGAGCCCGCTCGGTCAGTCAATGAGAACAGGAGAGGGGGAGTGCGGATTGAGAAAACTGGACTCTTGCAAGGGACGCTGCAAAAGACGCTTTAGTGTTTACATCTTCCCTTATATACCCTCTTTGCCTTCCCACTAGTCAACAGTCCCGTGTTTCCACTCCTGATGGAAAACAAAAAGCACCTGGAACCGCAAACGGTCAAAACAACACTTGCAAAAGGTCAAAACAACGCGTGACTTAGATTGCTAACACCTGAAATTCCAAATGGTCAAACGGTAAAGGAACTTGGCCGAGGTCAGCAATGCTGAGGCTCCGGAGCCCTGAGGGCCCCAACAAAATCAAAAACAAAATATGGGCTGGGGATATAGCTCAGAGTGAAGGCCCTGGGGATCCCTAGTACCCCCATCTCACACACACTCAAAAGTAATAAGTGGGCTGCGTATGTAACTCAGTGGGAAGGCAGAAAAAAAATTATGCTGCATGCTTGCAGTTCTCACAGCCCCATGGGGGCCATGGCAGTTACTGTCCATAAAGGGTTACTGAGAATAAATAGGATTAGCAGAGATTGGAAGAGAGTAGAAGTTGAAAAAAATTAAAAGCTGCCCTCTATCTTCTTGCCTTTCCTACAGCTATCCTGTGCAACGTGGTCTCATCACGTCTTGGGGAGACATGGAGAGCATGTGGAAGCATCTCTATGACTACAACCTGGGTCTAAGGCCCTCTGACAGCCCCGTCTTGATTAGCGAGTCAGCACTGACCCCACTGGTCAATCGGCAGCAGATCACGGAAGTGTTTTTTGAGCATCTGGGTGTTCCTGCCTTCTATATGTCCATCCAGTCTGTGCTGGCTCTCTTTGCTGCTGGGTTTACTACTGGCTTGGTACTGAATTCAGGTGCTGGGCTTACCCAGTGTGTGCCCGTCTTTGAGGGTTACTGTCTACCTCATGGTGTTCAGCAGCTAGATCTGGCAGGCCTTGACCTCACCAACTACCTAACAGTTCTGTTGAAGGATCACGGTATCATACTGCTTAGTGCTTCAGACAGAAAAACTGTTGTAGACATTAAAGAGACATTCTGTTATGTGGCAGTGAATTATGAAGAGGAAATGACCAAGACACCCAGTTCCCTAGAGACAGCTTATAAATTACCTGATGGGAAGACCATCAAGCTCCATGACCAGCTCTTCCGTTGTCCAGAGGCCCTCTTCTCTCCATGTCTCATGAACATCAATGCCACTGGCATTGATAAGATGTGCTTCAGCAGCATAATGAAATGTGATACAGATCTGAGGAATTCCTTCTTTTCCAATATTATTCTGGCTGGGGGTTCAACCTCTTTCCCTGGTTTAGACAAGCGGCTCCTTAAAGATGTAGCAAAAACTGCACCTGCCAACACTCCTGTGCAGGTTATAGCTCCCCCAGAAAGGAAAATATCAGTGTGGATGGGAGGTTCTATTCTTGCATCCCTGTCTGCATTCCAGGACATGTGGATCACTGCTCCAGAATTTAAAGAAGTGGGACCCAACATTGTACACCAAAGATGCTTCTGAAAAGTAGATAAAATGATTAAAAGAAAAAAAATTGGAGCATATGTGACAGAAAACTTTGGATAATATGATTCTAGGAAAACAAAGTATTTCAGTTATTGGGATGCACATGCTCTGCTGCATTTCTATACTGGGGAGAAATAATAATGTTGCTGGGAATAATAATGCTCAAACAATGAATGTTTTTTGAACAGAATCAAGTTAAATGCTTGCCTTAGTTACTTTTTTGTTGCTGGGACAGAATACCAAACATCCACAACTTTAGGGAGGAAAGATTTATTTTAGTTCATAGCTTCAGAAGGTCACAGTCCACTCACAAGCAGGTAGCTGGAAATGGTGGAAGCGCGTGGTGAAGCTTGAGCCAGATTTGGATCCAGAGAAAAGCTCCTCACAGCATGACAGAACACAGCCATGTGCAGGAAGAAGGGTGTAGCTAGCATACACCCCTCCAGGTCAAGCCCCAAGCATCCACCCCTTCCAGCCAGGCCCCACTTCCCAACAGTATGCTGTATGGTGCTTTTGGGGACACTCCAGGACCAAACCATAACATTCCACCCTTGATCCCTAAAAAGACTCTTGTCTACCTTCATATGCAGAATGCATTTAGTCTTTTTTTAAAAAGCGTTGTCAAAGTTTTAACAGTTCCAGAACTGCTACAAAGTCTAAGTCCAAAGTCTCTTCTGAGATTCAAGGCAAACTCTTAGTTCTGAGCCCCTATAAAAATTAAAAGTTAAACATTTCCCACATACCATGGCACAGGGTAAATACTCCCATTCCAAAAGACATGAATAGGATAGAAAGCAACTGTATCAAAGCAGGGCAAGAGTCAAATCCTGTAGCCCCATGTCCAGCACCCAGGGTAAATAAACTGTGGTGAGAGGTGACCTTCAAAGGCCTTGAGTTGCCCCACGTCTACAGCATTATTGCTGGGTGCAACTTCCATCTTTTCTCATTAGGGCTGGATCTGTTCATAGCTTGCAGCTCTTCTCAGTAGGTTATCCACATTTCTAGCATCTTCAAATTTAGGGGGTCTTCACTGTATCTTAGGCTTCTCCTTCACAACTTCACACACTGCCTTTCCAGGAGCATACCGCCTCGCCTCCAAGGCCTTCCTTGAAACTCTGGGTGTAAACCTCCATGAACCCACAACTCTTACACTGTGCAAGCCTAGAAAGGCAGGACGATCTGGACATAGCCAAGGTCTGCCACTGGCTTGAGCAGTACTCCGGCTCCTTGGATAATCCCTGTGGTGGCCTCTGAGTTCTTGTATGGTTGGACTGCAACAAGTATTTTTCTCTTTGACCCTGGAGTACACTTTTCAGAGAAAAGTCTTTGGTCTTTCCACGCTTGAGTCAGTAAAGGGTGGGATCTTGTTTCCTGATACTCTCTGAAGTCATCTTTTTTATAGTCCTGCTTCTAAGTATTTGGCTTCATTTTAATGGTAATCTCTTTATTGTCCCTGTCCTTTTCTGCCCCACTTTTGCAGGCCCTTTCAGTCTGGAAAAATTGAAAAATTTTTCTCTGCTATTTTTCCCTGCCTTTTGCCACAGTTGGCTAAAAGCTGCAAGCAGTATCCAAGTGACAGCAAGATTGTTGGGTTGCCTTGAGATTGCCTCAGCCAGATTAAGTAGTTCATGGCCCTTGATCTCAGTTTCAGGCAGTCTCTGGACAAGGTCAAAATGCCAGTATGCTTTTTGCTAGAGTATAGCATGTAAAGTTTTTAGACCATTTGCCAGTAAAGTCCTCTTTACCACCTGAAATTTCTTGAGCATGGCCTTTCCATCCACATTCCTATCAGCATTGTAATCTGAGCTCTGACTATAATCTCCTATCAAGATAGGCTCAGAGCACTCCAAGTTTTCTCCAGCCAGCATCCTCAAATATTTCCCAACTACTCCCTCAAACCAGTTCCAAAGCTCTCCAAAGCATATGTCCAAGTAAATTCATAGCAATGACCCCACTTCTCAATCCTCTTTTACCAATTTCTGTCTTAGTAACGTTTTCATTGCTGGGACAGAAATCCCAACAATGCTCTAGGAAACAATATTCTCTACCTTGAAGAGAGTGCAGTTTGTGGTACCATATGCTATGTACCAAATGAGTGATAATTTAAATTTGTTGAAGTCTATGGAAAGGTTGTATGGGGAGCAAAGATTTCATAACAGAAATTTACCATTACAGATAAAGTGGCAGTAAGGTATATGGGGAACAGAAGGGATATAGATATCCATACAGCCTAAAGAAACATACAAAAGGGCTGAAGCCAAAGACTGAAATGCTCTAAGTGATAAGTTCCTATGGGTAAAAGGGAGCGACTGAAGATTTAAAAGCAGGAGAAAAGGAATTATGTTAAAATGAATGTGGTTGTAGTTTGGAGAATATATCTGAGTAGGCCCTGGAAAGTCAGTGATCAGAAATGTATAGTTCAGATAGAAGATAGCTATTTCTTATACTCAAATTTATAAGAAACAGGAATTAAAAAGAAATTACAATAACTTACAAGACTTGGTACCTAATTAGCCATATGTGAAGGGAAAGAATGTGAGATGACTTGAGTATTTGAGAGAATGGTGGTAGTATTGATATAATCTAGAGGTAGTATTGACATATAATTTAGTATCTGTTGTATGGAAGGTACTGTGCTAAGTGCAATGAGTGTTAAATTAGGCATTAGATCCTGTACTCAATAAGCCAACTCAGGTTGGGGACATATCTCAGTGGTTAGAGCATTTGCTTAGCTCAAGGTCCTAAGTTCAATTCCCCAGCACCGCATCAGCTGGGTGTGCTGGCACATTTCTGTGATTCCCGCATTTTGGGAAGTTGAGGCAGGAGGACTGCTGTGAGTTGAAGGCCAACCTGAGCTACACAGTGAGTTCAAGACCAGCAAGACTTGAGAGAAAGAGAGAGGGAGGGAGAGAGAGAGAGAGAGAGAGAGAGAGAGAGAGAGAGAGAGAGAGAGAGAGATACAGCAGCAGCAGCTAACGCTAGGCATAGTAGCACACACCTGTAGCCCCAAATACCCAAACACCTTAAGAGGCTGAGGCAAGGGGATCATTTGAATCCAGAGGTTCTGGGCCAGGCTGGGCAACAGTGAAACTTGCCTCAAAAAAAGAAAAAAAAAAAAAACCCACAACAAAACAAAACAAAAACCAGGCATAGTAGTACAAGCCTGTAATTCTAGCACTCTGGGAGACTCAGAAGGACCACAAATTCAAGCCTGTCCCCAGCAAATCAGCAACTTAACGTACCCTACCTCAAATAAACAGTGAAAAAAGGGGCTGGAGATGTAGCTTAGTGTGAAGGTCCTGGGGTTAATCTCCAGTACTGGAGAAAAAAAAAAAGAAGCTAAATAGTCTAGTTGAAGAGGCTGAATTCATACTTAAATTATAGTGATACAAAGCATAAAGTGATTTAGTGTCCTAAGAGACACACAAAATGTTCTGAGGGTTAAACAATTTGAGACAGGGTCTTGCTGTGCAGTCCAGGTGGGTCCTGATATCAATATGTAGTCCATACTGGCCTCAAATTCACAATGATCCTTCTCCTTAAGCCTCCTGGGTTTACAGGTATGTGCTACTTCACCTGGTTTACATAGGACTGCGGAACGAATTCAGGGCCTTGTGAACGCTAGGCAAGCACTCTAACTGCTGTGCTATGCTCCCAGCACAAGACACTGTCAAAATACAATAAAATGTTATTTTTTGCTTATAAAATTATAGAATGTACAGGCAGGTCTAATTCAGATACTACCTCCCCTATCAAAATGGTTCCTTTGTGTTGTCCAGCCTTTCCTTGTGTTTCTTCTACTTCTACAGTAGAATTGTTTTGGTTTGTTTATTGTTATCCTCATTAGTTATACTCTCAGAAGTAGCAATTACCATAGAAATTATTTTCTTTCCCCTCTCCCTAGTGTCTTCTTTACTGTATTCCCAGTATCTATGTAATATTCAGAATTGGCCAGAAGCACCCTCCCCCTTCATAACTGTAGAATAAAAGTGCTGGTGTGTGAAAATGATGGCTGTGTGTAGGAGCAGACAAGTACTTCTGTTTGGCTTGAGCCGAGCATTTGTGAAGGAGTAGGTTTCATTTCCTGGGACATATCTCCCACTTTAACGATAGCCTACATTGGTGTAGAAAATGGTTATGTGAGGGCAGTTTGAGCAGTTGGTGCTCACACTCACCAGATTTAAGTGAGCAGATACCAACTCTTAATTCTCTCATTTTTAAAGTTCTTTTTCTTTTAAAGAAAATAGGGCTGGGCTGGAAAAATGGTTCAGTGGTTAAAGCGCTTGCCTAGTGGTAAGGACCTGAGTTCCATTCCCCAGCACCACTTAAACTGGGCGTGGTGGCACACGCCTGTAATCCCAGCACCTGGGTGGAGGAGGCAGGAAGACTGCCTTGAGTCCAAGGCCAGCCTGGGCTACAGAGCGAGAGATCCTGTTTAAAAAAAAAAAAGAAAAAGAATAAAGAAAAGAAACGAAATGAAAGAAAATAGGGCTAACCATACCTCATCTGATTTAAACTTCAACATCCCAGGAAGACAACTAAGACAAGCCTTATTCCTACTTCACAAATTAAGAAATTGAAATTTAGAGGTAAAGTGATCCAAAGTAGCTTTCTTAGCTAGTCAGAAGTACGATCAATTGTGGTCTCTTAGGCAGTTAGCCTAGCAGCCAGCCTAAATTACTGTGTTTTTAGACACTTCCAAGGACCACAGGTGATCTTTTTCTGACAAATCTCAGGAAAAGGAATGAAACGTGAAAATATTTTTACTTTTATTTATTTTTGCTGTGTTACTGGGGATAGAGCTTAGTGGGCCTTCACTGTGAGCTGCATCCTGAGGCTATTTCTATTTTTGAGCCACAGCAGTTAAATTGCAAAATTGCTGAGGCTGGA
This sequence comes from Ctenodactylus gundi, assembly GCA_004027205.1. NCBI lineage: Eukaryota > Metazoa > Chordata > Mammalia > Rodentia > Ctenodactylidae > Ctenodactylus > Ctenodactylus gundi. Next base: position 832,581 of record PVKB01000067.1, on the reverse strand, counting down.
ACTTGGAATCCTTCTGCCTCAGTCTCCCTAAGCACTGAGATTATAGTCCTGCTCAACAAGGCCATCCTGAAACGTGAAAATTCTGTATTTTCCTTGTCCTTAAAATCATCAGAGGCCAATCTCCACTATCATTTTTTTTCTCTCTCAGACAGAGGTCTAACAGCTACCACTCCATGGAATTTACTTAAGTGAACATGAATAAAACTTTTCAAGATTAGCTGACCAGCAAGAAGTGGTGGTGCTCATAATCCTAGCACTAAGAGGATTGCAAGTCCAGCCCAGCCGGGACAATTTAGCGACTTGGTGACATCTTGTCTCAAAACAGTAAGAATGGCTGAGGATGTAGTTTACAGAACTTTAGTCTCAATCCCGAATACCACAAAAGTCAGCTGACTGTTATTATACTGGCCATTATTAAAGGATGAAGTAGTTACACTTAATAAAACCCATTTTCTGCTCCAGAGAAGCCTAAAAGGCATTCCTAGTGACAGAACTGGCCAAAAATCTCAAGCACAGTCCTGGGGATTTGGGTGATATGTGAAAAGATTAAATAAATACACTCAGGACAACGGTTCGAGCTTTGTCCCATCGAGGTCGCATGATAACCACACAAATCCTCAAAACATTTTTTTTTAAGAAAAAGGCGCTCTAACACACTCAACTTCGCTTCACCTCAGCGCTGTCCCGCACACACGGCGGAGGCGGCGCTCGCCCTCGCGGCGGAAAAAGGAGCCACAAATTTTTTTTGGTGAGATAGACTCTCGCGAGAGCCGAGACAAGACTTCGACCAATCCGGGCGGGCGACGACCGCGCTCTTTATAAGACGGTTCCGCGGGCTTTCCGGCGGGTTGAGGCGGGTGGGCCTGGAGGGGCGGCGGTCATTTTTGTCTAACCCTAATTGGAAAGGAGGTAGGAGCGGTGCTTTTACTCCCCGTGCGCTGTTTTTCTCGCTGACTTTCAGTGTGCGGAAAAGCCACGGCCTATCCTCATCTACGGTCCAGTCAAGAGCAAACAAAAAATGTCAGCGTCTGGCTCGTCCGCCCCTCCAGGGGACCTGCGGCGCCGCGCTCGCTCCTCAGCCCCCGAGCCCGCCTTGAGGCCGCGGTCGGCCGGGGCTTCTCCGGAGGTACCCATTGCCGCCGTGAAGAGTTAGGCTCTGTCAGCCGCGGGTGTTTCGGGGACTGGGCGAGGGCGAGGCCATGTGGCCGCAGGCAGAGAAACAGAACTGGTCCCCGCGCGCGGTGCGCTTCCCTGAGCTGTGGGAAGGGCACCCGGGACTCGGTTCATACATTCATTCGTCCGGGAAGGGAACGCCGATGGTGCGTGCCTGAGTAGTCCCGCTGAACCCGTAAGGAAGGGCGGCCATCTTCCTCCCTGTCTCCCTTCCGCCCGCTCGCCCGCCTTCCCTCCCTCCCTTTATTCCTTGTAAGATCACTGGACGTTTTTTTCTAAACGAAAATTATATTCCGTAATGTTCATTTGCGTTTCTTACTGTCTCTGCATTTAGGTGCGAAGTACTGAAAGGAGAGAAGAAAATTTTCAGAAGGAGTATATGCTTTCTCCCCTACTCATGCCCCTTCCCCGCAATTCGGTTTGTTTTCCTCTCCGAAAAGGGAATGAACAGACGGTCCAGTAAGTTAAAAGGAACAGCCAAGGAACCAGTTTGCCCATTCATTCCAAAATGGACTCTCTCTCTCTCTCTCTCTCTCTCTCTCTCTCTCTCTCTCTCTCTCTCTCTCTCTCTCTCTCTCTCTCTCTCTCTCTCTCTCTCTCTTGCAGTGATTGTCAGGAGAAAGAGCTAGGGCCCTGCCTATAAAAACAAACCTTTAGGATGCTGTATTTCAAATGCTGATGATTGAAAAGGTCTATTGGGAGGGTCCTATCAGTAAATTTATGGACGTGGATGTCCGTAGCATCACAGTCTTTCCTAAAGTAGTTCCTTCAGACTCGTTTAACATTTCTTAGCACGATTACGTGTAAGTGGGAAAGAACACAACTAAGTTTTAGTGCTGATTTTGCTGCGACTAATCTGGATTCTTGAGCAGGTAACTACTATAGGCTTCCTTACCATGTGATCTCCTGCAGACTGCTTGGGGTTGTGAGAGCAAGATAAGTGGGTGCCTTTTGTTCCTGCTCCATCTAGTGGTACTTTTGCTTCTGTACACTTAGAAAATATGGTAGTGTGGAGCCTTGAGAGTAAAGCTTTTATATATAATAAATAGGCATGGCAAATATTTCTTCTCCTTGTAGCTCTGAAAAATCAGACTACAAAAAGAATGTTAGTCTTTTGCCCTCATTAAACTATGTAGGGCCAGTCAAATTTTTCATTGCTCTTGAGAGAAGGTTGGCCACAGACTAGAAATTGTTGCTTGCTGCCCCTGCGCCCAACCTCTTTCCATGCAAGGTAGGCAAGCACTTTTCTACGTAGATAAAACCTTAGTTTTTTAAATTTATTATTTTTCTGTCTGACCTGGAACTTGTCCTCCTGCCCCAGTGTGTCTAATAGCCAATGTTACCTGGCTCTTTTGTCTCTCTTAAAAAAGAAAATAGTGGGGCTGGAGGAATGGCTCATCTGTTAAAGCGCTTCCCTAGCAAACATTAAGTCAAGTGCTAAGCACCAGAGTTAAATTCCCCAGCACCACATAAACCGGGCCTGATGGCACACTTCTCTAATCTCAGCACTTGGGAGGCTGAGACATGATTGCTGTGAGTCCAAGGCCATCATGGCCTCGCAGAGTGAGACTCCTCTCAAAAAAAAAAAAAGTGATTTAATTTAATTTTGAACCACTACAGTTACTGTCTAGGTCTTATATTTGAAGTCCGTTTAATTACTGACTATTACAGACATTTCAAGGGGAGTTATTTGTATTGCAAATATTTGATAATTTTTGTCTTTTTGGCAAAGTGATTATATAATTTTGGAGTAAAAAGTGGACATTGAGTTCATGAAGTGAGATAATGTATGTGAAGCTTTTATCCTATTTTTTTTTGAGACAGGGTCACACTCAAGTCCACGCTGGTCCTAAACTCACTGTGGAGCCCAGCCTGGACTTGGACTCATGGCAATCCTACCTCAGCCTCCTGAGTGCTGGGATTACAAGGGAGTGCCCCCACACCTGGCTTGTGTGGTGCTGGGGAATCGAACTCGCGTATTTAGCACTTGATTTAGTGTTTGTAAGGCAAGCACTTTTAACTGCTGAGCCATTCCTCAAGCCCATTGTGAGTAAACCTTTTATAGATAATAAATGGACATGGCAAGTATTTCTTCTCTTTGCACTAAGATTTAAATGTTTCTAGGAGATTGAGGAAAAAATGTGTAGATGGCTTGGAAAAACTTAGTTAATTTTTGCAGAGCTGGGACCAGCAGCTAGGCCTTTCAAGTTCCAATCCTGTATTTTCTTCACTTTGTTGTATCTTGCAACAGAATATAGGCTATATTGGTTACCTTTTGAAAGGTAGTGTTGACTCCAGTATCATTGTTTAGTGTGAAATAAAATAACATTCTTCATGGTTACTTTTCTGTGTCCTTGATCACCCTCCCAAAGATTGATGTGATCTGTGCTGGAAAGTCTTATATTTCACTGTTCTACGAGTACAGTTGGTGCTCATTTTTTGCAGTAGTAGTGCTGTGTAAATTCTCTGCCAGTGCTGAATTAGTGAAGATGAACCATTGCTTCTTGAGGAAATACGGAATTAAGTTGCCAGGAGTCTTTCACATTTTGGTCAACTGATCAATACATAATCTTAGTTTCTGTTTAAAGGCACTTTATTGAGTATATATGGTTGAAATATATTTGACTCATTTCCAGTGACTTGCCTGAAGAATATAAGTATTTTTTCTGTAAGTTATCACGACCTTCTTGTGCTTAGGAAAACTAGATAACACTTCAGCATTATGCTTGTAATGTCACCAACAGAAATCACAGAAATATGAAAAATCAGACTACAAAAAGAGTGTTTCCTCTTTTGCCCTCATTAAACTGTGTAAGGCCAGTCAAATTTTTCATTGCTCTGTGTGTGGGTATGAATGATAAGAGCACTGCAGATATGGATTTCAGGGTTACAAAAAACCAGTGTCAAGATGAATTCACAGACGCAAATTCTATGGTTACTGAAGAATGACTTAAGAATCTTTGTGACTTCTGTACTCAAGAGAGACTACAAGTGTCCATATGGCCCTTGAGGTATTTGGATTTGTCTTATGCCTTGTAGATTTAAGTCATTGGTTCTGTCTCTTTCTCTTTTTTTTTTTTTTTTTTTTTTTTGAGACAGCCATCTCGTTTTGTAGACCAGGCTGGTCCTGAACTTACTGGTGAATACCAGGCTGGCCTTGGACTCAGGGCAGTGTGCCTGTTCCAGCCTACCAAGTGCTGGAATTACAGGAGTGCCATCACAACCCAGGTTTATGTGGTGCTGGGGGGGGGAGTCGACGGCCTTGCTTTTGCAAGGCAAGCACTTTAACCACTGTGCCAGCCCCAAGTCATTAGTTCTCAAAAGTATTGTGGGAGAAAGGTCATATAAAGTGTGTAAATAACCTCTATCTCCTATATTTATGTTCAATTATGTATTTTAGTTTAAAATAGCACAGGAGATTGAAAATGTTATGCTCAGGAAGGAAATTTTGGCTTTAAGAATAATTGAGAAATAGTGAATTTTGTTATGTCTTTTGTCAGCATGACAGGCTTTTATACAATTTAGCGAGTTGTATTCTTGACTTTGAGGATGGCAATTGTATTTCAATTCAACTTGTTCCAATTCTTCTCTCAAAAATTCAGTATTAGCCTGGCTTGAAACTTGAGGCAAATCGATGGCACAGGAACATACACCTATACTCATACCAAGCATAAAAGAGGAGTGATTTTTAAGATCAGAAAGAAGCCAAGCTTGGTTGTGCAGGCCTTTTATCTCAGCACGCTGGGAGACTTAAGGTAAGATGATCAAGACCAGCCAGAGCAACTGAAAGACTTAGTGAGATGCTATCTCAAAATTAAAACTAAAAATTGGTTGGAAATACAGCTCAGTGTGCAGGTCCTGGACTTGATCCCATTTACCACCAAATATCAGTGAAAATAACATGAGAATTAAATGACAGTAATTACTGTACCTTTTCTGTTTATTTTTTAAAGTTACAATGTTTAAGTGAGGCAAAGCCAAAACCCCCCAAAGTTTGCAAATTTAAATGCCTGCAGTGGACATTTAGGAAAAGGGTGAATCACAACTAAGAAAAAGACTAGAAATGGTAAGGGGCATGAGTGGTATTTTACAGCAGGTAGCAGCCTTGTGGAAATAGAGGCCTAAAATTGACAGTGTTGCAAGGGAAGACTACAATTTAGCTTTGTAGGTTTTTTCTTTTTTTTTTTTTGGGAGGTGGGGATGCTGGGAATCAAACCAGGGTCTCCCATATGCCAGGCAAGTACTCCACTACAGGAACTATTCCCAGCCACAACAATTTAAATTTGTGTGTCAACACTGCTGATTTACAGATGCTGGTAGTTAATTTGGAGTAAGATTTAAATATTATATGGGTACATAATGATCTGGCTGGCTTTTGTTCCCGAATCCTGGGAAGTAGCTTCTAAACTGTTCAACAAGGAATGTCTTTCTCGCTCATGATGGGCCCTTTGGACTTACTATACTTAATATTTTATACTAATGGATGATTCTGGAGGGAGGCTGGTCAGAAAGCCTAACCATGTATTTAGGGGGTTGGCACTCTAGGCTCCACACTGTTAGGCTAACCTTGCAGGGGAGAGGAACTAGAGACAGTTACATACCCATTGATTGAGCCATTCATGCCCACAATGAATCCTCAGTAACAACTCTAAGCACACTGAAATTTGGATGGACTTTCCTGGTTAGCAATTTCTGGGAGTTGTCACATATCGATGTTCTGAGAGGAAGTGAAGGGAAGAAAATTGAAACTTGGGGACCTTCCCAGGCCTTACCCTATCTTTTGACTGGTTTTGAGGGTTTTTTCTATAATAAAATAATAAAACTCACTTCCCTCAGTTACATAAGTTATTCTCGCAAGTAAACCTGAAGGGGAATGGGAAGCTCCTGAATTTGTAGCTAGCTGATTAGAAGAGTGGACTGAAGGCACCCTGCCTTGTGACTGGTCTAGCAGTGTTTGTTGCTAGTCAGTCATTGCAATTGTGCAATCAAAAACATGGGAATAAAAATCTGGCCCATAGTAGCAATTTAGGCAAATTCAACAATAACCAGAATGCTTTCCCTAGAAGTGTGTAGGTTTGATCTGCCAGTCATGGTCTACCCAACATAAGCTAGCATGCCTGAAAGAGGCTACACAATTGGCATTGACATAGTCATGAGCTAGGCAGAGACCACTGTAGGGATGGGGAAACAATCCTGGGCCTTTACTTAATATTCATTAAAAGCATAATTTGTGTTTTCTTCTGGAGCAATCAGGGACTTTATGACTTTTCACTTGGGCCTCTAGATACCAACTAGGTAACTAAAAAGATTTTTTTTTTTTCTTTGTATTTGTTGCTGTTGATCTTGGAGCAAATCTCTTCTCAGCTTTACATAGAAATATATTGAGCATGTAGATAGTGTCTGCCCTTGAGCTGACCAGACAGCATTGATTAGTACTGAAATTACATGATCTCATCCTCCCTTCAAGGCTGAGGACAGCAAGATAAGATGATGATGATGATGATGGGGTGTGTGTGTGTGTGTGTGTGTGTGTGTGTGTGTGTTACTGGGGATTGAACCCAGGGCCTTCACACTGAGCTATATACAATTGTATAATTTTATTTTTTTCTTTCTTCCTTTTTTTTTCTTTTTTTTGGAGACAAGGTGTCACAGGGTAGTCCAGAATGGTCATGAACTTGCTATGTAGCCTAGGCTGGCCTCAAACACAGCAATTCTGTCTCAGCACCCTGTGTGCTGGGATTATAGACATGTGCCACCACACCCAGCTTATGTGGTGCTGGCGAATTGAACCCAGGGCCTTGAGCTTGCTAGACATCTTTCATTATTTTGGGAGAGTGTCTAGCTAAGTTGCCCAGACTGAGCTCAAACTTGTGATCCTCTTTCCTCAGCTTTCCAGAGTACTGGTGTTATAAGCATTGTATCGCTACACCTGGCTAAGATACTGGTGTTACAGGCATGTACCACCCACCACACCTGGCTAAGATAAGCAGTTTACAGGGACTTTCTGCTATGCCCAGAAGTCTCTAGCCATATTCTTAAATCTGTAACCACCTGAATTTCAGGAAAAACAGAGCTTCATGTGACTGGAACCATCACAAACAGAAACAATCTTTCTATGAAAATGGGACCACCTCTGATGCATGAGGATTCCAGGCCTGAGTTAATGATCATTCAGAGACTCCAGCCCAGCAGCTATTTTTTTTTTTTTTTTTTTTTTTTTTGGAAGACAGAGTCTTACTCTGTGGTTCAGGCTGGTCCTGAACTCTGTGTAGCCCAGACTGGGCTCAAACTCACAGCAATCCTCTTGCTTCAGACTCCTGAGTGCTGGAATTACAGGTGTATGTTACCATATCCATCTTGTGTGGTGCTGGAGAACTGAAACCAAGGCCATGAGCTTGCTAGGTGAGTACTGTACCTGCTTTGCTATGTTTACAAGTCACCACCAGCTAATCCTTAAAGTTAGTCTTTGCAGGTGAGCCATTGTGATTCCCTTTATCAGAATATGCCTCCTCCAACTGCTTTTTTGAGGGCTGGCTTGTTAGCTCCCCAAGCTAGAGTCCTTTACCAGTTTCTTAATTTTTTTTCTTTCAAAACACTAGGGATTGAGCCCAAGGCCTTTCCACTGAGCTACATCCCCAGTTCTTTTTATATTCAGGTAGCTAAATTATCCAGGCAGGACTTGAACTTGTAATTCTCCTGCCTCAGCCTTACAGAGCCCTGAGATTACATACATGAGCTACCATGCCTGATTCTTAGTTTATAAGTAAAGCTTTTTTCCTTTGAATTTTGTGCTTTAGTCTTATTTTTTATTAGTAGTAAAAGCAAGAACCCTCACCAGCTAGTGACAATATTTGTTGTGTGTGCCTAGGAATATTACTAAAAACAAATTTCAAAATTAAAAAACAATATTCTGAAGATCACAGTGCTAGTTGTTCCTTCTTCCTGTGTCAGGCCCAGGGCCTTTGTTCTAGTGGCTCTGCCTGGAAAAAGGGTGTGTCCTTCCTTGTCTGTTTCATCAGGTCCAGAGGGGACTGTGAAGAGGCCTCCACCATCACTTGGTGGACATCAGGCCACTTTCCCCATACCTGTCTTTTTCTCTGGTTTTAGCGTTCCTCCTAGCAAGACATCAAGAGTGTAGTGATTTCATTTGTGTTGCCTCAAACTCTTATTTATTCCTTGGGATAAAGAGGAACAGGAAGAATGGGAAGATTAGCATGATAGTGGTTCAGTATTCCTGGAATGTTTAACCTAGCCAAGGGAATCTAGCTTTTTTTATCCCCAGTACGAGGGATAAAACCTAGTTCTTTCACACTGAACTACATCCCCAGCCCATATATATATGATTTTGAGGTAGGATTTTGCTAAGTTACTTGTTAAATTGCCCAGGCTGGGCTTGAATTTGCTATTGTACTATTTCAGCTTCCTAGAGTGCTGGAATTACATATGGTGGCTTATGGCACCATATGCTTTAGCTTCTATATGTGGCGAGTGGAAATATTAAGGACTGAAAGATGTTTTGGGGGAATGCATGGGTAACGTATGTAAGAACTCTTAATTTTGTACTTTCTAAGTAGTGGTTTTATGGCACTGATGGGTGTGTTGCAGTTATTCCAGCAGAAAGTGATTTTGGTTTATGTTTTGTCGATAGGTGAGAAATATGTTGAAAAGGGTAGAAATGATAATGGTTAGTGAGTTTTTAAAATATAACACTAATGATAAGCTTGATACATATTTGTAATAAGCGTGTTTGAGCATCCTGTATTTCGTCTTGAGGTTTGTAGGCAATAACTTTTGTGATACTTACATGTGCACCATTGCTGTCTCTATTAGAAGTATTAAAAGATATAATTGTGTTTATTAAAAACAATTTAAGAAAAACTACCAGAAAATGCAGCTATAAAGATATAAATATGGAATTTTGACCTAATTAAATTTTAAATGAAGGTATTATAGCTCAAATGAAAAACACTATATATATCATTTGCAAAAAATGTTGTATTGTTTAATCTATTTTTAATGCAAGTAACTTGCTTACGTGAACCAAATGACTCATTTTTCAACCTTAGAAGAAACTCAATTAAAGCTACAATTGAACTGTAATGGCACCAGGGAGTTCAACTTGACCTCATGTGCCAGGTGATAATCATCTTTGAAGTGTACAAACAAGGAAGCATAGTTATCAAAGAATGAGAAATACATTTGTTCAAAGCCCATTTACTGTTTAACAAGAGGTGAAGCTTGCCAGTAATGTATAAACATGTAACCCAGTGCTATTCACAGGCTTAACATAATCAAAGACTGGGGGGGGGGCAATTAAAAATACCTTTGAAGTTGTGGGTATTCATCATCATATCTAATAATCCTTATTCTCTAAAGCTCCTCTCCAAGGAGAGCAAGGCAATTTATCTGACTTAGTTTCATGACATCCTTCTGAGATAAGGCAACTACCATTATCTCCTTTTTGCAAATGGAGAAACTGAAACACTGGGAGGTAAAAATCACTTGGAGAAGGTCAGTCGCAGGCCTCAGAATTAAAACACACACAAACACTAAAGCTTTTAACTCTTCTTTTGATTTAACTACAAGAAAATTAAACTAAAACAAATGAATTAAAAACTAAGAGTCCCATGTTCCTTCAGTTTCTTTTTAAGTTAAGGAATAATGGTTATTCAATATTTTCTTTTAAGCTTGCCTGATGAAAACTGTTTAAAAGTTAAAAGCCTTTTTTTTTCCTTCAACAACTAGTATCTTTGTGCGTGCGTGTGTGTGTGTGTGTGTGTGTGTGTGTGTGTGTGTGTCTAGATTAACTGAGGGCCTGGCACATTCAAGGCAAGCACTCTACCTCTGATCTTGTACTCCAGCACCAATGACTATTATCGTAGTACACATTGCAATGAATAAAATATTGCTCAGAATAGTAATCTGGGCTGCTGCCTGACTCTCCCTTTCTCCAGCATATCCTCTGATGTATCTCAAAAATATACCTTGAAGTCTTAATTTATTCTTAATGCCACTACTGTAATCCTGTTCACCATCTTCCCTGGCAAAGGCTTCTCATGAGTCTTTCTACTAATCTTTCCAACCTACCTCTAATTCATTCTTCATGGTGTAGCCAGAGTGATCTTATAAAATGGCAAAATGAGCCCTGTTTCTTCACTGTGGTTGCACTTGGAATACAACTCAAAATTCTCATCAAGGCTCTGCATGATTTTGTCTTTGCTTAGGTGTTGTTGTGCTTTGGATCTGGAATGTCTCTTGAGCCTCAATGTTCCTATGGGTACCGTGTACTGTTGGAAGGTGGGCCTGGCTGGAAGGGGCGGGTGCTTGGGGCTTCACCTGGAGGGATGTGTGCTGGTTCTGCCCTTTCTCCCAGACTTGACTCTGTTCTGCCATGCTGTGAGGAGCTTTCTTTCTGGCTCTGGCTCTGGTCTGCCAATGTGATTCCACCATTTTCCAGCTGCCCACTCATGAACAAACTGTGACCTTCTGAAACTGTGAACTGAAATAAACCTTTCCTCCCTAAAGCTGTAGATACTGGGTATTATGTCACAGTGACAAAAAAGTAAGACCCATCTCCAACCTCAGTTTAGTGTCTTCTCTCCTGCACTTTGTTCCCGTCACACTTCTCAGTTTCTGGGCCTTGCTAGGCTCTTTCTCACTTTAAGTTCTCTGCTTAAATAGCATGGACAGCTCCTGGCACATTTTTTTTATCCCCACGTCTTAACTTAGATACTAAAAAGCCTTTCAGACTCTCTTTTAAAGCAAGTTCCTCTTCCCCTTGTGACATTCTGATGGTTATCTATATAACATGTTATTCTATTGTGTAATAAAGTTTTTGTTAAGTGTCTATTTTCTTCATGGGGCTTTAGGTACAGGGGTAGGGAGAAGTCTTGTAGCTCATTGAGAGATCACTGATGCTTACTACATAATAGATGCTTATATTGCACATCTTTCTCTCATTGTACCAAAACCTGAGATAATCAACTTCTAAAGAAAACAGGCTTATTTTGGCTCACAGTTTTAGAGGTTTCATTCTTTATTTAATAGTCTCATTGCTTCTGGGCCAGTGGCAAGGAAGCATGTCATAGCAGCAATGTACAACAAAATCATTCACAGCATCACCAGAGAGCAAAACAGAGAAATAAAGGCTTTGGGGTCCCATGTGCCCAATAACCTGAAAATGTTATCTTAAGCCCCACCTTTTTAATGTTTCTACCACCTACCAGAAGCACCGAACTGAGGACCACACCTTTGATATATGGGCCTTGGGGGTTATCTGTGTCCAAATTATAGCAGTGATCAGTAATTGTTGAGTGAATGAATGAGTGAATGTTATTGTGTCAGAGAAAAAACCTAATTGTGGTTGATATTTTACTAACATGATGAAAATTGCTAAGTAGATACCTGTAATTAATAGTGTTTTCCAATTTTTCACATACAAAATTAGCAATATCACCCAAAAACCAAAAAGTTGAAAATAACTAAATTTCAGTAAAACTCATTGTCATTTGATATTTTTTCAGTTCACTTTTATGTCTACATTCTACACAATTGTACTTTAAATTCTGCTTTGTTAACTTAGTAATAAATCATAAATATTATTGTGTTATTACACAGTCTTCAGAACCGCTATTTAATATTTTTGTTCCAATGAATTGATGTACCATCATGTATGAAGCACTTTCCTTCTTGATGAATATTTAACTTGCTTTCATTTTTTTCCTATTGTGCATGTTTTTAATTTGATTCTTTATATGACTAACAAAAAGGGTAGTGTTTGGTTTGAAAAAGGATTATCCAGAGTTGTATTGTACCTCTGAGTATTTTACTTTCTCTCTTAGAATTTCCCAAAATACAATTTTTCTTGATCACCACATACATTTGCTAGGTTTGGCCACTAGAACTGGCCACAGCTGCAGACCTGGAGCAGCTGTGCAGATCTAGCTGTTAAGTCTTTTTCAGTGCGTTCTATTTATAGAGTGGTGAACAGATTACATCTTCCCTGTCTTATTTTTCTCCATCCTTTTTCTTGACTTGCTTTTGTCTTAGTTACTATTTGATTGCTGGGACAGAATACCTGACATGTACAATTTTAGGGAGGAAAGATTTATTTTATTTCACAGCTTCAGAAGGTGTCAGTGCATTTATGGGTGGCTAACAATGGTGGAAGCACATGGTACAGGTCTGGCAGAAGAGGAGCTGTTAACAGCGTGGTGGACAGGAAGCCAAGTAAGGGAGGAAGGGTGGAGCTAGTGAATGCCCTCCCAGGTCCTGTCCGAGCATTCTGCTCCTTCTTGTTTAAGCCCCACCATTCTGCCTCTTCTGAGCAGGCCCCACCTCTTATCAGCATGTGGTTGCATAGTACTCCTCAGCATCCAACTGCATGAAACTTTTGGGGGGCTTTCCAGATCCAAGCCATAACATTCCCACTAAAAGAAGTTTTTACAAATCTGGAGGTAAAAATGGGAGGGGAAGGAGTGGAAAAAGTGAAGGAGGGAGAAAGGGAGAGAGAAGGAGAAGCTAAAAACATTGAGCCATTTAGTCTGTTTCTCAGATGTGTGTGTGTGTGTGTGCGTGTATGCACACACGTGTGCTTGTGTGTGCACGCGTGCGTGCATATTTCTAAGTTACAGAGTTCCCTGGTTAAGGGTATCTGTGCAGAGGCTGCATATTGATAGGCCTCTCCAGCATCATACCCACTTGCTGCGTTCAACCACATCTTGCCTTGTACGTGGGATGGATTGACTTTTGTCTACGTTCAGGTGTGTTCTATCTAATCTGTCTTGCCATGATGAGTGGCTCTGATGAAGTGCTGAACTTGAGTTTCATAGTTGATGAAAGTAAGGGTCTCTCACCTTGAATGAGAATGAATAAGTCACTGTTGTTGCTGCTATTAGCCACTTGAAACTAAAAGGGAAGCCAGTTTGAGGACACGTTGAACAAGGACAAAGAGCAGTAAAGCTCTGAATATACCATACTTAAGATATATTTTTTTTTCTTGAAACAAGGTCTTGCTATGTAGCCCAGGTTGCCCTTGGACCACCATGCCCAGTTTATGTGGTGCTGGGGAATGGAACTCGAGTATTTAGCGCTTGCTAGTCAAACACTTTAATAGCTGAGCCATTCCTCCAGCTATACCATACTTAAAAGCTTGCCCTATCTCTGGATTTTCAGATACTTAAGCTGAAAAATCACCTTACTTACTTAAGCCAGTTTGAGCTGGGTTTTTGTTGCTCCCACTCAACAGCACTTTACTTAATGTAGGAAGATTGGCAAGATTGCTATATGATTGCTATCTTACAAAGTAATTATGCTGTTGCACTCTCCTAGGGTGGCTTCTGTTCTAGCAGAAAATGTTCTTCACAACACAGGGGGCCTTCCTCAGTGTCTTAGTTACTTATTCTTGGCTGGAACAAAACCACTGACTTGCTTAATTTAGGGAGGAGAGATTTATTTAGCTCACAGTTTCATGAACCACTCATGGCACTGCAGACAGAAACCAAGTGAGGAAGGACAAGCCAAGGTCTGGAGATTCAGAGAAGGCTAGAGCTTTTTCAGGAAGAAGCTGCAACAACGTGTCTTCTTCCTACCCAGTTCAAGCTGCCAGATAGGCCTCCCACACTCATGGTGGGTGCCCTTCCCCGTCTTTCTGGCCCACAAGTCAGTAGCACATCTAATAGCTTTGTCCTTGTCATTTCCCAGTTTGAGCAATCCTTTCAGGTCAAACTCCGAGCATTTGCTCCCTCCAGCCAAGGCCCACTTTCCAGCAGCACAAGTTTCCGTAGTTATCCCACCGCGTCAAATATGTGAGGCTTTTGGAAGACCCGCTCAGGGACTTTAGGGATGCACTCTTTTTCTACTTTTCTCTTCTCTAGGTATGTGACATTTGACAGTGTTCTTTCTGCAGATAGACTTTCAGATCCTATATTGCATGTAAATTTCCTACTTTAGATATGTTGTAACTACCAAGTACTGTAAATGAAGTTTGTAGTCATTTATTGTCACAAATTGCAAAGCTATAATTTGTACAGTAAAAGCACCCCTATGCCATTCAGGGGACTGAACCTCAGTGCTAGGGACCTGGGGTCACAGAGTGTGCTTGGAACATTTATTATTAGAAGAAAAATGACCTTTCATTTTTGTGTATGTGCTCATTATGTAACTTTCCAAGAGATGTATGACAGTGAAAACCCACAGTCCCCTGCCCTTCTCTATCACTTGGTCTTTCTCCTTTCCCCACGGCAAGTTTTCACCATACTTGGTTAATTGTTTATTACAAAACAGTTTACATAAATGATGTTATAGTTAATGTGAGAATATTCTGTAGTATAATTTTTAAATCAAAATTAAATGTTTTACTATAATTAGTGCATAGAATTTTCTAAAATAATTGGTCTTACTGTGACACTTACATACATGCATATAAGGAAACAAAGCAAATTTTTAGTATTATTTATATTTATATTTTTTTGAGACAAGTCTTGCTTTGTAGTCCAGGCTGGCCTAGACTCACTATATAGCCCAGGCGGGCCTTGAACACATGACTCTCCTCTTGCCTCAGCCTGCTGAGTAACTGGGATTACAGGCATGTGCAACCACGTCCAGCTTATCTGGTGTTGGGCAGCGAAAGTCATTGCCTAGGTGAGCACTTGCTAGTTGAGCACTCTAACTGCCGAGCTACAGCCCAGTCCCACAAAATTAATATTTTTTAAAATGACTTTAAAATTTTAATTAAATAAATGTTATTTGATGACTGTCCAACATGTCATTCCTGTTACAGAATAAATCTTCCTTTGATTATTTATTGCAAAAGCCTGACTAGCTAAAAATAGCACTACTGCTAATAATTTTTCTCAACGTTTGACTTTCATATTGACAGATGTCTGCTTCCCTGTTGGACAGAATAATGCTCCTCAACATTATTATTATTGTAGTGTGTGTCTATAATACTAGTACACTGGGAAGCTCTGGCAGGAAAACTCAGTGGCTGAATGAGAGTCTGTCAAAATAAAAAGTTGGATATGTTGGGCTCTGGGTTCCATCCCAGTAACATGTGCATGCACACACACACAACGTTATGTTTCTCAGCTAGGAAGATTTTTTTTTCTGCTCATGCATGATAATAGCATAAAACAGGGCTATACAGGAAAGGAGGTATCAAAGGAGAAGCACAGTGTGACCCGTAGTGATTCACCATTTCTCTATATTTTTCTCTTCCCATTTTTTTTTCTTTCCTCTGACCTTATTTGGTTGTTTTGTTTTTGCTTGGAGACTTTGATGATTTTTAAATCCAGTCTTTTCCAAGGCCATTCTACATGGTGTTTATTATTCAGTTTATTCAGACATGCATTCACCCAATAAGTAGTTATTGAGCACCTGCTATGTGTCAGCATCATGCCAGGTGTTGGGCATGTCATGTGCTGGGATGACTAGATTTCATGGTCCCCTGAGTTTGCCATTAACTAGAGAAGATAAATATTAAAGAAAAAACTGGTAGATATATGCAGTAATTAGTGTCAGTGAGACACATTTAGGGAGTAGATAGAGACTGTCAGTAAGGAAGAATTAGGTAATAGGAAGGAGGAGAAAATAAAACTTACTGGGTTATATATTAGAGATGGGTTTATTTTTAATTAATGAATTTAAAAAATTTAAAACAGGGTCTCACTCTGTAGCCCAGACTGGTCCTCAACTCACTGTGGAGCCTAGGCTGGCCTTGGACTCGTGGCAGTCCTCCTGTCTCAGCTTCCTGAGTTCTGGGATTGCAGGCATGTGCCACCAAGCCCGGCTTATGTGGTGCTGGGAAATTGAACTCAGGTACTTAGCACTTGACTTCTGAACTCACTGTGTAGCCTGGGCTGTGAGCTCATGGCAGTCTCCCTGCCTCAGCCTTCAGAATGCTGGGTTTCCGGGCATGCCCTGCCACGCCTAGCTTTATGTGGGACTGGGAAATTGAACTCAGGGCCTTGAGCTTTCTAGGCAAGTGCTTTAACTATTGGACTATTCCTCCAGGTTTATGGTAAAGGTTTCATGGAATGAATATGAGAGAGGAGGGGAAAGGGGCGAACTGGGAATGATTTCCAGGAAGTCAGTAAACAGACCTACAAGAAGGATTACGTTCAGGAAAGAAGAGAGCAACAGAAACGAAAATGGGGGTTGGGGGCTGGGAGAGCAGTAGCACAGCGGGTAAAGTACATGCCTAGCAGGCACGAGGCCCTGGGTTTGATTCCCCAGCACTACATAAATTAGGTGGTGCACACTTGAAATCCCAACTTGGGAGGCTGAGGCAGGAGATTTGCCATGAATTCAGGTCAGCCTGGTCTGCATAGTGAGTTCAGGACTTGCCTGAGCTACCAGAGTGAGACCCTACCTCAGAAAACAAAACAACAACAGAGAAAATGGGGCATCAGCTATAGGTCAATTTGAAAATAAAAAGGTGGAAAATTAGGAGGATGTGTGTCTCATGGCTTTTTTCCCCAGGGTCATTGAGCTGAATCTCCTGCCTTGCTCCTTCCCCCTTTTGAGGCAGTGTCCAGCTACTTTGCCCAGGCAGGACTGAAAGGATCCTCCTAAGTGCTAGAGTTACAGGCATGAGTCACTGTACTTGACTTTATTCTTTCTTTCTTTCTTTCTTTCTTTCTTTCTTTCTTTCTTTTTTATTTTGGTGAAGTAGAGCCTAGGTCACATGTAAGGATTTCTTTGTATGTCTAATATTCAAATTACCCTTTATGGAGCATTTTAGAGTGATTATCTTGTTTTACTAGTAGAAAACACTGTATTATAACTACTAGTACTTGAATTTTATGTAGGATGAAACTGAGCGTATGCAGGGCGTCCTTAAGCAGTGCTTTCTCTAGATTTTAGCTTAAATATTCACTATTAGGGACCTAAATAAGCTTAGGGTAATTAACCTATTTTTAAAGAAATTGTATTAATAAGTGAATCTAAAGTTAAAATCAGACTTAGGTGTGTGCATGTCTAGTGATTTCATGGGAAACACAAAATAACCAATGTCAAATTAAATTTTGAAATGAAGTCCAGATAATTTATGCAGGGCCATATTATTATCTTTTTTCTCCTTCCTTGTAAAAGCTAATATGAGAGACTGAAAGGAAATCAATGAAACATGATTTGCTTTCAACCTTTGATCAAAACAAGAATAATTGCACACAATTTTTCTGATTTTAGGGAAGACAATTTCCTAGTATATCTTCTATTTAATTCCCAAATTACTTGATGGGTACTAAATAGCTGTGCAAGTGAGGAGGAACTGACTATAATTATGTCATTCTCCCCCCTCTCATTTTAAACTTACTATCTGTCAAAATTTCAATAAAGCTGGAAACTTTTTTGACTTCACCATTTACTTTTTTTCAACAGTAGATGGCAACATCTGTTCACCTGTAGCATAAACTCCACTCACACGAAAACTGTAGCCTTAGATGCTTTTCCCTTTCTGCCCTGCAGACAGAAATCAGTTTATGTAAAAACTGTAAATTGAAGGCAGAAACAGTTTGCATGTCAGTACAGTCTTATGTTTAAAATTTTGATTGAAGAGGTACAAACAGATTTGAGTACATGGAAACTATGGCTCTTTCACTAGAGGGCAGACAGGCAGGCGGCTTCAGAGAAGGCGACTGGGCATGGGTGAACAAAGGAGACAGAGCAAGACAGGCTGAGCCCAGAGTTAGAACTAGGACCTTTCAAATTTGTGCTTACAGAGTTCTGTTAAAAATTTATGCTCAGAGCAGGGTATGGTGTTATATGTCTGTAATCTCAGCATTCTGGGAGGCTAAAACAGGAGAATCACAAGTTCAAACCCAGCCTGGGAAATTTATCAGCTTTGCAAGATGTTGTCTAAAAATATAAAAACTAAAGAAAAAGAAAAGGAAGGGGCTAGAGGTGTATGGATAATCCAGTAGGAGGGTCCTGAGTTTAAATATGTACACATATATATTTAAATACAATAAAATAAAAATGATATATTCTAAATTCAGAAGTGTTTTTGCTTAGTTTTAAACACAATTTTATTTCTGGGAAATTTGATAAAAAATAAATGAAACAATGCCAATTTTGTGCTCAAGGTTCACGCTTAGTTTTTCCTTCTCAACAGAATAATGAGGAAAGGACCAAGCCTCATATTTGATAGGCCTCTTCCTTTGATGCCATCAACTAGGTCAGTGATACCTTATCAAATGTATTTCTAGTGTTACTTTGAATTAGCAGGTCCACAGTTTCAAAAACTTCATAAAAATCACAGCTGAGAGTTTGAACAAAATAGTTTCCCTACAAGTCAAAGACTTTATTTTGTGGAACAATACACAGGCTTTTTTGAAAAGGCATAAAAACGTCTCATCCTTCTTAGAGTCAATTCAGTAGCCACATTCCATGGAATTTTGATGGGTATATGGACAAATGAGGGGAACTGTTTAGGCTGTTTCTAAGTGGATGGTTTCCATGGAGCAAAGCTAGGGCCCTCTCGTTATTTTCTGTGAGGTGATGGGTTTCTCAGTGGAAGCTCACCTATTTTAGGGTCACCAGACATCTCTCCAGTTTTACTGTTTATTATACATCTTCCTTCAAGCAAAGAACCAAGTTGCATCCTTCCTTTCATCATACTGATGTGCCTATAAACAAAAGCATAATGGGAGTTCTATACTCAGAAAATCTGTACTGTGTATGTATACCTACATATTTTTCATCATAGAAAATGGCTTGGATTTCTTTACAACACGTACAACAGCCTCTTGCTGTTCACCTGGTTTTATGGCCCTGACTACATACAGATAAGTGTGAACCGAAGGACAGGTGTGTGATTGTAAGCATCCTCCCCTTTCCACATTGGAGCACACTGAAAAGATCAATTTAATATTATGTATCTGTAGGCAGCTTTAAGCAAACAGCATCGTGGTCGTGAATGTGATCTGGCTAATTTTTCTTATGTTCTATTCAACTCTTATCTCAAATTTCCTATGTCAGGACTTTTTTTTCCTGCATGTTTCCCAAGAGGGTGTACAATTAATAATGGAGAAGAAATTTTGAGGCTGATATGATGTTTTCATGTCTTAAAATAACTTTTTTATACATACTGCTAGGAAGAAAAAGTACCATTTTTATTTTTAAGTTCCATTCCCTCCCCAGCCCAGTTGTATTTGTCATGTCGCAGATGGAATATTCTCTGAGGAATATATCTCAGCTGACCTGGCATTTGATCACTTGCTCACAAGACATGTACACAAATTGAAACTTAGGCAAATAATATTTAAAACATTAATTTACAATCTGTGCAGGGCTGCTCAAGCTGGACTTCTAGGGTACCCTTCTGTTGGCTTCTGGGTCCCGCTTTACAGCTTCCTTCTGGCTGTCAGAGCTGAGAAGAAGATGGAGTGCAGTCGGCACATGGCTGGGCAAAATGGTCTTGGAGATTTAATCTGGTGGGCACACCTTTCATCCCTTGCACCCCTTCCCTGCTGTCTCTGAGCTATCTTTGGGGAGCTCATGCTTCAGACCTATGCTTTGAATTCTGCCTATTTCTGGGTGCTCGGTACCTTCTGTGCACTTCTGCAGGTGTCTTTTTCTGCATGCTACCCAGATCCCATCATGGCTTACAGAACTCACAATTCAGGATTGTGTGTACAATGTATACGTTCACACACTGCTTACAATTAAGTCTTGGCTATTTCTGCTCTCAAATGCCTTTGGCTTTTTCTGCCACTGGGGAATTGCAGTCTTCTTTGGCTGGAGAGAAGAACCCAGAACTCACTCTCTTGGCTTTCAAGTCAGCTATTTCTCCTTGGTTAGCTTCTTCTCCCAACTCCACAAATACTTGTTCTTTTCTTATGTACAAGAATTTATTTTTTCTTTTTTGAGACAGGGTGTTACTTCATAGCCCATGGTGTTGGCCTTGGACTCATGGCAGTCTGGATGTAGCACAGTATGAAGGTCTTGGGCTTCCATCCCCAGTACTAAAGAATTCATTTAATGTGTAATGCTAAATGTTAATACCTAATAGATTAATCTCCTTCTGGAAGTGCTTGCATGTTCACAGAGGATAAGCCCCAGAATCCCTTGAATCCTTAAGTAGAACTTCTGGGATACTCTAATGTGCTCTTTTGTGAAATGTGTCTGACTAGATACTTAATCTCCTACAAATTATTCCACAGAAGCCATTGATACTCTATTTTTTCATATATTGTATTCTTTTATTGTTTTCTTTCCAGGCACATTTATCCATTTGAATGTGGTAAGAGACATTGGAAAAATACAGGATTCAAAATGAAAATAGCGCTCTTTTATGGAGCTTAAGTAGACGTTTGCACTAGCCATCTTATATACACTATTTAAACAACCCCATGAGGAATTTATTGTGTGATAGGAAAGAGTCTCCTATGAAGAAAGTCACCCCTAGTCATATAAAGAGGATTTAATGTTGATGGGTCTTATTCCAAAATTCTGTGTCCTTCACCACTAGGCTCAAGAGACAGCTAGCCCACGACTTTTCTGCATAGAGCATATCAGTACATTTCTTCAAGGACAGGAGTTCACTGATTTCAATGTATTTTTTTCTAGTCAGTAAATAAGCATTGTCCAAACATCTGCCATTTCTTTATATGTGAACAAGAATAAACTAACTGTAGGCTATATTGGTTGTGTGACAGGTTTAAACCAGTAAGGTATTGAGACAGTACAATATTGTTTTTAAAAAACAAAACTCAATAACTTTATTAAATGCACTTACAATAGAGCATAAAATCTAGCTTCTTTAATTTCTTTTTTATACCTGCCCCAATATCAAAGAAGATTACGGACAGTCAAGCTAGTTGGGAGCATTCTGTTGGTTAAATTACAATAATAGGATAGATTTTATGTTAAGGTTAAATATAGGTACCATTGCAGATTCCTACTGTGACTGAACAATGGCCTCACAGGTAAGGGGGTTAGTTGGTCCCTACCTCTGGGTGTGTTTACTTCTTACTCTGGAATATTCTTTCTGTCTTTTAGCTAAAAAATAGTTTTTAGAGCAGTTTTAAGTTCACAGCAATACTGAGCAAGAGGGAAAGGGATTTTGCATGTCTCCTAAATGCCTTAGTCTCCCCTGTTATCAGATTCTGAATGAACAGGTAAATTTTCTTCCTGATTTTTTTTTTTTTTTGCTAATGTTATGCTTGTTATTGTGGCTGATATATATGTAGAGGTGATCAAAAATACAGCAAATGTTTAAACTACAGTAAAAGATATAAATATTGATAACAGCACAATTTTCAATAGCTAGGTTTTGGAAATAGCCTGTGTGCCCATCAACAGGGGAATGGGTAAAGAAAATGGGGTATTTATGCACATTGGAATATTATGCAACCATCATGAAAGATAGATAGCATTTGAAAAAAATGGAACCACCTTAAGTCAGTAATGCCCAGTGAAATGGACTAGACACGAAAGATTGGTTATCAATTGGTGTCTCTTATGAGATTGCCGTAAATACATGCATAACAGGATCCTAACATAAGAGAGAGGGAAGAAAGAGTCAAAAGACTGCTAGGAAAGGGAGGAGTCAGTGAGAATGGGAGGGGGAAGGGAAAGGGAATGTCAGAAGAGAAGGAATAAGGGGTCAAAAGGGATATAGATGAGCACAAATACCCAAGCTATAGGTCATTAACATGTTATTGAATCTAGTTCATGCATATTCAAATAAAAAGGAAAAAAACTACAGTAAAAGCCATTATCAATAATCCCCCTCTAAATACTCAGAATACTCCTTGTCACTTCAAACACACTTGTCCTGTTGTTCTTGGCAGTGTATCCTTTATTGTTACAAGCTTTTTTAAGCGCTTGCCATTTTTCATGACCACCTCTAGTAAATGTTATTTTGAATAGATACTTACATACCTGCCATGTTATTTAGTGGTGTTATTCAGACATTTGTGTGTATACTTTTGAAGTTGTTCATATTAACTATTAAAAATAGCCTAAGCTTTTAAAGAGTGACTATTGGAGAGACTGTCAATTTGAGGCAATCAAAATCCACACCTGTATTAGGGTTTGGAAACTATGTCTAGATTGGGAATTAAGAATCAGTGTGGATTAGAATGTGAGTGATCAGTGGGCCAGTGAATAAGGGAAGAACACCCAGCTGGTTGTGGGAGGTCCACCTGGAACTCCAATGGGATAAAAGGAAGGAAAAAGAAAGATTGTTACAGCTTCTTCCTCTGGGAAAGCTCTGCCCTTGGCAGTTGTCTACTGACACCAACTTAACTACAAGCTGCAAATCTTCATCACAGATTTGCTTCAGTCTTGACTTGTGCCTGTCTGCCTGTGGCAGATCTTTAGATCCTGTCTCTACTCTTTGTCATTGTTATTCAAACAACTGAGATCTGCAGCAGACTCTCACCAGCTGTCCTGCAGTTGGATGGGTGCAGCTGAGCAGCCATCAGACACTCCAGCTCTCGCATGTGCAGGCCACCATCTTGGACTATCTCTATTCTCAGATTTGTAAGCCTTCCAAATAAATCCTTTTTGTTATAATTTCTGTAAATTCTGCCCTTTTGAAAGGACCCAAAGGAATACAAAGAGCTACTCTGAATAAATTTTAAAAATTCAAGATAAAATAAAGTTAAATAGAACAATTACTACTGCTAAATTGAAATATACTTGCTTTTTCTTTCCTTCCTTCCTTGCTTCCTTCTTTCTCTTCCTTTCTTTCTTTTTTCCAGCAGTAGTAGGGATTGATCTCAAAACCTTTGTACTGGGTTACATTCCCAGGCCTTTCTATGCTTTAAAATTTTCAAACAAGGTCTTGCTATGTTGCTAAATTGCTTAGACTGGACTTGAATTTACCATCCTCCTGCCTCAGCGTCTCAGAGTGCTGAGATTATAGGCATGGTCTCCTTTTGCTATGATCTGAATAAAAAACAGAGATTGTCACAAAATACACATACAAAGTCATTTTTCCCCTTCCCACACTCTCAACGCCCCCCTTCTCTCTCCACAAAGTCCCTCTTCTTCCTTTGTTCCACATCTCTTATATTATAAAGTCATTTCATGGTATAAAAAAGGTTGATTTTAAAATGATTCACATGAGCCAGGCCCAGTGACAAATAATTCACATAGATTGAGTGTCTAGTTAAAATTTAGTTTAAAAAATTTCAGTAGGGAATGTATTTACATTGTTCAAAAATCCAAAGTTTTAAAAGGTCTATGGCGAAAATTTTTCTCAGTCCTGGTTTTTCCTTGTATTTCTTGCTACTCCACCCTTATTTTTATAAAATAATAATTGTTATATCCTCATAATACTAATAAAATTGTATATTTCCCCATCTTATGGACAAACACAACCATATTTAAGTCCTTTTACCTACGTGGCTTTCTTTAATTCACATTATATCATGGAACTTTCCCCATGATACAGTACAGTCCATAAGAACTTTTCCCTTTATCTTCTTCATTTAAATAATATTTGTATGGTATACCATCCTTTATTCACTCAGCACCCAATTAAAATATAATTTGTTTGTTTTGGGTTCTTTACTATTTTAAATAGTGTTTTAATGTTATATCTTTTGGTAAATATAAATGAGTATATCTTCAGGAAGTATACATAATTGGTAGGTACATCAAAACTATATATACTTGTAATTTTGATAGATATACAATTGCCCGATAGGACTATTACTAATTTCTAATATGTAAAAGATATGATATGTAACCAATATGCAAGATTTACTCACAACCATGTTGACAGGGCATTATAAAATTTGGTTTTGACAATTTGATAAATGAAAAAAAATCACATCTTTTTTTTTTCTTTTTTCTTTTCTTGAGACTAGGTCTCACTCTAGCCCAGATTGGTTTTGAACTCAAGGCAGTCCTCATAGCCCAAACTGGTTTTGAACTCACGGCAGTCCTCCTGCCTTGGCGTCCCCTGTGCTGGGATTACAGGCATGTGCCACTATTCCCAGTTTATGGGTGCTGGGTCTTGTGCCTGCTGGGAAAGTGCTTCAATGGCTTAGGAACATTGCCACTCAAAAATCTTAAATGTATTTTATTTTTTCAATTATGAACGAGATTAAAGCTCCTTTCCATATATTTAAGACAGATTTGTATTTTCTTCTTATGACCTGTTTGTCCCTATTTGGCTGTATTTTTTTAATGAATTATTGTTCGACTTTTGTCAGTTACTACTAGGGATACTTATCTGTCATAAGTATTGCAAATATTTTTCTTGTTCCACTTCTCAGAGGTAACCATTTTTAATAGTTTGCGATTGGAATGAATTTTTAGGTTAGTTTTATTTCATCTGAAGCATTTTCAAAATTGCTTTTTCCTGTGTAGGAATGAAGTTTTGCTCTCATGTTTTCCAAATTCAGATAAAACAACAACAAAAATGTGTCTCATGCATCTGTTATTTTTATTTTTTATTTTTCCCCGTGCTGTGCTGTGCTGGGATGGAGCAACCCAGGGCCTTCACTGTCTGTGCTACATCTCTAGCCCATTTTGGGGTTTTTACTTTTGAGAGTAGGTCTCTCTAAGTTGCTGAGTTGCCTAGGCTGGATTCAAATGTGCAGTCCCTCTGCCTCAGCCTCCTAGAATGCCAGGATTATAGGCCTATGCCACCAGGCCTGGGCTCAGCATTTCTTTTTGTTTATTACTACTATGTGGATTTTTTTTTTTGAATGGCGATTTTCTTTTCGGTACAGAAGTATCCTATTGCCTTTTTCTGCTTCAGCATCAGTGTCCTTGTGTGGAGGTCTGTTAGTCCATCATGGTTCTGAGCTTTTTACGGCCAGGAGTATCTTTATGTTCCACACAGCCACCAGTGACTGAAAAACAAAAGATCAAGACCAGCATGGTGCTCAGTCATTACTGTCAAGTTGAGTAACTTTATTTCCTTGTAAGAATCTGATTTTAGTAAGGACAGGTTCCCATTTTACAACTACCATTGCTTAATATGCCAAGAGTAATTATTACCTAGAATGAAAGTACAATATAGGTATTGCAGTTTACCTTTAAAAGGGGTAACATTTAGTGAATGCTTTCAAAACTTATTATTTGGGTCCATGCTAACTGTAAAATAGAATTACTTCTAAAAATACAAGATTTTCTCTGATGACCAAATTGCTAAAATGTCTACTTATTTAAAAGTAAACAGGAACCTTAGTTTTATTTCAGTTAGTTGTTGGAGACAGCTTAAACCTCTGCAAGTTACTGCTGTGTACTGGGACATTCTACATTCCTAAAAATGGTAAAAAACCACAACTCTAAGCTTTTCAGTTGGTCAGATGATTATAGTTAAGGTAATTCTTTATTCTTTGGAAATTCTTATGCAGTAACAACAAATAAGAAACAACAGCAACATACCTGGAGAGCATCTGAACACCTTTGGAAATGGCAATTTTTCTTTTTGTTAATATTGATTTACTCCAATTCACCAACTAGTGATGTATAACATTTGTATTCATAAAGTTTTGGGGTGCATTCCAGGCTATCCTAACCATAACATATGCTGAATCACAAACAGGGAAGATAGAGTATATGTTTAGTTTGATTTAAAAGAAGTGGCCAAACTGTCTTTCCAAGTGGCTGGACAATTTTGCATTCTTACCATCAAAGCATAAGCTCTGTGTCTTTACCAACTTGCTGTTGTCAGTATTTCAGTTTTGGCCAAGTGTGTAATGGTATTTCATTGTTTTATTTTGCATTTCTTTGAAGACCTATGATGTGGAACATTTTTCATAAGCTTTCCTTCTGTGTATCTTATTTAATAATGTGTATATCAGGGTCACTGGCTTATTTTAAACTGGGATATTTTAAGAGTTCTGCGAATAACATTTCTTAATCGTATACATCTTTCACAAATAACCTTCTCTCTTCTGGCTTGTCTTTTGATGGTGTATTTTACCAAGCAGATTTTTTTTGTGTGGTTCTGGGGATTGAACCCATGACCTTGTACATGCTAAGCAAGTGCTCTGACACTAAGCCACACTCTCAACCCTCAAACATTTTAATTTTAATGAAATCCAGCTTCTCAGTTCTTTTATGGATCATATCTTTGGTGGCAAATCTACAAAGTCATTGCTGAACCCAAAATTATCTGTGTTTTCTCGTGTGTTATCTTGCAGTTTTATCTGCTGTGATTTTTTGTTTGTTTGTTTGTTTGTTTGGTTGGTTTGTTGTTTCAGAGGCAGAATGAAGGGGTTACTATGTTGCCCAGGCTAATCTCAAACTTCGGGGTCAAGTGCTCCTCCTCCCTCATCTGCTTGAGCAGTTGGGAATATTATAGTATCCTGCACACCACCCCTGCCCCCAGCTCAGCTGTCAATTTTTAGGTACTATATCATCTTTAAGTTTATATTAAGTACTAGAGTCCAAATCTTTTATTTATTATTTTAAAAATCACCTAGGACATCATGAGTTTTAAAAACATCTCCATTTTATTCTTTCCCTTTTCTTCTTCTTTTGAAATTCCTTACACTGGGGTTTTATGATCACCTCCAGATTTCCAAATGGTTCACGCCACTTTGCTCTCTCTATTGGGAATGTTTTCCTGCAAGTAAATGATCAGGTGGCAAGGATGTGACTTCTGCGCATCAGAACATGGTAGCTGGCTAGGTTAGTGATTTATTTGATGGGGAATTTTCTCCAGAGAAGCGGTGTTGGTGATGTCCCTTTGTTTCACCCCTTCTGCTTCGTTGAACACTGCTAAGCCAGATTTGAAATCAAATGGGAGACAGTGTGGTAAACCACAGGCAGAAAGACAGAACTCTGGAGTATTCCTGACCAAATAAAGGCCTGACAAGGAGGAATATGTGTTGACAGCCTATCTTAGGACATGCTTCAAGGACCACATTAAAACATTTCCACGGGGTGCAGCCTTCAATCAACAGAAGATGTTCTTGTATCCCAAGTACTACAGGGTCTAGTTTTCCAATGACCCCAGCACAGCAGCTAACACAGGGGCTGCTGGAGTAATTAAACAGATTTCATTAAGTGTCAGCAAAAGCTTATTGGCAACTATTGAAAAACTTTTATGCACTATTATATTCAGATCCTTCCAAAAAACATTCAGCCTAATCTAATTGAATGGGATATGGAAGTAGGTAAAGACTTATTAAAAAGGAAGATTTGTTTTTCTGGCCCAGGTGACAATGTTTTAAGAAATCCTTCTGCTTCATTCAGTTTACAAAATACGTAAATGCCTAGGATAAATTCCTCTCAAGGACTTCCTCAGACAGATGCATATATTCTTTTAGGAGTTTTACTGACTTTGGATTCATATTTAACCTAACATTCATTGAATATTAAAAGTGTCAGAAATCACATTCTGTCCCTCAAGTATTCTTTTTGTTAGTATGCATTTGTGATATGTAATAATGACATTCAACTCAAGGAACCGGTGCCTATACGTATCACATCTTCCTTGTTTTTACTTTCCTTCCCCTCTTCCCATCCTGTCTCCCCCAAAACACCCCCTTTCCCTCTCCACAAAATCTACCTCCTTATTTCCTACCATAATTCTTTTTTCTTTGCTTTTTACTTATTTATACTTTGGGTTTCTCATATCAGAGGAACCGTGCAACATTTAAGCTTCTGTGTCTAACTTGTTTCACTGAGTATAGTGACTTCAAGTTTCATCCATTTTCCTACAAATAATCCTACAAATTATTTTTCTTTATGGCACAGTAGTACTCCATTGTGTGTATACATCACATTTTATTCATTCATCTGTTAATGGACACATTGGTTGCCTCCAGAGTTTGCTTACTATGAGTTGTGCTGCTATACACATGGGTATGTATGTATTACTGTTACATGATATCATTAACTCTTTTGAAAAGACATACATCTGGGTCAAATAGAATATCTATTTTAGGTTTTTCTTTTTTACTGACTTCTGTAATAATTTTACCAGTTTACAATTCCACCAACAATGTATAGGGATTTCCTTTCCCTCACAATCTAGCCAGCTTTTTGTAATTTTTAAGTTTTTGATAGCGACCATTCTTACTGGAGTAAGAGGAAATCTCGGTGTTGCTTTGATTGGCATTTCTAAGGACTAAACATGCTGGGCATTTTTTCATGTATTTACTGGCCATTTGTACTTCTTCTGAGAACTGTTTAATCACTTTAATTGCTCGTTTTTTGAGTAGGTCTTTTATTTTTGAGAGTCTAGTTTTTTTCAGTTCTTTTAAAAAATAATAAATATTAGTTTATTAGATAATATTGATGTTAAGCCTTTTTTCAGTTCTTTGTATATTCTAGATACTAGCCCTCTCTGTTCAAAGAGTAGCTGGTAATTTTCCCCTCATTCTATTGATTCTTCCTTCACTCTGTTGTTTCCTTTGCTGTGCAGAATCATCATAATTTGATAGAATCCCATTTGTTGATTCTTCTTGTTAGAGGGAAAGGTGTTCAGTTGAAAAAGTCCTTGCCTTACCCAAATCTTCAAGGGTTTTGCCTATTTTTATTTTCCAGCAGGTTCAGTACTTCTGTTTTAACATCTAGGTCTTTGATTCTTTTATGTAATCTTGGTACAGGGTGAAAAATGTGGGTCTACATTCATTCTTTTGCATGTGGATAACCAATGTTCCCAGCACCATTTGTTAAAGAGGCTTTTCCCCAATGCATGTTTTGGCCCCTTTGTTAAAGATCAGATGGTTGAGGGTACTCAAGATTTAGATGTCAAATTCTAATAAGCTACAAAATAGGTATTGTTCCCTCAATTTTATAGTTTAGAAAATGGAGGACTCCGAATAATTAAGTACTTTCTCCAAGATTACACCATCAGTCAACAAGTGGAAGCCCTGGTTGAATCACGTATGCTGTGTTAGTCAGTTTTTTATTGCTGTGACAAAATATCTGAAAAAAATCAACTTAATTTGACTCATGGTTTCAGATGCTTCTGTTTATGGTCTGCAGGCTTCATTGTTTCTAGGCTTGTGGTGAGGCAGCGCATCATGGTGGATACCAGAAAGGTGAGGGGAAACAAAGATGGTCACTTCATGGCACCCAGGAGCAGAAAGAGACAGAGAGAGATATAGAGAGAGACACAAAGGAGGAGGGGACCATGGATAAGATACAGTCTCCAAGGCCATATACCCATCACCCATTTTCATCAACTATGACCCACTTCCTAAGTTTTCATCACTTCCAATAATGCTAATTATGAATCCATTCTTGGGTCAATCCACTGATAAAGATAAAGGCATCACGATCCAATCACTTCCTCAAAGCCTATCAGCTGATCACTAAGCCTTCAATTCAATGAGCCATTAGGGGGATATATTAGAGCCCAACTAAGACAATCAGCTTCAGGTCCCTAAAGTCTTATGCCTATCTCAGTGCAAAATACATTAGTCTATCTCCAGAAGTCACCAAAATCTAAATAGTTTAAGCATTGCTCAAAAGTTCAAAACTAGTTTCCTGTGAGACTCAAGGTGATCCTCACCTGTGGAGTGTAAAAATAACAAAAGAAATTACATACTCCAACATACAAATTGGAACGAGGTATACATAGGAAAATACCATAGAAAAATACCAAGGAGAAATTAAATTAAATGGAAGCAAGAAAAGAGAAATATTAAGCCCTATGGTCCCATATCCAGTGTATACAGCATGTAGATAGCAAGATGTGAGCTTCAAAGGGCTTGAGCAGCCCTTCCCTTGTGGCCTTGCTGGCTGCAGCCCACATGGTCACTCTCTCAGGCTGGCTTTGCTCACTGCCTGCAGCTTTCCTTTGCAGATGTTCTAGGGTTCTGACATCTCCAACCTCCTGAGTCCTAACTTCATGCATGCATTACTTTTTGAGGGGCTCCTGGTAGGAATTCTAAATCACATATTGTCTAGTACCTGTTTTTCCTTTGAACACTTTTGTTATTCCATAGCTCTTGCATTTTGCATTCTTGAAAAACCAGGTTTTGTGGAGATGCCAAGGGTTCCAAAGGGACCCAAGCACTTGCTGTTTTTTTTTTTTTTTTTTTTTTTTTTGATACAGGGTCTCGCTCTGCGGCCCAGGCTGGCCTAAATTCACTATGGAGCCCAGGCTGGCCTTGGACTCACGGCAATCCTCCTGTCTCAGCCTCCCAAGTGCTGGGATTACAGGTGTGCGCCACCACGCCCAGCTTATGTGGTGCTGGGGAATCAAACTCGGGTACTTAGCACTTGACTTAGTGCTTGCTCAAGCGCTTTAACCGCTGAGCCATTCCTCCAGCCCTCGCTGAGGTTTTTTGATTTCAGGTACAGCAGCCTTTGAGTGCCTGCATGGGGAAATGCTTACTTAGATAGGCCTAAGTGATCAGGATACCCAGTGCTCATTTTCCAAAGCAATTTACACATTTACACCCTTGAGCCTGTGATGAATGGCGTCTGGTCAATTCCTGAGATGCTCCGTAAGCATCATTCCAATTGTCCTGATGCAAAACATTTGGCTATTTTTTTAAAAAAAAAAATAAATGATAGTAATCTCTCTAGCAAACATACTTCCTTTGACTCCAAATTTACACATGCCTTTTTTTTTTTCTGGTCAAAGAGAATATTATGGTTTGGATCTGGAATATCCCACAAAAGCCTCATGCATTTTGATGTGGAACCATGTGCTATTAAGAGATGGGGCCTGGTCAGGAGGGGTGGATTACAGGCATGTAGGGGACTAGGGGCATGTAGTAGTTTATGGTAATATGGCACATTACTGAGCATGTTACCTACAAAGGACAGAACACTGGGACATGATCTGGATGGATGTGTACTAGTTAACCCCTTTCTTACTCGTGGCGTTCTGTCAGCTGTGCCGTGGTAACTTTCCTCTCACTAGACCTCTGCCATGTACTTCCACCATTACCAGCCCCCTGTGAATGTATTGATAGTTTCTGAAATTGTGAGCTAAAATAAATCTTTCCCCACTTAGGTTGGGATGTTGAGTATTCTGTCTCAGAAATGAGAAAGTAACTAATACAGAAATTTTTCAAATCTTTCTGCTTTGGTTTTTAATTAAGATTCTCAGTGTAAATTTGGCTAAAAGCAGCCAACAGTACTCATTCTATTGCTTGAATGTGTTGTCTTGAGATTGCCCCTGTTAGATTTATTAGTGTATCATGTTAAAATTCATCCTTCCACAAAAATCCCAGGACGTTAACAATATGTAGACTCGTTGTTTCCCAGTAAGTAACATGAATGGATGTAGTCCAATTCCCAACAGCGTCCTCATTTTCATAGGGAATCTTATGAACACAGTTTTTCCTATTCATATTTCTATCATCATTCTGGCTTTCTGAGCTCATGCTAAAATCATGCATTAAGCTCCACTTACAATGTTTGAGGGCTTCTCTAGCCTGCTTCTCCAAACTTTTCCAAATTCCCTCCAAAAACCAATTACAAAAGCTTCTGAGCCACTTGGTCAAGTAGTCACAGCAACAATCCCAAAATACAATCTAAAATCACTGGACATACAAAGAAATGGAAAAATGTGAGCAACAGACAGTCAGTAATTGGCAACCCTGAGATGACTCAGAGGTTGGGATTATATGACACACTTTAAAGCAGATATTATGAACAGTCTTAATGAAGTAAAAATGAACATACTTGATACAAATTAAACATAGAAATTTTTAGAAGAGGAACAGTAATTATAAATTAAAGAGTCAAATGAAATTTTATAACTGAGAAAAGTATAAAATTAAAAAAAATTAGTGGGAAAAGAGTAGAATTGAAATGGTGCTGAAAAGGGTCAGTTAATTTGAAGATGGATCAATAAGAATCTTCCAAAGTAAATAATTTATAAAAGATATTTAATAAGTCTTATCTGAAGTGCTAACAGTAATACCAAATAGACGGCTGAAAGGAATGCGGATATATAGAGATACCTAGCATAACAACCAGAAAATAAATAGCCAAATTAATGTGATCCTATGACAAAATAAAAAATGGGCTGGGGGTTAACTTAGTGCAAAGCCCACAAAAATGAAATTATAGAAAAAATATGCCATGAAAGTATTGTTCAAAATGAGCAGCAGGACCTATATTAATACCAAAGTAGCCTTCAGTGCAAAAACATTTACCACAGGTAAAGAGAAGGACCTTACCTAATAATGAAAAGATCAATTTACTAAAAAGCTACAATAACTCCAAATATGTATACATCTAAAAAACAGAGCTTTAAAATACACTAGGATACAGAAGACATAAGCTATACTCTTAACCAACTTACTCTAACCAACATAAACTACTCCACCCAACAATAGCATTCAACATTTAAAAAGAAAGACTATTCTGATAGATAAAAATAAAATATGATACATGTATATACATATACAGATAATGGAGTACTATTTTGCCATAAAGAAAGATACATTGAGTCACTTTTTAGGAAATGTTTGTACCTTGGGACCATTATACTTAGTGAAGTGAACAGGACTCAGAAGATTAAATATCACATGGTTTTTCTAATCTGAGAAACCCAAATAAAAGAGCTGATAGGCAGTGAGGAAATCAACTTGTGGAAAGGAGAAGGGATGTGGGAGGAGGTAGGAGTGGGTGGGAGGGCAGGAAAGGGGTAGGGAGAGATGGTGATGAGTGTGTGATACTTATGCACACCAGTGCCTCAAGTTTGATGTAACTATTGTGTATCACAACTATATAGTAATAAAAATAATAACTTTTGGAGAAAAAAGTAAACTGAAAGTAACTGAAGTCACACAAAGTATATTTTTGATCATAACAAAATTAAACTTAGATCAATAAGAGAAAGATTTCTAGAACGTACACGAATATTTGGAAATTGATCAATACACTTAAAAAAACTCATTGGTTCCAAAGAGAGCCTGAAGGGAAATTAGATAGTATTTTGAACTGAATTAAAATGAAAATAAAACATATCAAAATTGTTGGCATATAGTTAAGACAATACTAAGAATGAAATTTATATTATTATATACTTTTATTATGAGAGAAAAGTGCCAAATCTGAAATTGAAGCTTCTACCTTAAGAATCTAGGAAGAATGTTATGGTTTGGATCTAGAATGTCCCCCAAAGCCTCACATATTTGAAGAATGATTCAATTGTGGGATTGGATTGCTTTGGTGGATGAATCATTAATTTCCTGTGCTGTTGAGGGGTGGGACCTGGTCAGGAAGGGCAGATTGCTCAGGGTGTGGTGGATCACTGAGGGTGCATCCTGAACATACTCTTCCCTGAACTATGGCCAATGTCCTCTATCCTTCCTCTTGCAGTGCTATCAGCAGCCTCTCTCTACCAGACCCTCTGTCATGCCACCTTTGCTAGCTGACCAACAATGGACTGAGACCTCTACATGTGGGCTAAAATAAATCTTTCCTCCCTACAGTTGTGGGTGTTGGGCATTGTGTCTCCACAGCAAGACAGAGACTAACACAAAGAGTAAACAAAGTTCATATCAAACAGAAGGTAGAAAAATCTCCAATTTCCACAAGTTTTTTGAGGAAGACACTATCTTTTTTTCTGGACTATTTTCTACCGGTAATGTCAATAAACACCTTTAGCAGATAGATAGTATTTCTTACCCCTTCCCTCCAAAAAGGAATAAGCATACTGTATGGTATAATAAAGGTAATGTCTTACTTAAGAGCAAAGTAAATGAGGGAAGCTTACTGCTCAATGTCAAAGATTTTTGGTGATCTAATCTTAGTGTTTCTCTTGTATAAGTCAAACCACAATCCATGAGCTGCCACCTTGCCCTCTTTATATCATCTTGTGAGAATTTGTGTCCAGGAAACTGCTGCAAACATGCCGATACTCTGGCTACTAGTATTGCTGTGAGCAATAAGCCAGCTAATTTTCTCTCTGACTTAGGAGTCCTGTTGTTATAGGTTGAAATTATGAGAGCACCAAATGCCTATTGGGCAAGGTAAAGTTTCTTTTATTTGGGCTGGGTAGATGCACTCAGCTGGGCTGTCCCTGTAACTCTGAGTGAGTTCCCAGAGAGCAGCAGTGACCAAAGCAGCAGGGCGCTTATGTAAGTCTCAGCAGAACAGTATCTGGTGAGTACGTAGCGACCAATCACAATTTGTCATGTGTACATATACCTTTGGTGGGCTGACAGACCTATGCATTTGGAGTCCTTTGAGAATAACCAATCACTGACCAACACCTAATGGTTAGCTAGGTAGGGACTACGTGGCTCAGCACAAAACACTGTTCCTGCAAAGCCAGAGAAAGGTTACAGCAATCTAGAGAGGTCGCAAGTTTATAAGTGTTACAAAGAAACTTATTCCAGGGCTTAGCAGAAGGGCATTTTAGCTCAACCCAAGATGATATAGACAATACAGTTTACAGATAGTCAGTGTGGAGTTACAGAAAATTATTAAATTTCAAAAGTATACCTAACGTTGGATTTGTAGCGCACTGTCACAGTTTTCTATTATCAGGCTCCACAACACTCTGACAGCCTGACTTCTTCAAAGAGGGTAAAATGTTCAGTCTTCTTCACAGTCTGTGACACAGAGCGACCAATGAAAAACGAAAAGAGAAGACACAAATTGCCAGCCAGCACTATGAATTAAAAAGAAAATACTACCTATAGGTTCTACTGATATTAAAAGAATAGTAGGATGGGGATGTAGATCAGTGGTAAACACATGAACAAGATCCAGATGATGACTAGCACTGAAAAAGGACAGTAATAGGATTATCAATAATTCTAAGAGCTTACGTTGCAACTGCAGGGCCCTCAAATAATTCCCCAGTACCACATAAGCTGGGCATGGTGGCACATGCCTGTAATCCCAGTGCCCATGAGGTTGAGGCAGGAAGATTGCCACGAGTCCAAGGCCAGCCTGGATCACATAGTGAGTTCAGGAGAAAGCTGGGCTACAGAGTGACACCTTGTCTCAAAAAACAAAACAAAACAAAAAAAGTAGATATGCTTGAAAGATACAAGTGCCCAAAACTCCTTCAAGAATAGACAATATGAAGAATCCTATGTCTTTTAAACAAAATATATTTGTATTTTTTAAACCCTCCAATACAAAACCTGTATTAAATTCACCTAGATTGTTTCACTGATGAATTCTATCAAATATTCAAGGAAGAAAATGACACCAATTGCTTACTATCCGTTTTGCTTTGGTTTTGAGTGTCCTCCAAAAGCCTTGTATATTTGGAACTGTGTGTTTGTTATTAGGAGGGAGAGGCTGCCTGGAAAGAGCAGATACTTGGGTTTGACCTGGAAAGGTTGTTTCAGTTTCTCGTGATTGCCCAGGGCAGAACTTTCAGGTATTTGTTGTTGACTTGTGGACCAGGAAATGAGGAAAGTCACTCACCTTGCTCTGGAAGCTTTGAATTAAGTATTCAGAAAAAGGAAGGAAGGAGAAACATTGTTGCAGTTTCTTCCTAGGAAAGCTCTAGCCTAGCTGGTCTGTAGACCTCACTTTGCTCCCGCAATGAGGCGAGTAGCTCTCCAGCCTTTGGCTTTGCCTGTGCCTTCACTGTTGCGGTGAATGGACTGTGTGTGACCTCCTGAAACTATGACCTAAATAAATCTTTCTTCCCTTAAGTTGTGGATGTCAGGTATTTCGTCACAGCAACAAATAACTAAGACACTATTTCTCCAGTAAAATAGATAAATATGTTTTTCCCCAATTTATTTCATGAAGTCAACATTATCCTGATACTAAAACCTGCTAAAGACAGTACAAGAAAATTTGAATAGGTCTACAAAAGCCCCTAGAACTAGTAAGCTTAGCAAGTTCACATAATATAAAAATATACATTAAAACAGTTGTATTTTGTAGCAATGACAAAAGTACATATATCAAAAAAGATATATTGGTATATATTTGGTTACACATATTTGTATATATCTAACAAATTCTATTATGTATGATATATACTATAAATATAGGTATACATTATAATAAAATACATATAGGATCTATATGCTCAAAACCTATATACGAATATTTATTTTTATTCACTGAAAACTAGAAGCATCCTAAATAACCTTCAACGGGCAACAAATTGTGGGACCTCCATTCAACAGAACATGACACGCTAAAAAAGATAATTTTGTTTTTACATATAGCGACATAGATGATTCTCAAGTGCGTTATGCTGAGTGAAAGGAGCTAGACTCAAAAAACTACCCAAAGTAGGTATCCTTGCCGGGTTTTTTGCTGTAGCACAACACTTTCAACTTGGTGGTTTGCCAACAACAGGTATCTGTTGCTTACAGTTCCGGAGCCCTGTGAAGGGGCAAGACTGTAAGTGACAGGTTGGGATCAAGGTGTCAGTATATTAAGTGCCTGGTGAAGGCTGTTTCTTAAAGATGGTGCTTTGTATGTGTCTTCTCATGGTGGAAGGCACAAATCTCTGTCAGGCCTCTTTTCTGAGGACACTATGCTTGTGATTTAATGCCTTCCAAAGGCCCCACCCTTAATACCACCACCTGGGGAATTAAGTTTCACCACATAAGGGGAGGGCACAAACACTAGGCCCTAGTAGCTGGCTTCCATGTAGGTAACATACAATGTCTGCAAAGACAGAGCTTCAGGGATGACACGGAGGTCAGTTTGCCAGCATTTTTTCCTTGGGAAGGAATAGCTTGAGAAAATGTTTAGGAATTAATTATGAGGCCGTTCCTGTTCTGTAACTTTTTTTCTTTTTGGTACATGGGGTTTGAACACATTGAGCCACATCCGCGGCTCTATTTTATTTTTTGAGACAGGTTCTCGCTCAGTCAGTTAGTTGCCTAGGCTGGGGACGAACTTGTGATGCTATTGCCTCAGTCTCCCAGAATGCTGGGATTATAAGCAGGGGCACCATACCCAACTTGTTCTGTGCCGCAGTGGTGGTTACCCTCTTCTGGGTTTTTTTTTTTTTCCAGTGTTTATCAGTTGTATGCCAAAAAGAAGACATTTTACTGTATATAAATTTTAAAAAACCCTAAGTACATCAAGAATATTAATAAAGACATAGACTTGAAAAAATAAACTAAAAATTTGAAGTTTGTAGTATTTGTTGACAAAGGGGACCTTTTATCAGCTCAAGCATAGAAGTATAATACCCGCAGTCCCAGCACTCTGGAAGGCTGAGGCAGGAGGATCACACGTTTGAGTTTAGCTGGAACAATTTAGTGACTTAGTGAGACCTTGTCAAAGGACTGTAGACATAGCCCAGCTTGGGGGCCCTGGGCTCAGTCCTCAGTACCACGGCTCCTCCCTGCCAAGTATGTTAAGTTCTTACTGTGAAAGCAGTGATTTCTTTTCATATTCTCACTGCACTACATAGTTTCAGTGTTTTTAAAATTAAGCTCAATGTTAAGTGTCTGGCAGTTGGCAGATAATTACGCAGTGTTACTTTCCTTTGTCACAGCTTTGAGCAAATCTGAAAATTAGCATTTTAGAATAGTGTTTGATTTTGGTTTCTGATGACTTTTATTCCCCAATTTTCTGAAAATTTGAAGAAAGTACCAACTGAAAAGTTACTTTAAAAAGACAGGGCTGGGAGTGGAGGAATGGCTCAAAGGTTAAAGTGCTTGCCTAGCAAGCAGTAAGTACCAGAGTTCAATTCCCCAGCACCACATGAACTGGGTGTGGTGGTGCACGCCTGTAATCCCAGCACTGGTGAGGCTGAGACAGGAGAATTGATATGAGTTCAAGGCCCAGGCCTCCATAGTGAGTTCAGGACCAGCCTGGGCTACAGAGGAATGGCACAGCGGTTAAAGCCCCTGCCTAGCAAGCACAAGGCCCTGAGTTTGATTTCCCAGAAACACATAAACGGGGCATGGTGGTGCACACCTGTAATCCCAGCATTTGGGAGGCTGAGGCATGAGGTCTGCCATGAGCCCAAGGCTAACTTGGGTTACATATGAGTTCAGGATCAGCCTGGGCTTCAGAGAGAGACCCTATCTCAAAAACAAAACAAAGACTTAAATGTAAAATTTTAAAATGGTGGTTTCTTTTATAAACATTGAATTTGTTTCCTTTATAAACATTGAATTGGGGAAGCCTTCCTATTTATGATTCAAAATCTGAAAGGAATAAAAGACTGACAAACTCACATAGATGATGTGAACTTTGAAGGGACTGTGTCCATTTTAAGACAGAGGGAATGCCCAGGATAGAGCATACAGGTGTCTATGAGTGATTTGTAGGCTAGCAAATGAGGGAAGAACTCTGGCAGCTTGAACAAAATAAAAAGGAAGAAGAAAGATGTTTACAGCTTTTCCTGGGAAAGGTCTGATCTTTGTGATTGTCTTCAGACGTTGATTCTCTCCTGCCTGTCTACACATCTCTGATTTCCATGACAGATTCCCTTCAGTCTCTGGTCTTCACCCCTGCTTTGTGAAGGATGATCCACACAGACTGGCACCAGCCAATCTATCCCACTGGAGCCTCCAGTTCTCCCACGTGAAGGCTGCCATTTTGAACTCTCGCTCTTCAGACCGGTGAGCCCTCCAAATAAATTCCCTTTCTTTATCATCTCTGTTATCTCTGCCTTTCAAAGAATCCTAACCAGTGCAGATACAATAGTTCTTCACTGCAAAACAAACCATAGAAAGACATCAAGAAACTGATAGGAGGGAATTTAGAGAAAGAAGCAGTTTTGCAGTTGAGGTTGTTTTTCACTCTCCCCAAACCAAGTGATCAATATGTTGCATTTTCCTGAAGTCAGTAAAGTAGTAAAGTAGCTACACTCCTTCTACCTTAGGAAATCCTGACTTCCTGAGGAAGTTCCAGCTTTTTCCGGTTACCAGCACTTGAGGGAGACACTCAGTAAAAGCTACCTCATGGCCACCCCTAACTCCAGCCCCTTTGTTCTGGGTCACTCTGAGGGTTGCTCCCTCTGTACCCTTCCTGGTTTCTCTGCCCTGAGTTCTGCTTTGTTTCTTCTTCTTGTCTTTGTCTGAGGGATACCCACTTGGATCCCCTGCTGGTTTCTGTGTTGGAAGCTTTTGTTTCTTTTTCTTCTCTTTCTCTGAGGAGACCTGCTTGGGTTTCCTCGAGGCTTCTTGGCCAAGGGCTTTTCTTTTCTCTATTGTTTGACTCATTATACTGTTGCTTGTATTATTTTCAGATTCCATCCACACCATACAAAAGTCCTTGGGCATGGGAATCTCCCCAGACTTCAGTGGGGAGGGGGGATTTACCTCAGTAAAACCAGGAAAGTTATTTACCATTTGTATCACAAACAAAAAGTCTAGACTTCTTAAGAGCTTTGAGAAATTTAGAGAAGGCTGACTGGTAAATAAAGAAATTACAAAGAACCTGAACACATTGTTCACAGAATTTTTTATTTTTTACAAAGTTTCCTTTAAGTTTCATTAAATTGTTTAACTTAATTCACAAAAAGAAATCCCTAAACTGTACCTGAATATCTTAAAGCAAAGGAAGAAAATGGTGCGTTCCTTTAAAAGGAATTTGGCAATAGGCAGCAAGTTTCTTTGACCCAGAAAAAGAAATCATAGGAAGCCATTTATTTCACAAGTTTTTTAATCATAAAGGGAATATTGGAAATAGTTCACATGGTCATCAGTTAGATAATGGTTAAATAAAATATAGTATGTCCACATAATAAAGTACTAAGCTACTGTGAAAAATGAAGATTATATGTACTGATAAGAAATGAACTACAGAGACACCAAATGCAAAAAACTAGAGGGAGAAAAGTATAGATTAGATGCCACTTTTTTTTTTTTTTAATGAGAACTGTGTAGGGGGAGAGTGTTCTTGGTTTGCTTGTATTTTTAAAATGCCCAACAATCATG
This sequence comes from Ctenodactylus gundi, assembly GCA_004027205.1. Classification (NCBI taxonomy): domain Eukaryota; kingdom Metazoa; phylum Chordata; class Mammalia; order Rodentia; family Ctenodactylidae; genus Ctenodactylus; species Ctenodactylus gundi. The sequence goes on along the minus strand of PVKB01000067.1, from coordinate 792,679 downwards.
GAAGCATGGTTGGCAGAGTCTGGGGTGGCTCCCAAGTTCCAACTTCTTGGTATATATACCTTGTATGAATGCCCCAAGTGTGGATGAGGTGATCAATATGATTCCTTAGTGGCCTGGAAGAATGAGAACAGCTGTATTGTGTGATGAATTATGTGTAGAGGTGTTGTGTGGCTTGAATCTGATGGTGGCCCCAAGTTATTGGAAGTACCTGTAAGCCAACAGCCAGCAAAAAACAGGGACCACAGTCCTACAACCTCAGGAAACTGAAAACTCAGACGAGGACCCTGAGCTCGACAGAGACCAGTCCCAATCTAGCTTTCAGCTTTGTGAGGCCTTGAACAGAAAATCTTGTTAAACCCTACTCAGACTTCTGGTCTATTGAAAATATGAAGTAATAATTATATTGTTTTAAGCCACTAAGTTTGAGATAATTTATTATGTGGCAATAGAAACAAATACCAAGGTACAAATTTTTAAAAATTCATAATATTTGATGGAGATGGTGGAGGGCAGGTGAATAAAATTTTTCTCTATCTTTTTATATAGTTTTGAATTTTAAACCAGTAAATTTATACTATCTAGTTCAGATAAATTTAAATAAAAAATTAAGACAGTAACACACTCTTCATCAGTGAGAAGTGTTGTTGGTGGACACAGTTTAGCTCTCCTCTAAGTCCTCTGAACTCTTCAGAATCTGTTACATAGAAAGATACAATCTGTATTCTGTTCTTGTTTGTATGCCACAAAACAATTCCTGAAGAAGAGCAGGGTGTACCTGGTACCAAATGGAAAAAGAATAAGGTAGACGTGAGTTCTTAGTGTTCTTTTGAAGAATATGTGGAAGGAGGCAGGGAAGGACAGATTGTGTCAAACTTTACCCCTACCCTCTGGACTCTGCCTTTCCTTCCTGCAGAGGAAGGTCACTGTCAAAGAGCCACGTTCCTATAGCTCCAGAAATGCTTCTAGCTGCCTACAGCAAGGACCACACATTTGAAAAAGTTTGGTAACCCAGACAATGCCAGTTACCAATATGAGCAACTGGGAGAGAAGTCAATGGAGAAGGGCTGATTGCTAAAATAAGATTCCCAAGAGAAATAAGGCATGGTAGAAAAACTTAAAAAAAATGTTCTGTCAAACAATTGAGAACAGGGCAAAATAGAAAAAGATAAAGCAGGTTAAAAGGAGGTTAGCTGGGAATGCAGCTCAGTGGAGTAGCATTTGTCTAGTATACGAGAAGCTCTGGGTTTAATATCCAGACTAAGTGTCTTAGTTACTTATTCATTGCTGTGACAAAATATCTGACATCCACAATGTAAGGGAGGGAAGATTTATGTAGCCCACAGTTTCAGCTCTGGTATAGCCTGTTCATGGTGCAGCTGGTGATGGTGAAGGCACATGGCAGAGACAGCAGATGGACAGCTACTCACGCCATTGCAAACAGAAGCCCAGTGAGGCAGGAGCTGGAGTTTGCAGACTCAGGCTGGCCAGAGCCTTCCTAAGAAGAATCTGTAATCATGTTTCTTCTTCCTTCCCTTAATAACTTCAAGCTAGTAGTTGGGTCCCCGGATGTGGTTGCCCCTCTTTTATTTTCTGCTCCACAAGTCAATAATAAACATTTGAAAACTCTGCCCTGGGCAACCCCCAATCTCAAGAAGTTGATACAATCCCTTCAGGTCAACCCTCAAACACTGTCCCTTCTAGCCAGACTCTGCCTCCCAATAACACACAGTTCCAGATACATGAGACTGTTGGGGGACATTCAAGATCCAAAGCATAGCAGTAAGTAAGTAAATAAATCATTTATACATCAAGACCTTCGGCCAGCCTCATTGTGGTCATGCACACCTGTAATTTCAGCAGCTTAGGAGGCAGAAGCAGGAAGATTGCAAGTTCAAGTCCAGTCTATGCAACTTAGATCTTGTCTCAAACTTAAACAAACAAAAAGGTTTGGGATGTAGCTCAACATGAAGGTCCTGGATTCAATTCCTAGTACTTTTTTTTTTTTTTTGAGACAGTCTTATTCTGTAGTCCTGGTTGGTCTTCAACTCACTATGGAGCTCAGGCTGGCTTTGAACTCACGCCAATCCTCCTGCCTCAGCCTCCCAGTGGTGGGATTATAGACGTGCATCTCCATGCCCATCTTATGTGGAATTGAACCACTTGCTAGGCAAGTGCTTTAACTGCTGAGCTATGCACCCGTCCCCCCCATCCCACCCCCCCCCGCCCAAGTTCTCAATCCCCAGTACTATTTTAAAAGATCCTTGGCTGTAAGTACATAAGCAAAAATCAAATCAGGTTAAAAAATTTTGTTGGCATATCTAACTGAAAAACTTTATAATATAATGGCTTAAGGTAGGTGAATTTAAAGCAGCAGGATGCATCCAGCATCCAATCTGCTTTCCTCTGGATTTTTCCTATTCATTGATAGGCTCTGCCCTTCTGGGACAGGATGAGGGTTTATAGCACCAGGCTTATTTCTTTGTCGATTAGCAATTTCCAAAGCAAAGACTTTCCTCCCAGTAGTCCTTACAAGTGTTGGAAAGTGTTGCTGGTCTCATGTTTCACAGGCCCCTGTCACATTTCCTGTGTCCTGGTTGGCTAGACCTAAAACATACACCCAGCTTTAGGAAACTGGAACCAGTTCACCGAAGCTGCATGAACTGGGGATGAGAGAAGAGCTATTCCTCCAAGGAAAACTGGAGTGTAATGGATCTGACTAGGTAAAAGCAGTAGAGTCCTTCCTCTGACACCCCACCATCTAGGAGGGAAGTTTAAAGATTATATACTTGAATAACAGAAAAAGAAGGATGCTAAAATTCATCCTCCAAGGAAATTGGGGGAAGGGACATTAGAAAATAGAAACATTTGCCATTGGTGCAGTGGGAGTTTATGTAGGTTAGTGAAGTAGTCACTGAGCAGATCTGAGGGTCCAGTAAAGTTAGTTCTCATGAATTTGTCATTAGACCATTAAACCAAATTTTCAGGTTTTCAGTAGACTCCTAGCAAGAGGGAAACACATTGTACTGCAGCTATTCCAGGGTAAAGGTGTTAAGAAATAAGTGCCAGCAAAGACGGTTATGGTTTGTCTAGCATAAGATGAGATGTGTACTAAGAGAAAGTAGATGGTAATTTTGGACTAAGAATGAGTTGGACTAGTCATGTTAAAGTACTCCTATAATTCCAGAACTCTTAGAAGCTGAGACAGGAAGATCTCAAGTTCAAGCCCAGTTTAGGAAATTAAGCTACTTAGCAAGACCCTGTCTCAAAGTAAAAAAAGAAAAAGGGGGCAGATGCTGACAAAGTTTTAACTACAAAAGGCTTATTGAGAAGTATAGTCATATCATACAAGGAAAAGGGGAGGAAGTAGGATTAGGCTGGAAATCCAGCAGATGCAGATGATGTAGACCTATCAAACTCTTTGCCCTTCCAACAGGACCTCCAGGAGAACGAAAGCCCGTTAGAAATCTCCTGCATTGGGTGGAAATGGCCAGGCTCTTGAGTCGCCATCTTGTTTAGTCATTGGCTTAGAGGCATCTGAAAAGAACATAAACTCTCCTGAAAAACAGAGTTAGACTGAAGGAGCTAACGTCTGGAAGCATCAGATAATGGCTCAGGAATTTGGGTTTAAATTCATCATATGTGACTGGAGGAATGGTCCTCATTCCCCTCCCCTACCCCCCACACAACAGCAAGGAATATTAAGCCTTAAGTTCTCCTGGAAGCCACCCTAAATTTGAGGGGAACTGGCTTTTAGATCAGATTTACAGAATGGAGGATATAGAAGAAACCTTAATCCTTGATTCCTTGATAACATTTTGGAGCTGCTTGATCATGCAGCCCTGAATTCTGATCATCTCTTAACAATTCCTGTTATGTAAAATAAATGTTATTATCAGTTAACTTGGGCTGAGTTAGGAGTTTAGATTCTTGTTGCCAAAACCATCTTAACTGATAGGAGGGTATTAGAGAAGTGATCAGAGGGCTCAAGCTGGGAAGACCCCTAGGGGCATGCAGAGGGGGAAGTTTTGGTTAATTTTCTGAAGTAAGGTGGCCAACTCTCATTGTAGTTGATAAGTAATAGTGATCTGGCCAGGGCAGTTTAAAGAGGGCAAGAAACACTAAAGGAGAGGTCTTCGAAAGGACTGAGTAACACATACAGTGTGATTTAAAGCCCTGGATCTGGGTAAGAATGTCTTAACTTCAATTTCTGGACCTGCCATTTACATTATATCATTTTTGGCAACTTGATCTGTCTGGGTACCAATGTCTTCATCTGCACAAGGGCCACTGAAGAACTGAATAAAATGATACATTTAATTCATGCTCAATAATCGTTCCTGAAAATTTATATCAGGGGCTACGAGACCCGACACAGTGATAGAGTGAGGGCTTAACAGTATGCAAGGCCCTGGGTTCAATCCTCAGCATAAAAAAGGTGTTAAATAAATGTAGACTGCCTCTCAACTAAAGTTACACTGTTAACCGAACCCCCAACCTACTTTATCTAGGAAAAAGTTTAAAGGTTTGAGAAAGAAGAGCTTGAAGAGGCCGGAACTTGGAAATAGAGTGAATTTGTTATGGAGGACTGACTTGTCTTTCTTGTCTGTGAGCTGGAAATGAGAAACACCAGCTCAGAGCAGGAGTATAGAGGGATGGAGAGGAGCTGACCTTTTTCTCTTTGTACAGAGGAAGGGAGAACTAAGGTGCACAAGTGAGGCACGTGACAGGCCACTACATCGTGGGGAAGGAAAGGCCACAGTGGAGAAAGTGGGGTGGAGGCCATGCACATGGGAGGTTGAGCGTGGGGACATAAGCGAGGAGTGCAGGGTTTGGAAGACTTTACAGACTGACCCCATGCCGTGCTCCAAACAGTCAAAACGACAGCCAGGGCCTTGGCTCAGGCACCATTAGAGGACACCGCCCTTGATTTCAGAGACCAGCAATAGCCTTTGGAAGGGGATCACATCTCCTACATACAAGGAGTGTATTCAGTTTTTAAACTGTGCAGCCTGTATTTATTTCCCTGGTGTTTGATGTAGGCAGGGCAGCGGGACCAGCTACCAGGGAAGGAAGCCTTGGTCTCCTGTCCCCTCATGGGGCCTGTTGTTAATGTGCTGCCAGGTCACTAGCAGTTTGTAATCACGTTTGTGTCCACTGTGGTGAGTTCCCCAGGGAGATACAGGAATTCTGAAGACAATGGTGCTGCCCAGCTGTGTGTGTCCAGAGGTCATGCTTCTGCTCTGCTTGGGGTCAGAGAAGTAGGGAGAAGAATCGGTGGACACAGAGTGAGGGCTTGAGAGCATTTGCCAAGATCAAAATGTTCCCCATTGCTGCGAGCAGATGAGATCTTGGAACCTGGAATCACACAGTTCCAGCTCCAGCAGGGCCTCTGGCAACAACCCCAGGGTCTTCAGCTACAGACACCACCTCTGCGAATGCCAAGAAAAGCAAACAGGCCCCAGATCTCCTGTTGCACCAACTGGAAAGAAGCCCACAGCAGTAGAGGAGCTGAGTTGTAGGGACAATCTTCCTGTAGCTCTTAATTTTCTACCATCTTTTCCCCATCAGAATTAAACAAGCAACACATTTGTAATAAAATTTGCAGGTGTGGCTGGCTAATATTCTGGATTCTCTTTTGATCAAATTCCCTGTGGGATGCTGAGATAAAATGGTGTTTAGAACTGGATAACACAATGTGTCCCAGACTTCTCAGACTGAATGAGAGGGAAGGCAGGCACTGAAAAAGCAGAGATTTAATTCCACCCATGGGAACCGGTTCCTTTCAGTGGCCCAGGCTGGTGTCACTCAGATACCTTCCAGACAGCCCTTGGGAAACTATTCTAAGTCCTTTTTCTTAAGGATGAAGGTGTGAGTGGGGGCGGAGATGGTTCTGTGAAGCCTAAAGTGCAAGGTGATAAATTGCTATGGTAAAATCCTGGCTCTCCAAGGTTGGTGCCAAGACTGAAAGTCCATTTGGAAGAAAAGTTTTTCTCAGCTTTAGGAGCATAAAAATAGAATTAATAATATCAACAGTGACAGTAGTTAGCAGGAAGAGGAAAATATCCATAGTTTACCAAAGGAAAATGTGAGCTGTTGGTGGCACACAGGTATGGGAGAAGGCTCGGAGCGGAGGAGTCGGAATTTCTAGAAAACCATCCATGTGGGACTGTTGGTGACTCAAGTGTTCAGATACTCCCAAAGCTGCAGTTTTTCTGAGTAAACAAAGTTTAGTACTATTTTCAGTCAGTTACCAGGTTTCTAGATTAAGATCAACCAAATATTACTGGTCATATTTAAGGTGCGAGACTTTGGGTTTCCTTTGAATTATTCCTACAATTAACTCTACCAGGAGTCCTAACTGCCCTTTCTGCCTCAGAGACCTGTCTCTCTTCTACTGAATAATTTATCCTTCACATCTCATCATCCTGCCCTACACTAAATACTTTATAGTTACAGAAATTTTCAAACAGACAGTAGCATATGGAGAATATCTCCAAAGACTATAGTTTATTTGCTTTCTTAGCCTTAATAGTTAACTAACATTTTATGAAGGTTCTTCATTTTTCTCTTATTGAAAAGAAAATCCCAGATATCCTATCTTTTTCACCCTTGAACATAATTTCTTTGTTATCTCTGTTCAAGAACTCTGTTTGATTAAAGGTTTGTATTGTGAAATATACACACAAAAGAATGTTCCAAATGCCTAGGTATGCCTAATACAAACAAACAAAAAACAAAACAAACATTCATGAACATGCCTTCCAGGTTAAGAAATGGAACATAGGTCCATTTCCACAAAGCAAAGACTGAGTTTAATGTGCATTTGCTACCATGGTGAATTCTTGGCTTCCACCCCTGAAGATGACCTGCTTCCGGGAAACTATAGAAACCAGGATAAAATTGCTGCTGGCATCACTTCAGAAACACCAGACTCTCAGTTCTGTTACAACCACACTGAATGATCAGATTGCCCTTGACTTTGTGCCCAATCCTCTCAATATGTAAAAATCCTGGTAGGGACATGGGTTGGTCAAACTTAGGTCATGTGACTGTGCTTGCTGAGGCTGCTCAAGAGCTGGGAAGGGGGATCTTCCCTTGTGGATTTCTCCCAGTGGAGGAATGGGCTCTACATGCTCTCAAATTTTATTTTCCTCAGATATGAAGGAGATTCAGGTGCTAAGCGTAAAAGTGATAGAAGAAGTATGTCACTTTACCAAGTGTGTGTCGCCAGCTCAGGCCAGTAGTCTGGGTTCCAGCTGGCGTGTCCAGCATTGTACCTCTTAACTCCACCTGCTTATATCAGACTGATCATGATCATGAGCCAAATCTCTTCCCCCAGTCCCATTACTCCACTATTGCTTTACTTTGTGAATGGCACTGCTGTCTTCTACTTACTTAGATTGACAACCTGGAAGCCATCCCAGAATTCTGCAGTATCTTTTAACTTTAGAATTAACATCCTTTGACTATATCTCCAGCCCACTTCCTCTGTCTCCAGACCGATCATCTTTGCTGAATCAAGCTTCATCACCCTTCAGTTTTGGTGGCCTCACCTTAGTTAGGATTCCCCAAAAGCAGATTCTGAGAAAAAGATTTGAAGGCAAATAATTCATTTGAAAGACAAAGAACACAAGAATAATGCTCTTCAATGAAAAACACAAGAAGGAGGGAGAGGTGAAAGAAAAACCAGCTGAAAGTTCTGTCAGAGTGGTCACTGATGTGGGTAAATTGAGTTTTCTCCAAGTTGAAGTATAACAAGCCTCCCAGAATTACACACCAGCCTCCTCTTCATTGGTCGAGGATGCTGCTGTTTCTCTAACACTTCATACCTGCCACTGGCAACAAAGAGGACTCCAGCAAGAAGGAGGAGGGGGGGGGGAGGAGGAGGAGGAGAAGCACACTCAGAAGATAAAATACAGATACAGTTGCTTGCCACTGGAGGACTGGTGCTGTGGCAGAAATGTGCCCTGGGGAGATGATGGAGTTGGGGTTTGGTAGTATACGATGCAAGCCTCCTATCTCCTCTGCATATATTGTACTTTTCCAGCTTATCCAATCTTCTGTTTTTTGGCTGGAGTAATATTTCTAAAATTGGAATCTGGTTATGTAGCGGTCCAACTGAAATTCTTTTAAACACAATTTTCTGTATCAGATCCAAATAATGCTGACAAGGGCTTTTCCTTATTTTTTGTCTCTTGTCGACATCCCCTCCTCCTCCTCCTCCTCTTTTTCCTCCTCTTCCTCCTCCCCTGCTCCTGCTCCTCCTCCTCCTTCTTCTTCTCCTTCTTCTGTCTCTGTCTTTGTCCTCCTTTTTCTTCTTTATTTTTCTCCATCATTTTGGCATGGTATTGGAGGCTGAGCCCAAGATCTTCTCATTGATCTACATTTCAGGACTTAAAAAAAAATTTTTTTTTTGAATTTTGAGACAGAGCCTTGCTGAGTTGTTAGGTTGCCCAGGCTGGGCTCACATTTTCAGTCCTCCTGCCTCAGCCTCCCAGAGTGCTGGGATTACTTATTAAGCCTGTTTTTTTTTTCCCTACTTATTTTCATCTCCACACAAATACTATATTCCATTTTTATTGAATTACCCAGAATGTGACATAATCCTTCAAGCTTCTGTACCTCCACAAATGTTGGCTTGTCTTGGGAATCCCTGTCCTTGATTCTCTTCCAGCTCCCTCCAGGATGTGGGCTTTCTGAGCATGTGGGGGTGTGGGTGGGCTACCATTGTTCAGTCAAGCCGGGATACCAGCTAGGCAAGGTATTTACCTACCTATAGCCATATCTGTATCTATGGTTCTGTGTAGGTGTTTTGTGTAACACTTAATCCTGCAGATACATCCTGCTGCTAGTGAAATAAAAATAGAATTTGCAAATGACTAAATTGTTGAAACCTAGTACCGTCAAACATTTGAATCTTACAAAGAACTCCCATAATTCAAATTCCTCACTGCTTTTCAAGCAATTTCTTGGCTATAATTTGATGTAAATATTAACTGCTTATAGAGAAAGCACAGGTGCTGTGGCTTGGATATTTGTGCTGCCTCCCAAATTCGAATGTTGAAACCTAAATCCCAAGATGATGATGGTAATAAGAGGTGGAGCTTTGGGAGGTGATTATGAGCAGAATTAATGCCTTTATAAACAGTCCTGAGGGAGCTTGTTTGCCTCCTTCCTCCATGTGAGGGTGTATGTAGCAGCAGGGCTTCAGTTATGAAACAGAGCAGCCACCACTAGATACTGAATCCACTGGTGCCTTGATCTGGACTTCCCAGCTATGAGCAATACATTTTGTTTTCTGTAACGTACCTTTTCTAAAGCATTTGGTTGTAGCACTAGCAATGGACTAAGACAATAGGTCCTGCAGAACTCAGAATTCTTTCCACCACATTTTATTAATATATACATATATGCAATACATAATATTTACATTAAACTTGAACATTTTTTGCACATATATATTGCATCAAAATTACAATCCCGTCCCCTCCCCCTTTTTGGTCCTCCTACAACTTCCCCATGCTCCCTAATTCCCACTGTCACCCTTATTTGGTTCTTCTTTTTTCACATAGCATCTCCCTTTCTGCTTCCCACCCTCTTACCATGCCCCCTTTCCCCTTCTCTGTCTACAAAGTCCATCTCCTTACTTTCTTCCATGTAGCTTACATTTTTTTTTTTTTTGGTTTGTTTTTCTCATTTAGAGAAACCATATGACATTCAATTTTCTGAGTCTGATTCATTTCGCTGAGCATTATGGTATTTAGTTATTGCAGAATTTTTAAGAAGAGTTCTTTCCCAAAGAGGAGCACAAAGAAAAAAGTAATATCATTATTACAAATTTGTTTACAGAGCATGAAATTGAGACATAAAATTCTTGAGTCCCAGGTTGAACCAATAGCCAACTGAGTTCTTAGCCAATGGACTAACACCATGTATTCATTTATCTTTACTACTCCATGAAAGACTCAGGGAAAAGATCCTCCAAGAACCACTTATTTACCAACTCTTACTGTTTTTTTTCAAACTAATAATATTCCAAATAAAAACCATGGCCTTTTGCCATTCCATCTCGAGCTAATTATATCATACACATCAAAAAAGTTACAGATTAAGATTTTATATCAAATCTCCATGTTGAATATAATTATTTTGTTTTGAAAACTAATATACTGATAAAAATAGTAATTAGGGGAGGAAGTTTCACAGATATTATGAGAAAGCTAGTGCCATTTAAATGGAATATCACTCAAATGATTGATGTCTTTTTTATTGTTATACTTTCTCTTTGGATGTTTCCTTTCCCCCATGGTTTTTGGTGCTGCTTGTCTCTGTTTCTTTCAAAGATTCCTTCAAATATTTTTTGTAGTCCTGGCCTAGTCGTTGCATATCTCTTTAGGCATTCCTAGTCATGAAAAATTTTCACTTGCCCTTCAGTTTTCAGGAATAGTTTTACTGGATACTACATTGATACTTGCTGTCCTATAAGGCTTGAAAGATCTTGCTCCAGGCTCTTTTGACCTTTAAAGTTTGCATTGAGAAATCTATGGTAATTTGAATGGATTTGCCTTCATAAAATAATATCTGCTTTTTTCTTGTTGCTTTTAATATTCTCTCTTTATGTTGTATTTCTGAAGTTTTGATTATGATATGCCATGGAGAGTTTTGTTGCTGGTTGAGGTTATTTGGTGTTCCATAAGCTTCTTGTACCTAAAAGTTAATTTCTTGTCCTAGATTCAGAAAATTTTTTTAATGATTTCATGATTTTGGTGAATAAATTCTTTACACCTTTGATGCTGTCTTGTGCTCTTTCTCCCACACCCATAATTCTGAGATTGGTTCTCTTTGAATCATCCATCAGCTGTTGTATCCAGCTACTTTGTTTATTTCTAATTTTGGAGTTGTGCCTAATTATAGCATTCATTTCTTCACCCTTGTCTTCAGTGTCTGAAATTCTGTCCTCACAGTGTTTGAGTCGACCTCCTCTGTTTTCAAATGTATTTTTCATATCCTGAATTTCAACTAGATTTCTTTTCAAAATTTCCACTTCTCTATTAAAATGTTCCTTCATATTTTGCTTGTCCTTATTTACCTCAGCCAACCTTTTTATTTGTGGCTTCTATATGCTCAGTAAGCTTTGTCTCCATTAGGACCACTATTTCTTTATTAAGTTGCTCTTTAAGCTCTTTGATCATTGCTTGCATTTCTTTGTGAATATCTTCTTTGAACTGTGTGCTCGACTCCTTTATTTGCCTTTTGACTTTCTTCCCTATGAACTTCAAGGCCCATGATATTAGTTTCTGGGGTCTCATGCATTTTTGTCTGTGTCCTGTTGCCTTATCTTCTTCCCATGTTTCTGTTGTTGAGGGACTTCCCTTTAAAGTCCTACCTGAGATGTTTCTTTGAAGGGCTATGAGGGTGTATGCGGGGAGCTGAAATTCCTCTGAGTTCTGTTCTGGAAGTAGGCAGTGAGGGAGGACCTTACAGTTCTCTGATGTGCCTTGATCACATCCAGTGCCTTCAGCAAAACTCTCCCACTTGTCCTTGCTTTCCTCCCAAGAGAATGGGGCTCTCCACCCTCCCACTACACCTGAGTCAGTCCATTCAGGAGGTCAGTGGTCTTTCCTCTCCACAACTGTCTCTTGTGTCAGTTTCTTCTTAGACACTACTTAGAGTGACCCACAAAACCTTGATGTGCTCTTCTGAGCCTGCTTTTACTTTAAACAGTTCAATCGTGGGTTTTTTTTTTTTTTTTTTTTAATGGCTCCTGTTTACATCACTGCCTGTTATGGCTGCTGAGCACTACTTCTGGTCTAGGTTTCAGGAGGCCTTTTCTAGGGGAAGCTCACATTGTGTTTGCAGTTTACACTACCCTCAGGCTTGTTTTTGGAGGCTGGGGCTATCAGCTTCTCTCAATTCCCACTTCTCCTGGCTCTGTGTTCGCCTCGGCTCCATGGTCTGAGTTTCCAGGTTCTGGGCTTTCCCCCATCTTTCTGCGGCTTGGCTTAGGAGGCAGCAGTCAGTCAGCTTGGGGCTGCTTCCTGGGCTGACGTTTGCCTCCACTTCCGATGTGTGCTAATGATTTCTGGTCTTCTAGTGGCATCCTTTCAATTGTTGGGGTATTCTTTCCTCTCCTAGGTAAGTTGAACAGGGAGTTTTAATTATAATCTCAACTTTTTAAGTGAGTCCCCGAGGAGACATTTTATAGCTCTGTTACTTGGCCACCATCTTGACTGGAAGTCTTCAGCATTCTTTTGTATGTCACATTTATATTTATTATTGAATAAATACGTGACATTTTGATTTATGTCAATCCTGTGAATAACTGGTTATCATGAAGTAATTTCTTTGAGTTTGACAGCTCATGTGCACTGTGGTGAGCGCGTTTGAGTCTGTATAACTAGGGACCATACCTTTGACCTTTGTGATGTCAACAAAGTAATGCCCACCTGTCAGATAATCAGCCAGCTGTTCCTCCTCTGGCAACAGTACTTGTCCTTTATTTTTGAGGTACAATAGTTCAGACTTAAATAATTGTTGATGTATTAATTTCTGAAGCTATGCTCTCAGTAGTCTATCTTCTTTGTCTAAAGATGTTGACAGCAACTTCACAGAATGTAAGTTTTTGTTTGTTTTCTTTTGTTGGGAACTTATTTTCCTTTGAGTGGTTTCACGTGGAATTAAGTTATGAACATCCTCTTATTTGGTTTTCCCTTTGACCTACATATTTTTGAGACTGTTGATTAGATAGCTGCACTGTTAAAAAGAATTTGTCTTTGGGTATTACGAAAACTGGATGATTTGTGCAGAATGACTCTAGAGCCTTATTATCAAGTTAGCTGGGACAAGACATTTGAGTCCTTGATTCAAGAATATAAGGTCTCTACTTTATTTTCCAGGAATATCTCTCATAAGAGAGAAAACTGTAGAGCAAGATTAAGCCTAAGTGGCTCCAGAGGGATATCTAAGTGGCAAATATAAAAACTTATATGCTTTTAAAATTCAGATAAAAAAGAAAATGTCTGGATAATTGAATGTGTGTTTCTATTCACTCATTTTGTGTCAGCTGAAGAATGTCTAAATAAAAGATCTCATCAATAGTTTAATTTTAGTCTTCATTTATATTGTTAGTTCTACATATCAATCCTGAGAATTTTTGTACTCTTAAACATATTACATTCACAACTAAACATAGTTTAGGAAATTATTCTAGACAGATCATCACTGCTACAAGTTATTTGTGGAATATACAATATATTTATGTGAAAATTTTATTTGTAACAACAAATTTGATATTCTGTATGTTGGGTTACCAAATGTCTTAGTCACTTTTTCATTGCTGGTGATTCAATACCCAACAACCACAAATTGAGTGAGGAAAGATTTATTTTACCTTACAGTTTTGGAAGGTGTAAGTCCATTCATAGTTGGCAGGCAATGGTAGAAGTTTCTGGCAAAGGGCCTAGCTGAGGAAAAGCATGGCAGAGAGGAAGCTGAATGCAAGAAGGGTGGTGCTAGTAGGTACCCTGTGAATCCCATTACAGTGATCTACTCCTTCTGACCATGCCCCAACTCCTGATAGCACAGGAATCAATGGATTAATCCTCATGATGGAATCCCCTTCCAAACAGGAGGCTGTGGAGAGATATTCCATATCCAGATCATAATTCCAAACAATAAATTGATCCACTTTGAGCCACTTGCACTCAAAAAAGATAACAGCACTAAGACTTTCCCACTCATCCTCCTTTCTTTTTTCTTTTCCTCATGCTGAATGCAGAGAGTGACAATGCTCTGACGATGATGGAGAAACCTGGATCTATGAGCTGCCTTGTAGAAGGGAGTCAATGCAGATGCCTAGATTCCCTACCAGGACTACTTGAAGAACATGAATGGGGAGGTTCTTGTTGAAGCCAGTACATTCTCTGGTGTATTTGTCATGTCAAGAGGAAATAGACTGTGCGAAGTTAGCGAGGTCAGGGAGACATATAAGTCACCAGGACTCTGTGAGGAAACAGAAAAACAGAGAAAGAGGAACTTCAGAATATTTTAAAGTGAGAGTTTGACCAAAGTAAGATTTTGGTAAACCCAAACTATACATGTAGCACTCCTGGTTATGATGATAATTGATGCTCTTTCTCATATTTTATAGTAGGAAGGTCCTATAAAAATAGAGGTTAGAAGTCAACATGCAAGTGTTCTTTCTTGTTTCTCTTGAGACAAATTCTGAGGTTGAGTCTGGGGAAAGTTGATGCTGAGACAAAAGGTGGGGATAAGCTAGAAAGGAGTTGAGGTATGTATGGAGAGTTCAGTAGAGTCTGAGCCTTTGCGATTTCTTTAGGAGTGCTGTGGGTTTGTTTCACAGCAGACATAGATAAGTTAGTGAGGGTAATAAACCTCAAGGTGTGAGGTTCGCCCTGTTCGCATGATTGGGATGGGAGTGACCATGGTCCAGAAAACAGTGGCTGTCCCAGTGACCTCTGTAAGTTAGCTTGGGATGGTGTCATTTGTGACAGCAGACACCGGGAAAGCAATCCTTGTTCTGGTATAGCCCAGGGGAATTGGGCCTAGTGAGGTGCAGCAGAAGTAGAACAGGGAGCCAGCAGTGGGTTTAAGTATGAATAACTTAGCCGTTCTTCGATTCAACAACACTTAAACTTTCAGTCTCTTGCAATTAATGAGATTTAAGAGGTATTTTAAAAATTGATCTTGTTCTTTTGAAATCAAGTCACTAAATCTATAATATTTACAGCTAAAAGGAAAAAAATTGTGCAGAAGTCTTACTTAAATTTAAATCTTAAATTATAGCATTGAAATCTTAATCTGCTTGTGTACTCATTCATTGTATTGGCCAACTCATATTTATAATGCAAACTTGGCTTTGAAGATTTATTCATACACTTTGGAGTAGACAAGTGCTGCACATTAATTAAAATGGACTTAGAGACAGCTTACTGGCTCCACGGAGGTTCAAAATCTAGTTGCTGGTGCTCATTATGGCGACAGGTTCCATTCAGTGCCTATTTCTAATGGTTGCTAACTTAGTCCCTCATTTTGATGTTTTGAAGACATTAATTACCTGAGAGAAACAAAAGAAGACACTGGAGAATTGAAAGAATTAAAAAAAATTTAAGGACAATATAACACGGTCAGTTAAGGTAAGATGCATTTATTTACAATATTTTCAAAACTTGAGCGCTTTATGCATCAATAAAAATAAATTTTAAATGCTATGCCAACTGAAAATTTAGGGAATTGGTATTTCAGCTGGATGTCATAGCATGTGCCTATAATCTTAGCACTCTGGGAGGCTGAGGTAGGAGAACTGAAAGTTTGAGCCCAACTGACGCAATGTAGACCCTATGTTCCCCCCCACCCCCATAAGAGGTCTGGGGATGATCTGAGGATGTAACAAAGTGAGAAGGAATTACATGTTAATGTAATTCTTAACTACAACCACACACACAAACAATATTTGCAGTTAGTTAGTTTGCCCCAGAGTTGTATTTCTAGCTCTCTTGCTCACTCCTACTGCTGCTACTACTGCCCTTCATCACCTCATCCTTCCCACATTCCCAGCTTCGTTTCCTGTGTGGTGGTCACACAGCAGCTTTAGTGCCACCATTAAACTCAAATACCCTAGCCTGAATTCCAGTGTCATTTCCAAGCCCTCCCTGCTCCTCACCCAAATTAACCAATCGTTCACCTGTGTTTTGTGCTTTATACTGTCTAAAGATTACTAAAATAGTTTGTTCTCTACAAGAGATGTTTTCAAGTTTTAGCTACTTGATTTATTTCAGGTTTTCCTTTGGAAAGCCTTCTTTCCACTTAACTCAAGGGACAAGGTAGTGCTCCAGGAGTGGACATGAAACTTAGTTTTGTCTAGTCACATATCTTATTGTCCTGACCAGGGTGACAGGTCTGAGTGATGGACACTCACTTCAGATTGGTGGTAAGATGCATATTCAGGTTTTTTTTGGCACTTCAGCTGCTGATAGGAACCAGGAGCTACTGCTTTCTGTATGTGGCAGTATTAAAGGATTGAGGAAGAAAGAGAAACTGAGCCTTACTGACATCAGTGCAACCACGGAGACAGCTCTGCCTAAAGATCTTACCTCTGTACTTTTTTGGTTCAAGTTGAACTTTTATCAATGTTGGCTGAAAATGTTCTGATGAATATCCCTTTTTTTCTATGCCTGCTTAACTCTCTTAGCATTCTCCCTAAGCAGTCCTTTTTCTCTACCCTGACTACTATTTTCTTTTTCTTTGAAATTCAGGTCAAGCATTACTTTGTCCACGAAATCTTCCAGGACACCTCTCCTACCCAGAAGGTGGATAGTTTGATGGCTTCCTGACACATTTTGGCTCATAGAAACCACACTGTGGTATGACTTTCTATGTACTTGTGTTAGTCTGTGGCAGATATTGCTTATCGCTAGCCATCCCAGTTTTCTGTTTTCTTATAACAGAGTCCCTAAGTTGCCTACCCCAAATTCTTTGCAGCTAGTGTGGCCTTGCTGCACAGTGTTGACCAGAAGACATAAACCAATAACTGCTAGAGGTTTCTGGGAAAGATTTTATTTTCTTGATGCAGGCATGTTTTCTTTCCTCCCCTTCACTTTCCCTTCTCTTTCTATCCTGGCAGGAGGCTGGAGGTGGAGCTGCTACCTGGCAGCCTTGCATGGCAAGCTTGTGGAACAAAGTCATATGCCAGGGAGAGTGGAGCACAAAGGTATTAGGAGCGAGAGTGTGGATGGCTTTGAATTGCCCACTTCTGGACCTAACTTTTGGGAGGAATGAAAGCCTATTTATTTAAGCCATTGTAGCTGTATTTATCAACCTTTCACATAGCATTTACTTTATACTTGTTGTTATAAGTAATCTAGAGGTGATTTAAGCTGCTGTATACAGGCAGCTATACACAAACTTTACCACATTTTATTTGAGATTTGAGTATTTGCAGATTTTGGTATCCTGAGGGTAGAGTAGGGGTTCCTGAAAGTGATCCTCATAGGTATTGAGGCACAACGGTGCTTCAGATCCCAGATATATCCAGTGCTTGACACATAGTGAAAGTTCATCTTAATGCTAAAAATGAGATTTGGGTTTCAGATTCATTTCAGCCCCAAGATTTTATGATTTTTTTTTCCCTGTTGGATGCCTGCTTTCAATCCAGCACCTACCCATCTGTTGTCATTCAGTTATGTGTTATTTTTGAAGGGAATCAAGCCAAGAAACATTAGTTGATCTCCATGCATCTATAATATGGGCTGCCTCTGGCAGTGCTTTCCCTACTTGATACACTTTTGACCTTTTAGCCACATTTAGTCTTGTTTCTGTTTCATACATGAGACTGAAATTTGGGGTTGAGTATGATTTCACTCAGAAAATACTTAAAACAAAAATTCTGACTTAAGAATACAGTATATTAACAGCTTCCAGTATCAGTCATCAAATTTGGCTCCTAGGGAGGCTGCCCTGGGCCTAGGTAAAATTCTTCATCATCCTACATAAAAATGCATTTTTGTAGGCCCTGACACATGCCCCAGGGGACCGATCAGCCTGATGGTGATGATTATTGTAAGGAGCAGTAATTACTGTTGGCTGAACACTGATGCCAAAATTTCTGAAGTCAAAACAAAACGGCTATTATTACATCAGGGAAGAAAACTTTATTCCACAGGACGTGTGCTGCTTAACTTTCATTAACAGTAAAGGAAGATTTCTCATTCATCAGTGATATAAAAGAACCCTCTAAATGAGTATTTTCCAATTCTCCCTTGAAAATAGACTCAAAAGGAGACTCAATTAGTTGTATTCTTTTATTTGAAAAAATTGCTGGAAAAATAAATTTTTTCTTAAATTGAAAAAAAAAACAGGCTTTTACACTACGGGAAGTGAGGCCAGAAGATCTTGTAGGTCATAACTAAGGATGCTGCAGGCCTTGAGACCGATGGTAAGTTAAATACTGTTACAAGAGGAAGTTGGTGTCTCTTGTTGAACAGGAAAAGGCGATGCATAATCCAGAATTCACTGGACCCTTTAGTCAAAGAATCTTGTTGTTAGAACTAGGGCTGAAGTAGTTATTTACTCATGGAAATTTCAAACCTCTCCAAAGGACATTTGAGAAAGCCAATAATGTCTACCTGTGCGATTCAGGCACTGCACTTAAGCATGGGGTGGTGTTTTTAGACTTCCCCAGAGATGATCTCATCCAGAGATTCTTCCTTATTACACTAATTCCTGTATGTTATCTTTAAAAGTAGATTTACCTCCTCTTTGGTGTCAACTAAAATCACTTCATTTGTTGAACAACTGCCATGAAGAAGAGCACACTGCAGAGTGTCATAAACAGCGGTGAGCCGGATGGTGGCTGCTTTATGAGGAGTAATCAACATAAGCAAGTGGCCTCTGAGTTGAGGTGACAAGGAGCTGGCCAAAGAAAGGCTAAGAAAATCCAGCAGAAGTAAAGGCAATGGGATTTTTCTGGAGTCCAGAGGGACTTTGGAACATGCAATCACCTTTCCTTTGGAGCAATAGAAGGATTAGAATGGAGGGAAGTGATGCTTGAGGGATAAGCAAGGACCAGATTACACATGCCCAGAAAAGAGTTCAGATTTACTCTAAGTGGAATAGGAAATTGGTGAATACAATCTGATCTCATTTATATTTTTAAAAGACCATCCAGAAAGACCATACAGAAGCTGACATCAAGAGGTAGGAATGGAAGAAAGGGGACTGTTCAAGTGATGACAGACAGTGGGGAGAGGAGAGAGATGAATGAGTTCAGAATACAGTTCCAAGAACATGCTGCAAGACATCTTGATTGATTATAAATAGTTATAAGAGAAATATAAGAAGCCAATCTTGAACTCAGGGGATGATGCTGCCGTTAAGTGAAATAGAAAGACTGGAGAAGGACCAGAATTTTTATGAGTTTAGAAAAAGTAAAGACTGTTTGTGGACATGATAAACATGAAATTTCTTTTAGACATCAAAGAAAAGACTTTTGGAAGATGAGGCTGACATTGATAATAGTGTTTTCACTGGAGTATTGAGAAGGTAGGGAGAATGATTAAAAGAACTATCTCGAAGAAGTTGTAAGCCATGCTTGGTTGCTTACACTTGCCATCTCAGCACTCAAGTGATTTAGTGAGATCCTGTCTCAATAATAAAAATAAAGGACTAGTGATGTAGCTCAGTATAAAGGCTCTGGGTTCAATTCCCAGCACTTCCCCCAAAACATTTTAATGTGAAGAAAAGTAAAGATATGGACTGATAGCCATGATTATGGAACTAAGAAAGTTTCATTTAGTTTTAATGTGAAAGATATAGAAACATATTGCAGCTTACTGAGAGCACATCGATATTGTATTCCTATGAGAGGAAGAATGAAGTTCTCCAGAGACAGGAGGACAGAGAGTGGTCCAAACCAAAGTGGAGGTGGGCTTTAGGCAGGAGCAGGGACACTTGGTACCTAACAAGGAGTGGGAGGGCAAAAGTGTGACTAAGATGTGGTTGGGTGGATTTGTGGATTTGGATAGTTGGGGAATAAGCACGGGTGGGCAAGTGAATGAGGAAGATGAGCAATTCACTCTGGTTTCTGTATTTTCCCAATGAATGCTGAGAGCAAGTAAGTAATCAGCCAAGAGTGGTGGAGAGAGCTGGGGAATATAGGCATGGGGGAAAGAATGCAGGGAGTGTGGAAAACTAAAACCTGGAAGCATGATAGGATTAATATACCTAAGTAAGCTTTGTGGCCATATATTTAAAATTAAAATGATCAACATGGTTGGTCATATGTTTTTCCAAGGAATGTTTGGGAGATCTTATCTTTCGCAGGAAGACTGCAAGTTTGAGCCTAACCAGGCAACTTAGTGACTTAGTAAGATCCTGTCTCAAAATCTAGGAGGCTAAGGCAGGATGATCACAAGTTCGAGCCCAGCCTGGGCAACTTAGCAAGATCTTGTCTCAAATACACACACACACACACAAAAAATCAATTGTTTGATTAAAAAAGACCTGAGGTATAGCTTAGTGTGAAAATCCTGGGTTCAATGTCTAGTACAGAAAAAAACAATCACTATGGCCTAATGAGATAAAAATAATTTTCTTCACATCAATCCAGGAAATCATTGTATCAGAACAGTATCCTCTAAATAACAAAGTGTGTTTATGACATTGATTTCTAGCCTTGCTGATCTTTCTCCTCTGGTGCTGGAAATTGAACGCAGGGATCCTGAGCAGGGTAGGCAGGTGCTGTGCCACTGAACAATGTCTCTAGCCTGTGTCTTGCTGAATTCTGCAACCAGGAATTTTCAGGTCACCTACTTCCCACTTTATGGGAGGTCATATACGATAGGCCATTCTGCAATCACTCCTACAGGTATGGGGCCCAGACAGACAAGGTTGTAAAGCAAGTACTGGGTCTCTCTCACCTGCATGATCACAAAGAAGCCAGGTGGCTGAAATAAGATGTGAAATCAAAGAGTAACAGGGAAAATGCCATATAGTATCCAGGCATGCCTGGGTCTAAAATTTATGGGCAATAAATGAGATCAGATGTAGCTGAAGAACTCACAGAACTGGTGGCAGTGGCTTCCTGTGTTTGCTGCCATCACTTTGTGAAGAGCAGGGAGAGCAGCCCCTCAAAAAAAAAATGGAGATATTAAAAGTAAATAAACTATGGGGAAAAATGTTAAGGGTGCATTCTATTGGTTTTAATCTAAAGTTGAATTTATCAAAAAGAGGTGAAAACGATCAAACAGTGTCCAAAAGGGTACATTTAAATGTAACTACAGTAAATATTCACAGGGACGATAATCCTAACTGTTAACATGAGTACATTTTCATTGTTACAAACATTTGGTTTAACTTAATCCCCCGAATATATTACTGCCAAAAGGAATCTTATTGACAAGAGCTAATGCATTGGTTACTCTTAAAACTATCGCTTTTTAACTGTTGACTTACTGGTAGTATTCGTCATGCAAAGGACTATTTTTATTACCTCTGTCATCAATCTCGGTAAAGTTCAGAGATATTTGCTTGTAGTCGCTACAGTTTATTTCTCTGCTGGTTAGAGTCCACATGTGTGAACAAGAGACCAGAAGTTCAGGCAATACTGCATTTCCATCAGATGACAGTGTGCCTGTGATTGGATCCAGTGAAAGGGTTTGGCTGGGCTTCCAGTTTCCTTTGACTAAAGCCAACAGGCAAGAAAGCAGGAGCAAAATGTATAGTGAATTCACTTTAAAAGCTTTCATATGAACAGCTTTGGTGGAAGTGCTGGGAATAGAGTTGATGGCTAGAGATGCTCCCACCCTTTAACTCCTCAAATTCTTCTTGTCCTTAGATTTGCAAATAAGCTCTTAACATCTCAGAAATGAAAAGAAAACATAAATTAGAAAGTATCAGTAGAAAGCCCTCTGATCTTTAGCACTTAAATGGAATAGTGGGAAGGTGTGTGGGTGGGTGTGGGGGAATGTCCTGGGGATTGAACCCAGGGCCTTCATACTGAGCTATACTGTACCTCCAGCACCCCCTTTTCTAATTTTAATGTTTTATTTTGAGACAGAGTCTTGCTGAGTTACCCAGGCTGGTCTAGAACTTGCAATCCTCCTGCCTCAGCCTCCCAGATTGTTAAAATTACATGTGTCACCATGCCTAGCTTAGGAAGACTTAGCCAAAAAGAGGTTCAGGAAATGCAGGTTTAGCTCTAGTCTAGTTGTCAGATAACTCTTGGTCAAGTCATATTTTGTTTGGATGCTGGCTTTCTAATCAGTACAGTGAGAGAGGTCTCATCTAGCAATGGTCTGGCAGCAGTGTTCCTTAGGACTCTTCAGGAGAAGAGCAAATGGGAACTCTACCAGAACATGCTTACTTTAGATGGGATGACTTGGTTGAAGAAAGATTTCTCACGTTAAAAATGTTTACAATATATTTAAGTGGGAATTTTTCTTAATCATTTTGTTTTGAAATTCACTTAAAATGAATACTTTGAATTCACAGCAATGCTTTCTGAATTTTGGGGAAGGTGCTATTGGAGATAGACCCCGTGGTCTCACACACGGTAGGCACTGAGTTACATCCTCTGACCTTTATTAAAGTTTTGAGATAGGGTCTTATTAAGTTGCCCAGTGTGGTCTTATGTCTTGGCCTCTCGAGTAGCTGTGACCACAAGTGTGTGCCATTATGCCTGATTTTCAACTTCTTGATTATGTGTTAATTAATAGAAATATTTTTGCCATGCATAATAGATATCTGTGAATTAGTTCTGTGTATTACTATAAAATGTAGTATATTCCTTTAAAAGATTCTTCCCAGATAGAAATTTTAATAAATATAAGTATGGAAACTATTAAGATAAATCAGAAATTAATCAATTTTTAATAGTTAAAACTTTTAGATAAATCACAAAAATCAATTTTTTAATAGTTAAAATCTTTCATTATCAATATGATACTTTTATTAACATTAGTATTAACATTAACCTTAAGAGTTCTAGTAAATGGAATGCTCTTTGTGTCTTATCTGATTGGTCGGTCATCACTTTGAACATTGCTGCATAGTGCTTGTGAATTTTGTGCTACCACAATAGAGCTCATGGTAGGTTTTTAATATTAACAGTACTTTCTGTCAAGACTGCAAATAAAAATAGTCTACATCTTTAAGATTCCTGAGTAATTCATAGAATCTCAAGATATTGGGAGATGATAATTCAGTACTCTTAATTTCAAATAAAGTAATTCTGCTGTGGCTGGTCTAAGCAGAAAAAAAGTTTTGTTAAGATGGTCTGCGTTTGCATCTAGGAAAAAAAACTAATAATCAGGCTTAGAAGCTTCACAGAGCAACTGGAAGAAATGTCCTTCTGATGGAGGAAAACATTTGAACTTTCCTTGCTCACTTCTTAACATGAGTGATGCTCGGGGCAAATGCCAGGCGTTCCAGCACAGGATCCAGAGCTTCCTAATGCCCTGGCCTCTGGGTTTCAGAGAGAGCCAGTTGCCCCCTAGTGCCCACTGCCTCACATTACTCCTTCTGCCTCATCTGTGCAGGTATGTTTGCCTTTAGACAATTGGAGTCTGATTGCAATGAAGAGGATAGATCTAGCCATGCTGTCTGCTAACACACTTGTTAAGAAGGGCCATATTGGGTAGGATGACTGGGAGTGAACGAAGAACTGTCACCTTCCAGGGGGTCTGGGGGAAAGAATTCAAGTCATCAGCCAAGAAGGCAAAACTTGGCTGGCAGCCTGGACTATCATCTGTCTTTCGGTGGTCAAATGGGTGCGGGGGTTTCTGGACAGTGGCAGAGCACAGCCAGTGGGTAGTTTTACTACTGTAGGTTGGGGGAGGCAGGTCAGAATCATTAGGAGGGGTGAAGAGGCAAGCAAGGTCCAGCTCCAAAAAAAGAGTGTTAGTGATGACTTGAGAGGCCACTACTTTTACTCCACTAGTTGGATTTCAGTTTGTGTGAAGCAACATATAGATGTGAGCCAAGTGCTCAAAACATATCCAGAAACTGGAATCCATGTGCACATTTTTAGATTCTGAACACTGGAGCAGCCAACCAGACATTATGTTACCAGCTTAACCTCCAGAAGACTCAGATTTGACCAGGCTGTCACCACTGTTTCTATAGGGCAAGCCAAAGGAAAGCAACGCTTCAGTTGTTTTCTGCTGCATAACAAACCACTTCAACACAGTGGTATAAAGCAATAATCATTTTTATTATGCTCAGGAAGTGTTGCTTATCTTTGGCCCACAGTATCTGAGACTGCAACTGATAACACTCAGATTTTGTGGGGGTGGGGGGCAACTCCAGCAGTTATCAGCTGGACTCATTTGAACACTCACCTGTCTTGTTCCTGTGCTGGTGTTGCTCGAAGGCTGGGTCCAGCTGGAACTATTACGGAGCCTATGAGAGACTTCTCATTGGATTCCTCACAGCAAGGCAGTGGGATTCAGAGCTCGAGCACCTCAAGGGAGGGTCATTCCTAGCAGAAGCTGCATGAGCTTTTATGACCAAGGCTTCAAATCCCATAACATCATTTTGCTCCGCTCTTTTGGTTGAAGCAGTCAGGAGCCCACTTAGGTTTATGGAGAGGAGACTAATTACATCCCTTGATGGGAAGAATATCTGAAAATTGCAGGCCATGTTTTTAAACTGTCATGAAGAGAAACCAAGAGACCTATAATCCCAGATTTTGGGAGGCTCAGGCAGGAGAATCACAAGTTCAAGCCCAGCCTGGACAACTTAACAAGATCTTGTCTCAGATAAGCAAAAAAAGGGATGAGGATGTAGCTCAGAACAAAGACCTATGTTGAATTCCCAGTACAAAACAAAACAAAATAAAAACAAAAAAAAAAAAAATAAGAGAAAAATAAAAGCTCAGGAGCATATCAGTTGCACATTAATATTGACTAAGACTTGAATAATCTAGTTTATTTAAAGAAAAAAAACTTGTCATGTACCAAGTATTTTGCCAAGTGCTAGGGATGTAGAGCCAAAGTGCAGCCCTCAAGAAGCTTACACTCCATCAGAGGAGAAAGATGCATACACTCGATTGTAACTGAAGTGAGGAGAGTGCATGAAAACAGGCAGTATGAATATAAAAGTACTGCAATATCCTAGATGAAGGAATAATTAACCTGGTGGAGAGGATAAGTTGTCTGAGGGAAAGTATCTGGGGAGAGAAATTGTCAGAGCTGCGTTTGAATGTACCGTCAGCATTTATTAGATTCAACCATGCAGAATTGCTTCTGTGTGGGTAAAAAAATGATTGAGTATCAGCGATTCTGTATAGCTAGATCACTTTAAAAGTTCACTTACTTTACAGGAACATCAGTTTCTTCACCTGTGCAATAAGGTTTAAAAGATCATAGAATTTGTTAGAAGAATAAGGTGGTATATGCAAAAGTGCTGGATTTAGATATAGAGAGAAGACCGGGGAAGTGCTTACCATGGGCAATCACTTACTACTCATTGTTTTTGTAGTTACTGCTATCATCATGGAAAACATTCGGGAGCAGGCTGAAACTGAGATGGCATCTGAAGGGTGAATCTGATTTTGATGGCTGGAGAAGGGAGGTGGGGAGAGGGAGTTCAGATGGTCAAAAACATGTGAGAAGGATGTTTTTGTAGATCCACTAATAAGTGATATTTATTTCTGCCTTTGTTTTGGGAACCAGAGAATTCTGTTAAATAAAATGTTTTATGGGGAAAAATTGAAACTGAAATTCACTAATAGCAAACCACCACAGGTATTTTCAAGTCTAGACTTCCGAGTATTTTTATGAACTGAAAGATCTGTGTTATTTCCTTCATAAATTACTGAGTCATTGTTCTTAATAATTAATAAATACTTTTGAATGAAAGTAAGAAAATTCCCTGGGGCCAAACCCAAGCGGGAATCAAAATTTTGGCAGCTTGTGGTTGTTTCAGGGCATTGAGAACTCAGGGCTTAGGCTTCAAAACCCTCATGGAATCAGGTTATATTACCTCTGACCCATTATGAATTGATAACACATGCTTAAAGGGGTTCTGAAAGAGCTGCATAATCCAAGCAAGGTTAGGCTAGAAAATCATCAGCTCACTGGAAAAAAAAAAAGAGATACCAAGAAGACATCTACCTCATTTAGCCTCTGAGTAAAAAAAAAAAAAGAGCCCCCTGACAGTTATTACTAAAAGGCCTACTATTAACAATGTCCATGGTTCCAATTATCCTCACCCCATGGAGTAATTGAAGCCTCTGGCTGAGAAATTAATGAAAAATGGTAACACTAGATTATCTGATGTAAGAAAATGTCCAACCACTTTGCAATGTCTTCATGTAATTTTAAACGTAATTCCCCAGAAAAATGTCTTTTTGATGCTAAACTTAAAATTTAAAATTCTAAAATATTGGAAAACAACTTGCCTGAGCAATGGTTTTAAGAATACAGAAATAAAATTAGAGACAGAGACTTTAGATAATAGAGCTACCAAATTAAAAAATGATTAAACACTTAGCTTTAAGACCAAAAATAAAAATAAGTTGGTGTGAAAATGTAACCACACAAAGAAAGAACCAAACATAAATGAAAAATTGAATGAAAAATTGAAATAAGAAAAATTAGCTGACAGGCTGCACAATTTAATAGATACAACTAAAGAGAGAATTAAAGCACTTGAATACAGATCTGAAGAAATTATTCAGAATAAAGCACAAAAAGAATTTATGAGAGGGAATCTAGGAAGTGTAGAAGATAAAGTAAAAAGATTTATCATATATCTAATCAAGAGAATAAGAAAGAAAAATTGAGAGGCTAAAAGACTTAAAAAATAATGGTTGGACATTTTCTATTTTTTTTAAACAAAAAGCGTTCAAATTAGAAAGTACAGGTTCAAAAAGGGTGTACATTAGCACTGGTGGATAAGAAGAGTTGAATGCAAATGTTCCCTTAAGAAATTTATAGTCTCTATAGAAAGATAAAGAGATACATACAAAATTAACATGCAAAGCAAAAGATGCTAGAGGGAAGGGATTGGTGATTGCTTCCAGCTGAAAGAATTATATCAACAGTCTACTGGAATAAATGGTGTTTGTCTTGGATCTCAAGGACATGTAGACTGAACGCAGAAACAGGAAGTGTGATCTGATCTATTCACCACTACCTGTTTCATTTTTGTAAGGCACAATTCCGATAATGCCATCATCTAATCTGAAATCTTCATGGTTCTTTATCTGAAGATAAAGCTCTGAATTTTGCCTTTCATTCGCAGCCTCCCTCAGTATGTGCTCAACTGGTCTTTCCAAACCTATTTCTCATAAGTCCCTTCTTGAATCCCATAACCAAAGCAGAACAAGATTCTTCCTCATGTTTTCACACCTCTCTTGATATTCCCTCTATGTAACATACCTTTGAGTGAAAGTAAATATTTGGTGCTTTATTGTGAAAATAACTGAGGAATCTTGAGTACTCTGAGTAGGAGAATGACTCTATCGGAACCTTGCCTTGGAAGACTGAAAAGACAGTGCTGTGTAGGGTGGATGAGAGAAGGAGGGTCCTGGAGTTAAGTAGGAACCTGCATGTCGCCACTCTGGGAGGCAGAAGAGGCATCACACTGTTCTGCTTAGCTTGATAGATTTTAACTCAAGTAATTGTGAAAAATCTCAGCAGAACATTATTAAAACAGAAGTAGATCTATCTAAATATTGTTCATTATCTGTCGTCTATGCATTGTTGCTTCTACGGCAGCCAGGAATGAATTGTCTCCTAAGCCCACAGGAATGCTAGTTATCCAATATCAAGAGTTCTAGGCCAAAGGCAATCAGATGAGTGAAAATCTAGGTATGAGCTGGATGGTGATACTTTTCTATAGAATATTACTTTTAATTAGGTGTAGGCTCAGACCAATTTTAAACATAATTTTAAATTCCTCTATTTAGCAAGAAATTTCCCTCCAGTTAAGAAAAAATTTTGCTCAGGAGTATGTATATAGTTGATTTGGCAAGTTTACTATTTTCTCAGTCACTTTTCCTTGCTGGAACATAATACCCAACTCCCACAACTTAAGGGAGGAAAAGATTATTTTAACGCACAGTTTCAGAAGGTCTCAGCCTATTTGTAGGTGGCTGGCAATGATGGCAGGGCTCTGGTAGAGGGTCTAGCTGGAGACAAGCTGCTCATCCCATGGGGAACAGGAGGCAGAGTCAGAGAGGAAGGGCAGAGCTGGCATATTCCCTTCCGGGTCATGTCTAGTGCTCTGCCCCTTCCAGATCAAGTCCCAGTGATCTTCCACTTCTGACCAGGCTTACCTCTTAAGAGCACAGAAACCAGTGGATTAGTTTCCATGATTGAATCCCTTCCAAACATGAGAATTCAGGGGATATTCAAATCTATAACAATTATTAAACCTAGCACAAGAGCATTTTATTATTATTTTTTTTAAACCCTGCAGTCCAGATTTTATTATATCTCAGACTTCTGGCACATTGACGTGGATCTGCAAAGCAGATAATTCGGTGGATCAGTTCCTCTGTTTTCTTCTGTGTGCAACTGATTCTCTGTACAGAAATTTTTTTTTTTCCAATCCTAGGACTGTGGTATGCTTTCTTGTCTTAATCTTTGAAAAGATTATGAAACATTTGTTATGAAAAATGCATCATCACTTAGAAAAAATAGAGTGTTACCTCAATAGTTATGTTTCTGGGAAAATTGCGTATTAATCAAATTTTCGTAAGTCAAATCATCTTTTAAATGTCCCAAAGGAACTCATTATTTAATAAAATGGTATGGAGTGAATAATCGCATTGTGATGTGGTTTTTCATAAACCAGGGCACACCTGTAGTGCACTCTGTCATGGCTATAGAACTTCACCCTATAGAAGAGTTTGAAGGTTGCCAGATCTGCCTTGGACTCAAGTCAAGGGAATTAAGTTATTGAGTACTGAGGCTCTCGTTACTAGGCAATCTCATTTATAAGCTGTCTCAGCATGGATTCTATAGTATGTGCTTTAGAAAGATTTGGAAAACTTACCATACTTCTAAATCTTAGAGCATATTAGGCAAGTTAATTTGCTTTGATTGTGTGCAGCTATTCTAATGTCAACCATAATCATTTGTTTGAGTAGAGAATTTTAAGGTGGTCTACATGTAAATTTCACAAAACTTTTGTTTACTGGCAGGGATCTAGACTTAAACTATGTAAAAATGAAAGCAACAACCAGATTCGTGGAAAATGTAAATTTAAAAAGCCGCAACTAAGTGGCAGTGAATGTGAAGTTGATGGCGCTGTGCACGTGTACCAATTCCTCAGGTATAATATAACTATTTTATATTGCAAGTACATATTAATCAAAATAACTCTGGAAAAAACCCATGTAAAGCATTTTTTAAAAGACAAGGAGAGAAAGAAAGTATACTTACTCCATTAAAAATCACACTCTCTTTGAGTTGCTGAAGGGCCTTCTATTTCACAGGGAGGGAACACAGTAGCTTAGAAACATTAGACATCTTCAGATGCTGACTTTGTGCATATTGTGAAGAAAGACATGTAATTGTAAGACCAGGGGAGGAGCAGTGCATCTGTCAGCAAGTCTCAGTGGCCCTCACCATGTGGCCCGGGCCCTGTTGTTTCAGGCTCTCTGGAAGATGAGCTGAGAGTAGTGCTGACTTATTTGAGAGCAGTAAGGTAATGGGGAAACTGATTTTTCAGTGCAAGCACACACAAGAGTCCCTTAAAAATATACACCTAAAACACACATACACACGCACGCACGCACGCACGCACACACATGCACATGCTCTTTCAAACTGCAACGTTGAGATGAAGATCCATTGCAAAAGACCGTTTCATATATTTTGAAGTCCTCAGGCTTCTGCTATTCTGGTGACCATTGAAAAAATGTCTAATGACAGATGGAAGTGAAAGGATAGTACCCAAGATCCCTGGCACACACACACACTGACATCCAGAAGCCTCACATTTTGCTAAATTACAGAATATTAGAGCTTGAAGCTCTAAATAGTTTCATTTATTGAGTCACTACTGGTTAGCAGTCACTTCACTAGGTGGTCTTACACAATAGTTTTTTTCTCAGTAATCTTGCAAGATAATATAACTATTTCCATCCGACACAGGAGAAAACATGGGATTCAGAGAGGCTCAGGAACTTGCCTAAGGTTACACAGGTGGCAAAGATGGCATTTGGATTTAAAAACTGAATTGACTGACTCTTGTGGTCTTACAATTTTAGCTTGCTATCCCGAAGTTTATCTAATGTATATGAAATATGAATACTATTTTTCCTAACAATGGCAGTCACAGCTTTTAAAGCACAC